>JAOYMU010000283.1:44303623-44313743 GCA_025802295.1 Psammodynastes pulverulentus
TCTGGTCTTGCTGTGAGATTGAAATTTGTTTAAATATCTTATTTGATAAGATATAAGAAAATTCAACATATTGTAAGTGATGTATTTCTATATCTTTAACCAATAAAACTTTTTCTATATATAAGAACTTCTGTTGTTTAGTGAGGCAGTCATTAAATGAATTGTACCTAATTTTATGACCTATTTTGCCATAGTTGTTAAGCAAACCACCATGGTTGTTAAGTGAATCCAGTTTCCTACACTAACTTTGCTTGTTGGAAGCCAACTGAAGAGGTCACAAATGGCAATCATTTGACCCCACGACACTGCAACCATCATAAATACATGCTGGTTGCCAAGTGCCTGAATTTTGAGCACATGGATTCTGCAATGGTCATAAGTGCAAAGACAATCTTAAATCACCTTTTTCAGCATCACTATAACTTTGAACAGTTGCTAAACAAATGGTTGTAAGTCAAGGACTATCTATATTTACATAAAGTCGTTCAGCATCCCCATTCCCAGCCATTCCGCAAACATATTTTCTGACTCAAGTACCTTTTATATCATAGATCTAAAACCTGTGAAATACTCTTTGTTTTCCCCTGAGGATAACTTTTGCACCTGCGTTTTTATACCATTTCCCTGAAAATAAGACCCAGCTGGAAATAAGACCTAGCATAATTTTTCTGGGTGCTCATAATTATAAGCCCTCCCCCCAAAATAAGCCCCAGTTAAGATTGTCAGCCAGACGCATTTAGTACCATTTTCCCCTGAAAATAAGCCCTAACTGGAAAATAAGCCCTAACGCGTCTTTTGGAGGAAAAATTAATATAAGACCCAGTCTTATTTGGGGGGAAACACGATAGTTACTTAACAAAAAACAGATTTTTCTTGTCATAAGTTTCGTAGATATGGGAGCATCTTGGATATAAAGTCAATTTTTATAATCCCTTATTTTCCAATGAGCACATTGATTAACAAAATTAATAAAGGTTTAGAATAAATACAGTGGATTTCAAGAACTATTTCCAGTTCCATAAGTGCTATGAATTGCAAATACCATACATACAGAGTATAATATAAATTTAGCATTTTCACATCAGCTGTATTTTCCAAAGATATAATGCCAATTATAAAGATTCTGTTTCATTGAGCAGCTTCATTTGAGAAATGATTCCATACCACAAATTCACCTGTTTTTTGAACCTAGAGTTGACCAAAATATAAAGATTATTGCAAATTTTGTATGTTGTTTTTAATTTACTAGCTTAAATAATGATAAATAAGGCAGAGTTCTGCTAATTGTTCTAAGAAAAACATAATAAATGCACTGTAATATCAGTTTTTGCTTTTTTCTCTTTTTTCTTATCCCAATTTTTTCTATATTTTTTACTTCTTTTCTTGTTAAAATAGTTTTAATTTCTATTATTGAAAGAGACATCACCTTCCTCATAACTAATACCCATCAATTATTTAGCTGGGAAAAAACTATCACCATAAAATGTTCTCTCTGGGACAGAAGAAGGGACAGTCTGAGTCTAGATACCTTTGGTTCCGAGCCAAAAAATCCAATTACCTTTGGACAGGAAATTCAAAACAAGAAAGTGGGGGAGGGCAAAGCTATTGGTACATAACATGGCCTGTATCTTGCAGAAAAAGATGCTTTGAATCCACTATATGAGGACCAGATAGCTTTTTTGTTCTGTTTCTTTGTCTGATGAGTGGCTCCAATAAACATTGGTGCCCCCCCCAATACCTTTCCCCCATGGATTCTGCAAATACTATGATTGTCTAGGGCTGAAAAGTACAAGATGAGAAGTTACCAATTTATACCTCTGATCATTCCATGTGGTTGCATTAAATGGACAATGCAGCATCCTGAGAAATGCCCCTTTAGTATAGAGTGCTTGCTGGATGAGGCCAGCAAAGAATGTTTGCTGGAGCAGGCCGGAAGAGAGAGACAGCTACAGCTGGATCAGAGGCCATGAATCCAGGCTTGCTGGAGCCTGCAGAGAGCTGGCCAAGAGTGCTTGCTGGAGCAGGCCGGAAGAGAGACACAGCTGAAGGAAGACTCCCCTCCCCAGATAGAAGAAAAAACCATGAAGCAGCAAATAATTCAAATACCGTAACACAGTAGCTATCTCCAATTAACAGAACAAAGCACAGGAACTAGCCAGATTTCCCAACTCCATTTCTTTTCAACAGAGATTTTCTGTTCTTTTCCTTCCAAAGCCAAAACAAGAAAAAATATCCCATCAATATATATAGAATTAAAACGTCACCAAACACAGGATTTAATTAAAAAAGCTCAGAAAGAATATAAAAACTCAGGTTTGGATGTCAATCAGTCTAGCTAGCCAAGACTTTGCTGAATGTCAATAGTCTTGGTTTCTTGCCATTAAAAACTTCTTTATGGAAGCTCTGCTTTGCTATTCCATTTATTCTTCAAAGCATTGATGTCCCGGCTGGAAGAATCCTAATTGGGAGGCATTTTCCTCCCAACATAGCTGCAGCCAGATCAGAGGCCATGAATCCAAGTTTGCTTGAGCCTGCAGAAAGCCTTCGAAGAGTGCATGCTGGAGCAGGCTGGCATCAGGTTGGGTGGGGCGTGCCTGCCCTCATAGCCAGCTGGCCAGCAGAAGTTGGTAATGCTGGCTAGAAACATGTTTTTGTGTGTATTTACCCTCAGCGTGGCCATGGACTCTTCCTTTGCTGGCCAAAGTGAACGGTGACAGCAGGCTATCAATAGTCCCTTACTCTCACCCAAAGTATGAGGGGAAGATTGGTTGTGAGGGGAGGGGTGAGACTTTAACCAGTTCGCCGAACTGAGCAAACATTTAGCTAACAGTTCTAGGGAACTGGTGCGAACTGGCTGAATCCCACCACTGGACTATATGCCAAGGCACATGGAACTGTATTACCTTCCCTCCAGTGTGGTACCTATTTATCTACTTTTGCTTGCTTTTGAACTGCTAGGTGACAGGAGCTGGGGCAAGAGTGGAAACTGCTGATCTTTCAGTCGATGAGCCCAGCATCTTAACCATTATAACACCTATGGGAGCAGCACTATCAGGACTTTTAGCAGCGGTTGTAATGTAATGTCTGGAGGTGATACCATTTCCATAAATACAACCCAAAATATAGATCAGATATAAAGATGACACCTTCACCATAATAAAAAAAGGACAAATTAGAGAACACCCATAAAACTATCAACAACATCTTCAAAAAAATCCAGTTTACCGGAGATGAAGAAAATAACTCACTACCATTCCTGGACATCCTGATCAGCAGGGATCACAAAAGCAGACTAGAAGAAACACAAGTGTACTGAAAAAAACACCCTCACCAATCAAGTGCTCCACTACTAAAGCAACAACCCAACTTCCCACAAGAGAAGCTGTGTAAGAACTTTATTTAGATGAGCACAAACTCACTGCAGCACCCTGGGCGGCAGAAAAAGGAAACAGCATCTATACAACATCTTCCAACAAAATGGATATGGACACATCAAAAAGTGCCTGACCATTCAACCCAATACAGCACAACCAACACAAGCTGTAAAAAGAATAATACTGGTACACTGTATATCAAAAACATTTCAGAAACCACCAATAAACTATTACAACCACATGGAATCAGCAATTGGCAGTTGGTGCGCTCATCATCATTGTAACTGACTGACCTTGTTGCTGGCCTTCTCTTTCCTTCCACCTTTCTCTGTGTTAAAATCTTTTCCAGAATGCTAAGTCTTTGCATAATGTAGTTCATTGTATTGGCTATTGTTTCTCAGTATTGAAGTCGAACTACCTGGAGGACACCAGGTTGGGAAAACCTGACCAAGATTCTTTACCCTGTTACCAAAATCTGATTCTCTACTGTGGCCTAGTGGATAAGACTTTGGGCTCAGTAACTGGAAGCCTGACAGTTTGAGATCCAACTACCATGTGATGGGGTGAGCTTCCATTCTTGCCCCAGCTCCTATCAACCTGTAAGTTCAAAAGCATGCAAATCCAAGTAGATAAATATGGTCCAATTTGGTGAGAAGGTAAAAGCATTGGTATATAATCAAGCCAGCCACATGACCATGGAAGTGTTTTCAGACAAACTGGCTCCCTTAGCTAGGAAACAGAGTTGATTGCTGCCCTTAGAGTTGGACATGACTGGACAGAGGAAATTTTTTACAAATGAAGGCGTGTCCCTGGATAATGTTGCAGAATCCAATATGGGTCGATCACCTGGACCAGAGGTTTTGTCTTCTGAGCTTTTGGACTAGTGCTGGAGTCCATCCTCAGGGACCATCTCTTTATCTCTTTACCTTTAAAGAGAAATCTTTATCTTTAATAAAGAGGCAAAATTTTACACTTCTAAAATCTAGTACAGATTTTTAGATCCTGCCCGGTAGCTGCATCTAGCCAACTTTAACTGATCTTGCAAGTCTCTGGATTAGACTTGGATAGCAATTTAACAGGAAACCACCAGAAGTTATGAAGAGTGTTGGCTAGATTAGGAAGTCAAAACCACATCCTGAAAGAAACTAGTAACAGAAAAATTCTGAACTGTGGCCAAGACAACTATGTGAATGAAGACCTCAGAAATCAAGCTCAATTTCAATGAGAATTTCTGAAATTTTACATTTCAAATGTCTAATTATATTTTCCAAATAGTACTGTAGTTATCCAGGTATGAAATGTGTATCCGTTTTTTATTAGGCCTTGGTTCTCTCTTGGGACAGTAAGGATTTCTCTGATGTGGAAGACTTTTATCATCCTAAAATGCTTTCTTTCTATGATAAGTGAGTATAACTATAAGATTTAGGAAAATTGTTGTTATGTACATAGTGAATAGGGAGACCTCCCATCTGAAGAGTTTCACACATGAAAGAGTTAAAGAAAACTTTTAATCTGACCTGCCATCAACTCTAACCTTGTCAATCCAGATAGTTGGAGAAAGTCAGGGCCCAGGGAGATCAAATGCTAGTGTCAGCAAGGAACAGGGATATTGTTTTCTTAAGTGGTTTCCAAAAAGAAAAAGACAACTCCTGTTTTGTCTGGTGTTTTTTCTTTATGGGAAGAGCAGTTGACTCACTTGGCATGCAAGCAGAGCCCTGACTTGGCAGTGAGATTGAGAATCACGAAAAATGCAATAATAAAGTAATTTAAGTCAGATATACATTAGGATGTATCTGTGGAGCTTGGTTTTGTGTGTGGGGTGTGTGTGTGTGTGTGTGTGCGTGCGTGCATGCATTTCAGCCATGAACGGAAGCGGTTCATTTCCCCTCTATCTCCTCGTTTTCTCAATTCCCCTTTACTTAATATACATACACAAAAACTTTAATTCATATTGAATCTCTGACTCTCATTCTAAAAAATAATTAATCTTAGTACAGGGAAGTTATGATAAGATGAAATGAATGAAAAGAGATTGCCACTTTGCCTCAGTGGCGCAGTGATTAGAGTGCAGTACTGCAGGCTGCTTCTGCTTACAGTCAGCTGTCTGCAATTTGGCAGATCGAATCTCAGCCTTCCATCCTTCTGGTTGACTCAGCCTTCCATCTTTCTGAGGTGGGTAAAATGAGGACCCAAATTGTGGGGGCAATATGCTGATTCTGTAAGCCGCTTAAAGAGGGCTGTAAAGCACTATAAAACAATATGTGTCTAAGTGCTATTGCTATTGCTTATTCCTGAGTAATTGAATATGATGGAGGATTTCTGCAAAAAAAATGTTAGGGGCAACATTGACTGAATGGTGTATTAGAGATAGTGAAGGATGGGCTTTAAGACATCCCCTCTCCCTTGAGGGAACCGGAGTGCCCAACTCACCATGTCTTGTGTATGGGTGTGTTTGCAAGCTCCCTTTACATGTGTAGAATAATATCATCTACATGTGTCACTTATTTGCAGATGCAAGCTTTTCTTTATCAGAACTGTATCTGTTTCAGATTGTGTGACCCTTTAAAGTCCTGATAGAGAAAAATGAGGAAAGACAGGGATGTAGTGAATTAATACGATATATGTATTATAACTACAAAAAGATAGTAAAGCTATAGTAATTGTTTTACAGATTCTTGTGGTCTCTAAATGCTTTTCACACCATAACAGAAATCAACCTCTTTGATGGAGCTACATATGCAGCCAATTGTAAGAATGAGTGAATGTATATAATGCTACTTTGCTTCCTTTTGTGTGTTTTACCTTAGTTGCATTATTCAGCCTATCCTTGATTATATAACCCTGATTAGTAGTTGTAAATCTACTAAAAGTGGTGCGGTGGCCTAGAGGTGGAGCTCTCGCCTCACAATCTGGAGACTGTGAGTTCGATCCTAGGTAGAGGCAGATATTTCTCTCTCTGGACACGTTGAGTATATATCTGCTGAACATAACTGCATTGCTGACAGGAAGGGCATCCGGCCAGTAAACACTCACTCTGTTCAGTTGCCCAGACTCCACCCTGCAAGGGATTATGGGGTCATTAAAAGGAGATGATGATTAGTAATTTTAGTCTCAGAAAAAAAAATTAATACACATATTATTTTTCCTTGGCATAGATGCATTTCCTAGATTTTATTTGATTGCTTCACTATCTTGTGAATGTTGGATTTTGCACTTGATTGGATATAGAAAAGTGTATAAAGAATAGGGGTACAAGTTTAACAGTGGAAGCTGTTCGTATAAGATTTATTTCTTTTTTTTACTAGGAATTGGCTAATTTTTTGTTCTTTAATTATTTAACTCTAATGCATTTTGTTTGTTGTATTCCTGAATTGGCAGCAAACATAACTAGAGATGTGGGACAATCAAAGAAATCATTTAGATGTGGATCTCTTGCAACATATTCCGACAATACATCCTTAGAAAGAAGAAAAGTATATACAGAAGCAGTCAGGCAATCATCTGTAGGACTTAATGGTAAATATTGCAAAGATTTTTGAACAAAATAAGAGTAAGAGGGCACAATCTTTTTTCTAGATACCATCTTCCTGTACTATACAATAATGTAGTTAGGATTGTAGACTTCTAAGCTGTCTTTGTCAAAGGGCCATTTGATGATGATGATTTATAGCAAATACCACTGCTACAGGGACACTTAATTTGTCACAATCTTGTCCTATTTTACTATTTTACTGTGAATTTTCTATTGCTTACTGAACTGTGGATATATTTGTGACTTGCTAATTATAGAAGCTATTAGAATAATAGAAGAATCAAGTCTAACTTTAAATAAGGCCAAAGATAACTCAAATATGCATTTTATATATAGGTTTTCTCTGACTTCACAGAAATTAAGGTCAATAGTGTGAAGCCCCTGGGAGTATCAAAATTACAATTTCTTTTATGTCTTGTTTAGATACAAATAGTTCAGCAGTGGCCTAAATGTCAGCTATTTTATGGAAGGGCAAAGCTCTCTAGGGTCACAGATGTTCTCAAAGTTTCAACGTATCTGGGAAAATGGAATGTGCAGTAGTATTCCAATTGATTCTGTGATCTTTCTGCTTATATTAGGCCACATATTTATTAAAATTGCATGAAGCAGCTTTTTCGCTTTAAATAATTATTCCGTTATCCCAATGAAATCATGTTTATTTAATGCAGCAGAAAAATTATACAAGATAGATTATTCATTCTTTTTTCTCCTACTTATTGCTATCTCTTTTTAAAATATGCTTGAACCCTGGCCCGGTATTCTAGTGAAGAGAGATTCAAGTTCTTTTTCATCAATAACACGGGGATCTGGTAATTACCATTATTATCAATACTATTGTTTTTGTAGTGACTAATTTTGTTATTTACGATAATTCTTCAAATTTAGCATATGAAAACATTAACATATTCAACATATTTGAAAGATTTAACAGAAGCTTAGAAAGGAAACCTGAGAACATGCTGAATTCCCAAATAATGCATATAGGTATTCCTCCACTTACAACCGTAATCAAGCCTGGCAACTACAGTCAAAGTCATGAGGGCCATAAAGTGAGTCATCACATGACCAACCTGATTTTACTATCTTTATTTGTGGCATTTGTTACATTTCTGTCAGTTCTTAAGCAACTGGCACAGTCATAAAGTGAATACTATGGTCATTAAGCAAACCCATTGTTCACTATGGCAGCTTTTGCTGGAAACAGGAAGTAAGTGCCCGTTTCTGGCAAAAATGTCATAAATCTTAGTGATGTGACTGCAGGATACTGCAAATGGCCGTAAATGTGAGACAGTTGCCTAGTGCCCAAAGTGTGGTCATATGACCACATAATAGCCAAGCTATTGCAATTGTGGACTCTGGTTGTAAGTAGTTTTTGTAGGTCTATCATAACTTCAAATGCTTGCTAAGTGATCAATATAAATCCAGGACTACTTGTAGTTTAATCAAGCCCACTACACAGTACAAAGGCTACAGTTTCACATACATTTGACTGCATGGTCTGAAGTTCTGTTGAGTTTATCACATCTAGAACACTATAATGAATGCATCACTTAAATTTTAAGGAAGTCACCAATACAAATCCTCATAAGAACAATTATTTGGGATAATAAAAAGTTCATTTATGATTTACGGTAAGCATTATCTCAGATGTATGTAAGAGTAGGGCAGGGAAAATTAATCTAAAATGGGAAGCCTAGAAGCCTTCCATCCTTCCGAGGTTGGTAAAATGAGGACCCAGATTGGTAAAATGAGGACCCATATTGTTGGGGGCAATATGCCGACTCTGTAAACTGCTTAAGAGATGGCTGTAAAGCACTATGATGCAGTACATAAGTCTAAGTGTTATATATATTGGAGTGGGCCTAATATAAGGCTTACCCCCAAAATAAGCCCTAGTGAAGGGAGTGGGCATGGCCAGTACAGGAGGCAGCCCTTCCCTTCTCCGGTCATCTCATGGAGACTAAGCCCGTTAATCGTGGCCCCACGGATCAGCTGAGCCAGCAAGGGCCTGGAGTTGCCTCTCATTCTGTCTCTCTGGAGTTGTTTCGGGCCCACTCTTGCCAGCGCCATCCCTGCCCATAGCACCAGGCAACCTCAAAGCCGAAGGCCCTTCTATTCCACAACTCATCTTGTGGTTCTGGAGCAGGCGGCGACCAGTTTGTGCTTCGCCAGGCCTGGAGGTTGGGCCTTGCCCAGGCTGGTGCTGAGGCAGAATGTTGTGTGGTGCATCGAAATTGGCTCCCCACACCTCTGCCCAGTTGCTGGCCTGCTGCACCTGCTGCTGCTGGCCTCGAGGGGCTCTTCGCCCTCCTGGCTGCACTGCTCTCAGCAGCCCTCCTGGGCTGCTCCTGCCTGGCATGACGCAATTCAGCTCAGATCTACGATTTCCAGGGCACCTCCCACTGCCACCCTGCCAGGACCCCCTTCACCAGTGCTCACTGCCCTGAGCGGGACGGAGGGAGGAGGAGATCGCCCCTTCCTCCTTTGTACCCCAAAACCAAATCTTCCCTGGCCTGCATCCCTCTCGCTGGAGCGAGATGCGCAACTCAATCTTACCCATGGAGGCCTCCTAGTGCTTTGCTGCAGCTTTGGAGCAAACGTCTATTTTCCCTGCATAGGATTGCAAGACTCCAAAGCCACGGAGGGAGCATTTTTGGATGTGTGTCTGTCCACTCTCTCTCCTCACGGTGGCAGAACCAACAGCCCTGCCCAGCAGCAGCCCATGTGGCTTCAGAAAAGGCATCTTCAACTGAGAAACGAGCTATGGATTGACATGCATGGCGCCCCCACCCCCTGGCCTCTATTTCAGAGGCCTTTCCAAAGATCTGATAACGAAACGGAGGCCAGGGGCAACACAGAAGTGGGCAGAAGTAGCAAGGTGAGGCATCTATCGGGGTGTGGGTGGCCTGGCTTCAACTGTCCTAAGGTAAGTGGGTGTGGGGCATGTGGGGCAGCTCCACCCCCAACCCCACCCTAACTTGATTTTTATCAATGCACCTCGCCTACCTTGTGCAACCAGGTGCAACCGAGTGGGCAGTCTTAACCAGGGCTTATTTTGGGGATAGGTCTTATTTCTGAAGAAACAGTGTGTGCGTGCACACACCGTATTTTCTCGAAAATACGACCTACCCCTAAAGTCTTGTTTTTTGCCCATGTGCCCAATATACGTCCTACCCCCCCCCCCCAACAGAAGCTCTACTTATAAAACACGCCC
>JAOYMU010000283.1:44418527-44429169 GCA_025802295.1 Psammodynastes pulverulentus
ATGAATTTGTATACTTTTGACTAATAAAACTCTTTTAAAAGATATAGTCAGTGAAATGTGCCGAGTTGTTGGCCTTTCTAGACTTCTTCTATTGATCTATTAGTAAGGGAGTCCCATTAATGCTTCAAATCGATTCACACATTTAAAGTATTTCTGGAGTTTTCGGTAAGTGTTAATCACAGTCCTCTGCACAGCATTTTAAAGAGTTTCATTTGTGAAAATGCATCATTATTTTATAAGGTAATTATTTAAACCCTTGAAATAAAGCATGAATAAAATCAGGTCAGGAAAAGTTCAAACTTTCATGTTTGTGACTTAATGGTATCCTTACTTCCTATGTTAATTATAAATCATTAATGAACAGTTTTGATACAGTAAATTGATAATTCAGTTAATATCTTAAAAGGTAAATGAGAAAGATATGGAATGTGCAGCAGCAGGAATGATTTTGCAAACTCAGAACTTTTCTAGGAGACCAGACTCAAGGCACTAGACAATTCTGAACTGGAGAAGGGATGGGGTAAAGAGGTTCAGGGTAGCCAACCTTCTAGAATATCTCAGAATATATAGTAGCTTAGTAAGATATAGCTTGAGTTTGGCAAGATTTTATTAGGTGTAAAAATAAATGTTTGGACTTGTTTGGATCTGCTTTGTCTTTGGGCTTGAGGCTGATTATTGCTACACTAATCATTGCTCCGTTCAGTTTTCCTGGGAAACATACAAAACAAGAGACTGCCAGTTATGGTCACTGAGTCAAGATAGTCATTAAACTATTAAACAATTGTGTGACCAACTTGATTTAACTTTTTTTGTGGCAGTTGTTAACCATGACATGTGAATCTGCAGTCATTAAGTAAACCATTGTTTGTTGTGAGGCATTTTTGCCAAAAATAAACTGCAGTCACATTATCATGGAATGCTGCAAACTGACATAAATGCAGGCCAGTTGCTGAGTGCCCAAAATGCAACCACGAGACCATGGGAGCAGCTTGTCATAAGTATCTTTTGGGGTGAGGGTTGGTTGTAACTTCAGTGTAAGTCAAAGGCTAGTTATATTGAAATTGCTCCTATTGTGGCTGTTAATAACTGCTTTTAGGAAGGCAGGGAAGTTATCTTCATCTTGTCTGCATTTTAATTCAAACTTTCCAGCCTGATTGTTTTCTGAAATTTTTTTCCTGAATTCAGAACTCTGAAAATAAGCTCAGCTCCTAGTCACTCAATGAACATATCTGTGTATTTTTTCCTGACAACAATACGAAAATGGTTTAATACAATCTTCTTCCAGGATGTTTTCTAATTTCCCAGTTTAATCTAAAGCTCTGATTTTCCCTTAAAATCTTCCATCCAAACACTAACCAGGTTAAATCCGCTTAAGTTCCTAGACCAGACTAGGTCAGTTAGTAGTTGTCACTTGCTGAGTTATTCAAGTGGTACTAAAAATCCTTGGTTTTTTTAACCAATGCATCAATACCATGCTCTGAAGCCTTCCTTTGTTTCAAATGAAAAAGTGAAAGTGGCTTGATTTCATCAGCGGGATGAAAAAAACTCCAAATTCCTTTACAAATTATTCATATAGTAGAATCTTAGACATGAAAGACCCATGTGCAGCCTTCAGTATGCCAGTTTAAACTATCATGGATTCAGTGTATCTTTCAGGATCTCAGGATAATAGAAGGGTAGAAATATCTCCAAACAACCATAGCTTTTACATGAGAAGGCAAAAGGAAAGGGGAAAGAAAATTAGATCAGAAATAATGGTTGTCTCAGGCATATTTCAAAAACTTTCCTTGTACAATCTTTTAAAACATCAGCCACAAATTTAAAAATATGTCCAAAATGAGAACATAGCAGTAATGTTAATTTATTTTTGGCATCTGGCATAACTAATATTCCCTCATATTGGAAGTGTTTCAGAGTTTCAGTCTCTTGTAGATACAGCTCTGAATCTCAAAATACCGAGTATCTTCCAACAACCAATGTTGTATATTACTACAATGAAGCACATACTGCATAACTACTAATATAATTATGCAGTACGACAGGGTGAAGCAGGTAGATTTGAATTGATTTGAATTTTAATCTACATATTGTCCATGCAATTGTTGGAAGAAATATCCATCTAGGTTCAGTTCCAAGGGGGGAGAAAGACACTGGAAACATGGAGGCTTATTGGAAAGATGGTTTTATTGATGGACATGGGTTTGAAGTCCTGGTACAGCTGAACCAGAGGTGGTATTCAGCAGGTTCTGACCAGTTTTGGAGAACTGGTAGCAAAAATTTTGAGTAGTTCGAAGAACCGGCAAATACCACCTCTGACTAGCCCTGCCCCATCTATTCTCTGCCTCCCGAGTCCCAGTTGATCGGCTGGGTCTTGCCCTGCACAGGAGAATGGAGCTGGAAAGCAGGTTAGTGGGGTGGGGAGGGAATGGGATTTTGCAGTAACCTTTCCCCAGGAGTGGGGAAAGAATGGAGATTTTACAGTATCCTTCCTCTGCCACACCCACCAAGCCAAGTCACGCCCACAGAACCAGTAGAAAAAAAAATTGAATCCCACCACTGAGCTGAACACAGCATGGAGAGTGAGGGTTATTTATATGCTCTCTTGGGCCTTGCCCTTGAGCTTCCTGTTCCTGTGGCAAGAGCATGTATTCTATTGGCTGTAGTCAAGATTCCTATGTGGAGTCATGTTTGTCTGAATCAAGTCTGGTTGAACCTTGGGCTGATGTAATTTCCTCAGGTAATTTCGCAATGTAGTGAGCCCTATTGTTAAGATGGGTAGAGGGCTAATCCTAACATGTCCTAAGAGGTCATGTCTTAATCCCATCACCCTGGAGCTGGAGGACTTTTGTCTTGTAGATAGACTGGTCCAGTATTAATGTGCATCAAATATCTGCTGGGGGCAGGGAGCTGCAGGGAGCTGCTTTGCCTTTAGAAATATTTCTCATTTTCTCATCCAGGGAAATATAATATTCTGCCTTTTTAATATTTCCTAGAATACTTCATTCTCCTAGGAGAGAGTTGGGTGCTAACTTTCTATACAATGTTTCAAATGAATTTTACTCCAAGTAGTTCCATGTATAATATTGCCAAATGTTAGAAAACTTCAAAATCTGTTTACCATTTATTTCAAAGGGGATAACATGGGTCAACTATTATTGACAAGGAAGAGTTGCTGACAAGGAGAAATATTTTAAAACTTGGAATCAGTTATATGAAAGTATTATCAGTAATTTCCTTTAATAATTTCCATATTCCTTTCAGAATCCATAGATATTCATGATCTGGCTAACAATATTGTAAAATTAGAAGTTGCAAGTCTGTGCACGTATTTGGAATTTCAAAGCACCACAGATGACTTGATGAAATCTTTTTAATAATCTTGTACTGTAGAAACTTAGCTTCAACATGCAAATTGTTCTCCTTTAAACCCAGTCAACTGGTTCAGTATTGCTGTCTTCTATTTCTAGGAATTTTTTTAAGAGCCAAAAATGTAATTACAGTTTTTAGAATTTTCTTCAGAATCATCCTTGTCTGATTTCCCCTTCAAACACAATCACATACTATGCTCTCCCAAATTTCATCTGTAGAATTCCAACCATTAGATTGTTTTCTTTATAGTTTTCAATCATATCCTTGAATCTTTTACTCATCCTACTGGATTGTCCCAAGCTCTGCATTCTCTACTTCTTCCCAGTACGTGGTTTCTCCATGGCATTCCTCTTATCTCACTACCATCCATATGCCTCAGCATCTTATCAATCAATGGCAATGGGCTCTAACCTTTCTTGTCTTGGTTTCTTTCTGGTTGCCAAAAATACTTTAAAATTAGGCTTTGGTAGCCAGCAGCCTATAATCTTTATGTTCTGAATGTACCTTTGGATCTGCTTCAAGTTGGCTGGAGACCAATATTTCCCAACCCTTTCTAATTTTAAGATTCACATGGTGGAATTCAGTCCCTTGTGAGATACTACTTGCAGTTATTTACCTAAATCAAATGTTTTTAGGTTTTAAAATATTTTGTAATTTAAGAAAGCAAATATCTCTAGCAGAATCCAACACAGGATAAACATATAGATTATGCATGGGTCATAGGGAAAATGCATTTAAAGTACATTAGAATGGTATATTTCTGCTATATCTTTTGTATATCATATGTAATATGATATTACAATATTTTTAAACCATTTGTGGTAACACTCTTATAATGGGTCTGCACATACATGTTAAGAAAAATTCTACATTTCTCTTACTACCAAACTTGAATTATAATAAAATTGTTTTAACATGAGCTTCAACAGTGCTAGTTAAATTTAGGCATATTTTCAATATCTAATCTTTAATCATGGGTGAATTAAACCATAGCAGCAAAGAGTATGTTAAAGAGCATGGAGGTTATTGAGTTAAACTCCTATTAGAGTTTATTTAGTTATACTGGAAGACCAAGAATAAATCACTGTTCAATTCTCATTAATCCTTTACCTTATTCAATACTTTGAAAATAGTGAAAATTTCACAATTTATTAAAAATGTGCAAACAATACAAGTGATGAGATATATACTGTATAGAAAAGGGTTGGTCATTTAAATATTGGTCCCAGCAATTCTTCTGTAGAACAACTGAGAAATCATAAATGGTTAATCTATGAGGAACATTTCAGCAAGTTCTATTGAAATGAATGGAAAGCATAGTAGAAAAAAAGTCAGGTTTCCTATGTATTGAAGCCCATTGGGCAAGAATGGCTGTTTCTACAAGTAGGAAAATCTGGAATCACTCCCTCCCACAAACCCATGACTCTGCTACCATATTTTAGATTACAATTCTCATAAATCAAATGGTTGATGGTCAGGGATTATGGGAATGATAAATCAAACATTGGATGGCACTGAATTACATACTGCTATATTAAAATATATGCAATGCTTTAAGGAGGCAATGGAGACTAACTTCAACATTAACTGTAACATAAATTGTAACCAGATGAAAACAACAAAACATTGGATGGTACATAGCAACTTGATCTTACTACAAAATACTTTGGTTTAATTTGGAAAAAATGAAATATAGAAATATTTCATTAGAAGAAAATTAATTATGAGGATAGTTGTTTCCTAAGTTGTATATTTTCTGTATATCATTTGAATGCAAACTATATTCTCTTTTACCCTTCTATATTTCCTGCTGCACCTCAGTTAATAGTTAACTTTTATTGGTGCTTTTTCTTATGCAATTGAAAACCAGTAGCAACACCTTAATTACACACAAAACGTTCTTATGAACTTGAAGCAGCTTTCTCCACAGTCTTCCCATTATGAATGGTCTTTCTTCTTGAGCAGTACATGGCAATAAAGATTTGATGAGTTGGGGAACATCTTGAAACTCTTCTTTAACTTCAACAACATCCATCAGGACAGTTGCACTTCAGCTGGACATTTTGGACTTAGTCATTGCTCTCCATGTTGTCTTCTTGCATATAGACCGAGGCAGGCACAGAATCCAATACAACTAAGAGCCACACCTAGCAACAAAGCTAATGCATCACCTGTATCTAAAGCTTCCACTACAGGAAGGCAAAAAAGCAACAAGAAAAATACCAAGAAGAGCTGTGAAGCATTCCTGGTGGTGGCCATGTTTCCAGTCATTACTGATCAGATGACTCTGAAGGAAATATTAAATACATAGAAATGACCAATCAGATGTATTTATACACAAAAAGAAAGAAAAGCAAATACATGAACGCTACTAGATAGAACCCACTTTCTGCAACATCAGCATAACAGCGTGGCCTAGGCCCTTTGGGAAAGGAGCTGAGTGTAGATGAAACATTTTATGGTGCAAGAAACAGAATGGGAGAAATGGGACCTGTAACCAATTGTTGCTTTATAGCAAGTTCTAACTTATTTCTCCAGAAAGGCAGCCAATTTCCCCACTGTATTACTCCACCCTGATTTCCTACATTTTTAATATGCTGTATTTCATAACCATAAGCAATACTCAACTTCATTTGTAATTTAAAAAAAAATATTTTAGATTTTTTTTCCATTCATGACAACCCTACTGATACTCTGGAAGCATCTGTGCTTTGCTGCTTCTTAAAGTCAGGGGCAGAACCTGGGAAACTTAGCTCTGGGAACACACATCTTGAGAGGTAGGGTACATTCCAGCTGGGACTGTTGCAAAGATGGGTGTGTAGTTCTGACCATATAAGCATTCTGCCATCAGAAATAAAGAGAAATTATTAAGTCACAGCAGAGGTGGTAAACAGAAGCTCCCCTATGCTGTATATATTCCTGCGACCTCCTGTTTTGAGCACCCAAAGTCATATTTGGATACAGCCGTTAAAATTTTCCTACTTTGTACTGGGGCAAATATAAAAAATTGTATGTCTTTTAAGTGGTATGATAAGCAAGTTCTGTATATCCAAGCCTTCTTGCTATAGCAGAGTTCAAGTACAATAATCTTTTGCTAATACAAAAGAGTGCATCAGAATATGCTGTAAATGCTCCTTCCCTATCCATATACTCCCAATTTACATTATCCTTCCTTCCTACCTACCTACAACACAGGACAAGAATGATATAGGTAATGAATGTGGAAGGGATAATTTTGACTACGAGCCCAAACTTAGTATCTGCAACAGATAATAGTTCACTACCAGTGAAGGAACATTCACCAACTGAGTCCATTGTCAATTTGCTTTCACTACTAGGCCTTTTTTAATAGTCAGAATCTACCTTCCTCAAATTTTAGGGTTAAGAATAAGGAGTAAATCATAATTTTTCAGTGGACATAAAGATTTTTATAGTTTAAATATGCATAACACCACTGACAAAGCAAAAGTGTGGTCATAATACCTGAATCATGAAAGTAATTAGAAGTAAAATGCTCCCTCTAGCCTTTTCCAAAACAGAATGTTATTAGTGCAAATACATTTGTTCAACTAAAATTAAAAAATAGCCTTTCTAAAATGAGAAATTACTTTGTGCTGTTAAAATCTTAGTTATAAGCATTATAAGAAGAATTTAAGAAATCATAAACTGATGATTTACCTGGTCAGATAATGAAATGTCTGCAAACAAACAACCAAGTTCAGAGAGCATTAAGGACTTCAGTGTCCAAAGACCATTAAAAAGTATTATAGAGGGAATACATATTGTACAATATTTATTGCAGACATCTGTCACTGAAATTTTTTAGGATGCAGTTCTATGATTTCTGGGATGCAGCTTTGTAGAAATACAATTAATATTCTATCCAAACTGAGAGCTTGCTTGATGTGCTGGTCTAGAAGCCAGGAGATTGCAAGTTTTAGGCCTTTTTTAAACAAGAAGCCAGCTGATTGACATTGGACCAATCATTGTCTCCATTCAATCTATTTCACAGGTGGGATAAAAATTTAACAATAATCCTCAGTAACAAGCTCTTAAGCACTTCTACCATTTCCACAGTGCTCAACTTCATCTAACATAAGTCTATTGTGTCCTTTTGACACAGGATGAAAGGAAGGGTAAAAATGCCCCCAAGAGCTCAGCTTAGTGATTTAATAGATTTATCAACACATTCTTCTTGGCAATGTGTTTTCCCTTTACCCTTTGCAGGATGCTATTAAACTTCATGATCTAACCTACGGTCTAATTTTCTTAGTACTCTCCCATCCCTAATACTTCTATATTCACTTTGATTTGTTGACTTACAGAAAAGCTTAATAGTAATAGCAGTAAATCTTTTCTTTCCTATACTTAATAATAATTTTAAAAAACCTGAAAAAAATTATCCTGCCTCAGGGTTAGACATTCTGACAGTCTGAAAATGAAGCAAATAACTTATTGCGAGAACATAACCTAAATACTGAACTTAGCATGCATGTTTTAATACATGTCTACATTTTTTACTACAGATCAGTGATTCTAGAACCAAATCTGAAAAAAAAGCACAAGCCAATTACACAGATGAGAACCAGAAATTCTGCTAAGGAAAAGCAAATTGCCAAGTGACCCTCAAATGCCCTGTATTAACACATGAATTAAATAATTCCTAAGATCATGAGCAAGCCTATTTTTGTTTAAACATAAAAAGTCATGCTTTATTTAAGCCACTTATGTGCTGAAATTTATCAGTGGGCCATTATACACACTGTACAGCTCTAACAAATTATATTCAGACCATGCAACATATACATTTGATTAAAATTTATCTAGGTTAACTTATATGGGCTTATATTGCAATATGAAATCACATGGCACCCTAAAAACTAAGAGCCTCCTACTCTCCTCCCCATTTTAGTAAAGGGCAGGATTTTTTTTGCCAAGGCCACATTAAAAAAAGCTTGACAACTATGTTGGCATCAGACAATACCATTACACTTTACAAGAGCAGAAAGCACTACAGAATTTAAGAATAACAGAATTGGAAAGGCCCTGGAAATCTTCTATCCAACCCCACCCTCAAAGCAGGAGACCCTATACCATTCCAGACAAGTGTCTGTCCAGTCTCCAAGTATTCCCTTTACAACAAGAGCAAAAGAGCAGTTTGCTGTAGACTAGAAGGTGCAAGATGGCAAATTCGAGTCCCACCTTAGGCCTGAAGCCAACTGGGTGAGCTTGGGCCAGTGACTTTTTGTCAACCTTAGGTAGGCAGACTCTGCCTCCCAAATTAACAGAATTTCCGGGAACAAACAACGAAGACATCTAAAAACTTCTAAGTCTTGCCCAGAATATTAGACAAATCAGCAAGAAGCCTGTAGTATCTCAAAGAGTGGACAAATTTATTGATGCGTAAAACTTGTAGGCACACAGAATGCCGCTATTTCCCGTTCTGGAAAAGCGAGTCTTGGATATGGCAATCCCGAGAAACACCCACTGAACGCCTCTTACCTGGGGGCGGGGTTGTTTTCTTTCTTTCTTTGACTAACTTTGAGGTCTTGGAAACCATCCGGTCGCCCTACTAAAGAAAGGAGAAGTGAGGGAGAACGGGCCCCAAACCAGGCTTGTTCTGTTACCCGAAACGAATTAAATCTGCAAGAGTGCTAATGAAGGGCAGATTATGGCACGTCCCGATCAAATGCTTCGAGTCATGTGCAGTAGCAACACTAAACTAACCCAGCTAACTTCCTTGGAAAGTACGAGGCTCAACCGGACCCAGAGTTGCTATCGATGAAGAACGGACCATTTGAATCAGAAAGGAGTTATCTGCCACATCGCGAGCACCAAACCTTAAAGCATTAACCTTTCGTGGCCTGGAGCAAACGGCAAGATTTACCTTCCTGGTAGCAGCCATTACACGTAGTAAGAAAAGGAGGATCTGATTGGCTTGTGCAATCCCAAACCTTCGATGCCTACAACTTCCGTCATGCATTGCGCAACGTTCTCATTAACCATTGAGTGACTCAGAGAACCTTGGTTTGAATCTTCCTTGGGGCTTTACTTGCAATTGCCAAAGTTTTTTGGTGTTGAAGTCCGGTGAAACTCGGGCTTTAATCCAGTGTTTCTTAAATTAGACAACTTTTAAGATGGCTAGAGAATTCTGGAAGTTGAACTCCACAAAAGCTTTAATCTAAAGCCACCATACCTTTCTGCAATAATCCATGCGGTTCAGAGGTAGTATTCAGCAGGTACGGACCAGTTCTGGAGAACTGGTAGCGGCCCAGCCTGAGTCCCAGCTGATCAACTGGGTCTTCTTTGGTTGCCCTGCACAGGAGAACGGAGCTGGAAAGCAGGTCAGTGGGGAGGGAATTGGGATTTTGCAGTAATTTTCCCCTGCCACATCCACCAAGCCACACCACACCCACCAAGCCCCGCCCACAGAACCGGTAGTAAAAAAAATTGAATCCCACCACTGATGCAGTCACTAATGAGTGACAAAGAGATACCAAAGAATAAAGGTAAATAAACCTGTCCCAGGATAATGCTGCAGGATCCAGTCTTATTCGGTCACCGGGCCCAGAGACTTTCAAGCTTTCCGATTTGTGTTTGAGCCCATCTTCAGGAAACTTCTGAGAAGAGAAGAGCCCAAGTCACATTACTCTGCTTTTTTCCACTTTTCAAAAGCTACCAAAAACCAGGCTTTGGAAAGGCTTAGAATGCAAATGCATTCTAATTTGAACTTTATAAGTTCAAAAATAAATAAAGCAAAACACGGATGTGTCTTTTTCTTGATTTTTTGAATGCTGTTAGAAATCCAATTAGGTATGTAATTATCATAGTTTAAACATGTTGGAAAAAATATCCATCTGGTTCAGTTCCAATCCAGGAGAAAGACACTGGAAACATGGAGGCTGATTGGAAAGAAGGTTTAATGAAGCAGAACTGGGGCGGAACAGGCTCCAACTCAACCCGTCCAAGACCGAGTGGCTGTTGTTTCTGGCGTCCCGATATAGCCAGGTGACTCCATCGCTGGCTATTGGGGAGGAGATCTGGCCCCCCACGGAGGGGGTGCGCAATTTAGGCGTCCTCTTGGATGTACGGCTGTCTCTTGAAGACCATATTACAGCCGTAACCAGGGGGACAATGTATCAGGTGTGCCGGATACGCCAGTTGCGCCCCTATCTAGATCGGGACGCCTTACGGATGGTCACTCATGCCCTTGTCACCTCCCGCCTGGACTACTGTAATGCTCTCTACATGGGGCTCCCTATGAAGAGCACCC
>JAOYMU010000283.1:44480874-44493661 GCA_025802295.1 Psammodynastes pulverulentus
CACAAATCAAAAATAAGATGGGGGGAAGTTTAATGTAATGCGGCTTCTTTGAAATAGATGAAAATATTAAGGGTTGTTTTTTTTTTTCAAAAAAGAAAACTATAAAGTTAGCTGATTGGAATGTAGAAAATAAAACATGCATTGATAGTAAGAGGAAGAAGTAAGCTCTGAAGCCATCCACTGTTACCCCATAAGCCTCTGTTACGTTTTGAAACAGACCCATACAGCATTCTGTGCTTGCTTGTGTGTTTGCATCCCTTATGCCTTGACATACAGCTGCAGGTGGTCATTCAACCATATCAGCTAGTCTGAAAGGTCATGGCAGCATTTGCTAGTGTTGAATTTCTTTCACTTTTAAGCCTTATGATCCTCAATAATTCTAAACTAAATGTACCATTTTGTCTGAACACTTACTTTCTGTAGCAGCGTACACATTATCAAATTAGTAACAAGGTCTTTTGCTACTCTTGGGCTTTACAATGCATTTCAACATTTGATTTAAGCAAAGGTCAAAGCTGCAGGACAGAAATGGCAAGATAGTTTTCACCTATCACATGAAAGAAAGAAAATATAGCCTTCCCTAAATTTGGCTTTTAGACATGCTGTCATGCTAGTCACTCTTGCAGTCTCAGTGCTCCATGTAGAACATTAGATGCACTCTTCTCTCCTTCAGCTTTTGATCTATATCCAAATGACTCTTTAGATTTCGTATTTTTAACTTTTAAATGTCTATTACTTCAAGATTTCAAAATGATAGACAATTTTAGAAAAACATTTATTATTGTAAAATCTATTATTACATATTATTCTATTTCTAAATATTGCAAGTGCAAATTAAAAAAAACAAACTCTGTGGCTGCTGATCAGGCTGCACAATTCCTAGATCTTACTTCTACACCTGTTCTGTGCATGCAAGGAAGTATAGGGATAATGATTCCAAATTTGATAATTTGCTTCACTTTGTTGCAAAGATCTTTCAAAGCCAAATGCCCCTGAATAAAGATTTCAGTGTATCGGGAATACAGAAAGGTGAATGGTAATTGATCACATAATATACAGAGAACCTGACACATCACCTCTTGTTTTTTATGCTTGATATAATTAAAACTAAGTCTTCCTTCCAATCAGAAATAGGTACCTATTGGCAGTATTATGACATGTCTTAAGAAAATGGATACTATTTTCTTTGGTAGAGAGAAAGGACTATAGCTAGCTATAGCTCAATTATAGATTAGCAATAAAAGGGAGATTATGTTGGGCAGTAAATTATTTGCATAATTGTTATGAGAAATATTCTAAACACTTGGTGTTGCCACCGCTTTGCTGACTGTGTGCATGTGCACGTGCGTGCACTCCCCCTACCTTCTGTGCATGTGCATGCCTACCAGTGCATACCTACTGCACATGTGTGCACCGATTATCTGAGAGGACTCTTTGATCCTCTCAGTTGATCAGCACACTTTTTTTAGCTACTGGTTCAGCTGAACCAGTAGCTAAAAAACGTGCACAGATCATCTGAAAGTGTCAGGGAGTCCTCTCAGATGATCTGCACATGTTTTTTAGCTACCGGTTCAGCCGAACTGGCACTTTTTTGAGCTACAAAAGTGCCCGTTCTATCAAACCGGTAGCTAAAAAAAGTGTGCTGATCAGCTGAGAGTATCAAAGAGTCCTCTCAGATGATTGGCGCACACATGCACAGTAGGCACACGCCGGTAGGCGCGCAAATGCTTGGAAGGGAGCAGAAAGCACGCGCATGTGGGTAGCTAAACCAGTAGGCATATTTTTTCTACTGGTTCGCCCGAGCGGCAGTTTTTTCTGCTACCGGTTCGGATGAACTGGTGCGAACCAGTCGAATACCACCTCTGGGATAAAGATACTTGAACTCATGTGCAGTTGGACTCCAGGTAGGCAAATCCAGCTAAGGATTTGATGAGAGGCTTCATAAGTCCTGTTGTTTTTATTGTGGGTAACAATATGATATGATACTTAATAGTATTATAAAACAATAGAGAAATATAAGAATTCTGTTTTAAAGCCCTCTGAAAATTTTTTAGCTGCTAGGTTTGAATCTTATAAAATATTTGATTATTCTATGGACTAATGAAGTGATTTGTGAAGCTGATGCAGACGCCCTTAAAGATGATATGTAGGAAACCTTGGACCAATCAAACTCGAGTCAGAATCCATTTTGGAGTGTATTTCATGAGAGTGAAGATATTATCTATACAATATTCCATCTCTGCCTCACTGTACACTTTGCACAGTGTCTTCTACTTAAATATTTCTTTACTGATCTATAAGAATAAGCTAAAATGATGGTTTGACTCTAAATAATTTGCATTTAGGACAATTTCCTCAAGATGACATAAAGCTGCATGTTTAACAGGAGATAAGCTTCACTGTACAAACATTACAGTGTAAGAAATGTTGTACGGCAGATGCTGCAGTTTATAGATTATAGAGATGAAGGATCACAATATTATTTTCCTTCCATTTCAAAGACATAAAGTATAGCTAGATAATTAAAAATAAATTTTAAAAAAGTGAATGAGAGCTATGAAAATTCTTTATTAGTTATCAGCTGGAAGGTCCAAACTGACAGTATTGATCACAATTAATCTTTCACAGTTGCATAGAATATAGCACAATTGTTATACTTTATTATTTTTATTTGGGAATTTGAAATATTCACATACAACCAAGACATTCAAACTTTATTAGTATTATTCAATGTTCATCGGGTTTGCTTTTTCTATATAACATTGTCCAAATAATATGGTTCAAAACAACTAATTGGAAGAATGCGGAAGAAAAGAAAAGAAAATCACAGTCTTCATTTGTAAAAATACAAACAAATGAAAACAGCGAGGCTCCAGTTTTTATCCTTTAGTGTGTATCAGTCTGTATTAATTCTGTGATAAGAATGGGAGCCTGGTTTTCTTGCTTAACTTTATATTTTTTTATACGTATATCATAATTAGTTTGCATTCTACAGCTGACAGCGTGCTATTAATGTTATTCATTATATAATTCATTGCCTTGAAAAAAAGCAGGTCATGTAATCTGTATCAGAGTTCTTCCACCCACCCACAAATTAGAGCAGTAGATCAGCATTTCCCAACTTGGTACTTTGTAAAATTTCTAGCTGGCTTTTGGTCATATTAAGAATTTGTAAATCCAGTGTATCTGTAAGGAACTTCATTGAGGAAGATGTAATAGCAATTATTATTGTAATAACTATAAGATGTAATAGATTTAGCAAGTGAAGTACATTCCTTGTGGTTTTTAATTCTCACTGATTGTACTGGTTCATGCACAAATCAGATTTTCAGTGTATTAATATATTAAAATATGGTAAGATAACAGAGTTTAAATATGTAGGAGAGCTTGGATTTAGTTCACTAATTCTTAAAAATCGAATGTCTTCATCTGGAAGAATTGAAAAAAGGTGGGAGGCACACAAGTGACATTGTTCATATAAAGGAATGGTATACAAAATTCTTAGGCGACATGTGCTGAAGAGTAATGGGAGTGCTTCTTCTCATCCTTCCATTGTGATGTTAATTGCCAACTGTTTTAGCAAAGGAAACTCTTGTATTAACAGGCCCTGTTAGCATGCTCTTTCTTTTTAAAAAAATAAATATTTAATTTATATTGCTAAATATATTTATCTTTTTTAATTCACATAAAATGAGACTATACTACAAAATAAATAAATATGATCAAAACTGAACAGACTGAAGTGTCACACCTTCATAATAGGTTAAGAGACAGCAGCTAGATTTAATATAAGTTGATATGCTGTAGTAGAACTCTTGATTTATATAGATACTTAATGTTCCAAACAGAATGGTCCTGTATAGAATGGCTGCAAATACAGTACATATGCATTCTGTGTGCATTCTTTTTAAGCAATATTTGAAAAGAGGAAAGGAGTCTTATTTTGGTTTTAAAAGTAGACATTGTTACTCTTTCAAACATGCAGATAATAAATTCTAAATACAATATGGAATATTCATACTATTCCTTTTTGATGGAGTTTTTGTTTTTCCTACCATCGCAATATAGCCAGCACAATGAAAATAAGTAGAGTGCAAAGCAGACAATTAAATCATAATGATACAATGTTACACAAAATACAATGAACAAAAGGAAATAAAGTATCTTGTAAGCAATATGCTTTAACACAAGACACTCAGCAGGTGAATTATAAGCTTCATTTTCCTGGCCAGAAATTCTTGTATGATCAAAAAAAGTCTGCTTATCATGTCTGACAATATTCATTTCCTTTTCAGTTATTAAATCTTCCAAAGCTAAGTTTGTCTCTTCTCTTTCTTCAGTGGATTCCCTAATTAAAATTGCGGGCCTTATTTGTTTTTCTGGACTGAACTCTGTTTGACGGGAAAACTGGCCTATGTTTCCTTCTCTATTTTCACTAGGAGGAAATTCTTGCGGCTTAGTGATATTTGGAATAACATGAGTTATTTCATCTTTTGGGTTGAAGTTACATCCAGATTGAGCTGCAATTTCAGTTGAAGCACCTGTGGGTGGAGGCGACATCTCTTCTACTTCAGCAGTATGAGGGCCTGCAAATCCTTTGGGAGATATCACTGAGGAGTTTTTATGACAGCTTCCCACAAATTTTTTACCCAAATGGCATATTTTTGGATCAGAAGTGAAACCTATTTGAGAAAATGAACTCCAGATGCTTCCTTCTTCAGCTTCTTTATTGTATAAGCCTTGTGAAGAATGTTCTGAATGTTTCAATGGTACTTCACAATGCACACCTTGTTCAGAAACTATTTTTCCTTCTGCTGAAAAAAGACAAAATATTTCAGTTGATGATGAATTATTTACCAAATTATGTTCTGCTTTGGCAAGCATTTCATTTGTTGCATGTGTTGAAATCATTTCCATATGTACTGTTTCATATGTGGGCACATTATTAATACCTGAAGCAGATATTCCAAATTTGGTGTCACATAATACATCCTCTCTATTGCATTGACAAAGAGGATAATGTGACCCATCATTTCTTCCTTCATGTATATCAAATACCATTTCCTTTTTCTCTGTGGGCCTGTCACTTAATGCAGTCTCTTGGGATAGCTTAACAATTACTGCTTTTTCACCAGCAGACATTTTTTCAGAAATACTTTCTGATGTCATTTTAATTATATAAGCAGCTCTAACTGCTTCTGCTTCTCCTGTATTATCATGCTTAGTGACTGAAGTCTCCTCATACTTTAGTGCATCTTGGCAGGTAAATAGTTCATCTGTGGGACTTACTTTCAAACATCTTGTATTGTCATTAATACCCCCCATGGCTTCAACTCCTGTTAGTTCCTTCATCTGCACTCTTTTATTTGATTCACTTTGCCTTTCTGCCAACTGACTTTCTGAACCACGCCATTTTTGAATCATCAATCTGTCCCAGGTACTCTGATCTTTAAGAATTACCGTGTCAGGTTCACTTTGGCAGGATTCTAGCTCAGAAATATTTCTGTTTTCTGGATTATCACTCTGACTGTACTTCCTTTTTTCTAAGTTGTTTCTGGTATCAGACATTTCCTTTGTATTTATTAATACAGATTGCATAAACATATTTTCATCAACTGGTAGTACAACATGGGATTGACTTTCCCAAAGTGTATTATGAACTTTCTCAGGGATTCTAATTTCTTCTTTTTTTGAGTCATGATTTGACTCATCTGTAATGCAACTTTTGCTTTCTGTTTTATTTTTATCTGAGTTTCCACTGTCACTTAAATATGGAAGCCTTATTGATTTTGACATTTGCTCTTTTATTTCACCTGGGACACTGGAAGTCATTACTTCTTCCCTTTGAGGTAAGTTAGCTACCTTGTTGATTTCATAATTATCACATAAGACATGTTTTCTATATCTGTTGGTAAGAGATATTTGTTTTTCTGGAGAGTTCTCTAAAATTCTTAGCATGATTTCTTTCTCCTTATCAACATTATATTCAGACTTATATTTTTCTTCTACAATGTCTTCTGAATGAGAGCTTGCCAAATAATTTTCTGTGACATCAGCATCAGCTATGGCATCACTGTTTACACATAATTTGTTTTTGCTTTCAACTTTTTCGCTTTTAGGTTCAGGTCTGATGAAGTTTTCTGAATTTAACTCTGGAATTTGGAAAGCTATTTCCTGCTTAAGTTGTTCCTGAACTGTCTTGATATTATTATACCTTCTTTTTAATGCATTTTCTTTTACCTTCCCTGCTTCATCATCTTCTAAGGAAATTGTCTCCCTTGCTTTTTTGAAGTTATAATCATCCTCACCTATGAATAATGTCTCTTTTGTTTTATTTCCTGGAACATTCTTAAATTCCTCACTTGGAACATATGCTTGATGCATTCCACAATTGCTTGAGACAATATCTGGAATATAGGCAATCTGGTTTTTCTTGATTTCAGACCAATATTCTGATGAGAAATAGGTTTCATTTGGATTCAAACCCTCTAAGGACTGTCCAGTTTTGTTTAGCGAGTCAACCTCATTGCATTTTTCTGGGAATAATAACTGCCTATTATTTCCAATGGAACATGTTTGATTATTCTGCAGTTCTTTGTCTTGTAAAGCATGTTCTGTTGAAGAGCTTTTAGGCAGAGGTTGTCTAATCAAGCCAGACTCTAGTTTGTCCCCCAGTTGTTGTTCATTTGGGAATCTAACTGGATCAGTTGCATAGGAACGCCTTTCATTAGTTGAAGAACTTCTGCTTCTAGTAAAGTGATGACTTAGCTGAAACAATAAAATAAAAGAGTGTGAAAATATGTGTGAATATGTATGTGAATAGAGTTTAGACTATATGCCCACACTCATATACACACACACATGAAAAGGGGTTTTATTCAAGAAATATCTTTTTTCCAATAAAAGCCATTTTCAGAAAGCATGCTTCCAAGCTGTTTACAAAATGAATTTTGCATTTTAAGCACATGTACATGCACAGCCACAAAGGGCAACAAACAAATATAAGAGGCAAAAAATAAAATTCCACTTTTCTTCTTTACGCCTGTCCCCATCTTAGCCTGTTTTATGAGCTCCATAAGCTTCAAGTATGTTTCAGAGAAATGAATCCTGAAGAGAAAATTCTGTACAAGGCAAACTAATTCATTCAGAAACCACATTCCATTCTAGGCATGCTTTATTTTAAAATGAGTGCAGTGACACAAAATATCAAAGCTAAAGAATGTACAGGAGTGTCCAGTAAAATAAAGGCACATTTGCACATTGAAAAATACTATAAGGATTATGTTTATTTTATTCTCCCTCAGACAGAAATGTTTTAGTTAGAAACTGCAGAAACTGAGATTTATGAAGGCCACAAAGAAGTTTCTTCAGTATCACCTCAATATTAAATTATATTATTCAATAGTATTTGCTCCTTATGGCATTCTTCCCTTTCTTTCAAATGCATAGACAGATGGTTCTATACCAATCAATTAGAAGATAACAACTTAGATACTCCCTTATTATATTTATACTTGCTGCAGATACCCCTATTAAAATGTCTCTTATTAATATGTTTTCTGCAAAGCCTCTGCAAACTATTAATAGTAAAACGTCACTCAAAGAAAAGTGAAGGAACTAATGTTTCTGCAAATTCTGTTTTAATGACCCTCTGCCAACTAGTCCTCAAATGTATCTGAGCTTTTCAATGATGCCAACTGTCAGGATTTAATAGTGAGATGCCTGTTTCTTTTCCTCCCTATCTCCCTCCTTATAACTGACATTTGCATGATTTCAATAATTATATGCAAATCTTACAATTTCTCCTTCTCACATAAGGCTGATGTTACTTGTCAACTGCCGAGCTGTCGTGTGAGCCATTGCCTATCAGTTTCAAAGATTTGGTTGCATTTCCATTTATTATAAACCTCTATTGTTTAATTCATTATGTAGCATATAAAATGATTGGACTGAGCTTTGACCAGGTATATAGATTTTTAAAAAATCTATATACTTAAGTCTTGTATTGGAGAATGCTATTTCATAGCTTCTCTCTTGTTAATAAAAATAATATTTCAATTCTGATTATTCAGGCAATAAAAGCTCCATTCTGAATGACAATTTTGAACTCTCCTAAAGTTAGAGCTAACATAACTTTGGGCTTTTGTCTGAAGAATTGTTGTACTTGCTACCCAAAAGGGCTATGTGGTGCTAAGGTTTAGTATGTCCTTTTGTGTGTTTCAGATTTTATATTTTCACTCACAAACACCATTATATTTCCTGTATATAACTGTGCCATTTTTTTGTCTCATAAAATGCAGGTTAACCCACTGAATAATATTTATGCAATATAAGTGGCATTGAGGTTAAAAATAATGTTTCATATGAATATATTGCTTTATAAAATCAGTGTGATTTAGTCAATATTGAGAATGTGTGTTTTATATCTGAAAGATAGTATCTGTGGTCAGGTGCAATTTTTGAGTTTAAAAACAATAACTTATCTTTCCCTACTATTATTCTCTCCAGAATCATAACTTCTGGACAAGCAGCAATTTTAAAAAATCAATCTATACATCAGGTGCCACATTAACAATTATTTTACGCAATTATCAAATGCTAAAAAAAATCACTTGCACCATCACTTGCTTTGCTCTTTCATGAGCCTCCAAACAATCACTGTTGAGTAGCCATTAGTTATAGTCTATGTATGGCTCCCTAACTGTAAAACTAAAAAAATAGTGGGGGGGGG
Source organism: Psammodynastes pulverulentus (assembly GCA_025802295.1). Classification (NCBI taxonomy): domain Eukaryota; kingdom Metazoa; phylum Chordata; class Lepidosauria; order Squamata; family Psammodynastidae; genus Psammodynastes; species Psammodynastes pulverulentus. Next base: position 44,489,606 of record JAOYMU010000283.1, read on the forward strand.
ATGCAATAATAGAAATCAGAAAAATAAGAATTTAAGTTATTCTTCTTCTATTGTTTTCAAATTGTCCCTTATATCCTGTGATAAAAGAGAAATAAGTTGTTAAATGAAAGATAACAAAATTAAATGTTTCAAAACATCCTACAACTTTTAATCATACTAAATATATAATTAAAACTCTGATAGTAAGACAGCATTGGCAAATTATGTAGTATACTTAACATCACTGTTGAAGTAGAGAAAGATCTACCTCTTGTTGAATATATAATAATATTGTCTAACTGAAGTGAACAAAGTTTGGGTGACCACAGGTTGGTCATTTTAAAAATTATTTTGGATGGTTGAGTACCTTGTAGACAATACAGTAATCTGTCATCAAAGTAGACAGGACCATGATTTCCAAGAATGAGGGTTGAATTTTGGAGGTATGGAGATTAGTGACAGCTTTCTTGAATAATTGAAAAAAAAATCTGAAAATTTTCAGTTGTTGTTTTTTAAGAAAAATGATTGAAAATTATAAAAATTCAATGATATCACACACACACACACACACACACACACACACACCCAAAAAATGTCAGGCCTGTGCACAATTCATGTACTAACCCTAACCCTAACCCTCAACCTTTCTCAATAAGAAGATTGCAATCCTTTGAGGAAACATACCAGAATATATCATTAGATATCCATGTAATATATCGTTAGATATATTCTGGTATGTTTCCTCAGCAACCATAGGATACACATAATAATCTGTCTGGGATATCCAATATCAAATCCCTGCTGATTTTTTACCACTGGTTTTTTGAATTTTACACTTGCACAACTCAATAAGAAGTTGTGTCCAACTTCAAATATCCACAAAAAAATTGACAGGTAATTCAATAAGATGCTAGTGAGATAGCGTGGGAGGAGAGAGAATAATAATCTGAAGAATTAGTTTTTATTCTATTGAAGAAAACTCCACTAGTTTTCTCATGTGTCCCCAGGAAAAGTTTTGATCAACCAATTGGTTGTTCTAAATACATGTGCATTGTTTGCAACAGGAAGAAATATTTGTTTATTTTAGAAAATAAAAGAATAGAAAATGCAGTTTGATTCCACCTTCCAACATTTTGACATGCAGTTGAAAAGGATTTTAGAGTACTTTAAAGTAATAGCAGTTTCTTTCTTGAGATTGTTCTGTAAAACAGGGGTCCTCAACCTGTGGGCCATGGCCCGCTACCAGGCCACAGCCTATTTGCAACTGGGCCACATGAGTAAAGCTGTTCGTGCACACACCTGCCCCTCACACAAAACCATCCCCTCCTCCTCTCCCTCCCCCTGCATCAGGCTACCAACCTAGAAAGATTGGGGGACACTGCTGTAAAAGATTCTGAAAGCTTACCAGCAACTCCAATTCTTTCTCATTTTCCTTGTCATCTTCATTATAGTCATCATTTTTTTCTTCTTCATTTTCTTTTCTGTATTTATTTTCATTATCCAGATGCGAATAAACGATTTGGGGGATATCTGAATCTAAAAGAATTGAATTATTGAATAATATTAACCTAGATGCTTTGTTACTTTAAAAAAATTATAACACAAACTACAAAAGGTAAAATGATTGAGACTTTCTACCTGAGATTCTGGGATTAATCCAAATGTCTTTATCAGCTGTTGTCAATGTTTCCCCTTTACTATTAAATGAGAAAGAAAACAAAGTGACAATAATTTTAAAAAAATCTGGATTTTTAAGCAATAGTATTATCATAATTAATGTAGTATTTGCATAAAATTAATTTTAAATAATATTTTACTCATCTGGCTTCATGTGTCATAATCTAATGTCGCCATAGGAAAATAATGACAGTAACCTAATCTTTCTATCTCCTTTCATAAATCTAATCTGGACTGAAGGGATTACAAAAAACTTGGTATCCCCTATTTTGTGTGGCAAATTATCCATGTAAATATTGTATATTATTGCACTAAGGACCATTCTGCAGAGGCCTTACTGCAGTGTGCTCTCTACTTTTATCATTGGTGAATGAGAAATCTGTTGACTGGACTTTTATGTTGATTTAACCATGTCTCTTTTGGTACAATGTGCAAAATACAGTTTGATGTATTATTTTCAGTTTGCCTTTCATTAGTAAATATTCTTTACAAATGAATACAAAGAATGTTTGCTACAGTAGTTCAAAATAAGGAGCTATGGGTACCATAATTATTCAAGTTCAGTCTTATATCCATGGAATAGAGAGAGACGTAGTCTTTGTCAAATCCTAGTTTTCATCCATTGCTTTTTGTCCTGCCTTCAGGTGCTTTGGAAAATAAGATGACCCCCTTTTCTCTGCAGAAACCCTTAAATATTGGAATTATTTATTCCAATTATTTTTTTATTTATTTTTATATATATTTATTTATACATTGCCACCTATCTCACCTTGATTTTGATATTAAAGCAAGGGCAAGAATATAACAGGAATATATACAAATAAAATATAACATTAATTATATAGTATTATTAATTGATGCAATATAATTATAACTATTATATGAATTAAGTATTATATTAATATAATTAATTATAAGTATTTATTATTTAGTGCATGATTAATTCCGTGAATCGGTGGGGAGGGCCTTACTGTATGTGGCTGAAAGAAGGAGATATGCACCCACATTTTTTTTTAAAATTGCTTTTATGTTTCTGAAAATACTTATGAACAAGGCGCACCCAGGAGAAACCAGGTTGAGGGATTCGGGTCAGGGTTTGTTGCTCTGGAAGCTTGTTTGAAGGAGGCCTGTTAGCCAAAGGAGGTTTGTTGACTCCTCTCTCCAGGCCATGATTGGGCTGGCTTTCTCCCTGGGCTTCACCCTCGGGCCGATGCTGGGCGCCTTCCTCGCTCTGGAGACGGAGAAGGATCAAGTCTTCTACACGAGAGCCGCCATCTTTGCCACCATCTTCGCCGTGGCCGATTTCCTGTTCATCTTCACTTGCTTGCCGGAAACGCTCCCGAAGGAAAAACGGGTAATGCGTGTTCTGAAATCCATCAGGAAAATAAAACAATGGATGTCCTGTTTGACGTCAACTGCTTCCCGAAGAAGGAAGCAGAAGTTTGGACTTTGCATGGGACAGATTGTATGGACCATGATCTCCAACCATGGGAACTTTTTAAGACTTGTGGACTTCCAACTCCCAGATGCTGTCCAGGGAATTCTGGGAGTTGAAGTCCACAAGTCTTAAAATCCCAAAGATTCATCCGCCATGGTGCAGGAGGCCAACCTTGTATGCTACTCGAGGTGTCGGCTGAGCTTGGTCAGAGTCTACAAGCCCATAGATTCCAAGACTTCTTAAAGTATATTGATCAGTACAGTGGCTTGTAGATGTATTTAGAAGACAACAGATAAGGACATCTGAAATTGGGGGGTAGCTGGTTGCTGGGATAACCATCAGCTATGTGTAGGATATTCAGCGTGTGTGTGGAAGTGTGTGTGAGAGGGAGGCGGAAATACCCGTCAGCACCCTCATTGTGTCTTTCTTCCGCGCTGGGCAGGTGTCCTCTGTGGTATCTGGCTTTCAGTCGGCCGTCAACCTGATCAGTCCCTGGGCCTTGTTCCGCTTCTCTGCAGTACGTCAGAAGATGGAAGGACCGTCCAGAAACAGCAAGTCTTTCTCCATTTTTTTGTGTCTGCAACCTTAAACGCTCAGTTTCCCACAGAAAAGGAAACACCGGGAGCCACAAAACCTGGGTGGGCTTGGCCAACTCGACGTCACTCCCACCCAGTCACATGACTGACCCCCTTGCCACGCCTACCCAGGTTTTGTGACTCCTGGTGTTTCTGTGGGAAATGGGTTTCTCTCTCCCTCTCATTTCTGTTTTTTGTGTTTTATCTTCTCAGGCCAGGCGAAGAGTGATTGGGAGGGGAGGGCGAGTGGCGGGGCCAGCTAGTGGTGGGATTACCCAACAGGGAGCCACAGCAGAGGGCCCAAAGAGCCGCATGCAGCTCCAGAGCCACAGGTTGCTGACACGCTATAATTGAGAATAGAATAGAATGGGGAATATGGAATATGGA
>JAOYMU010000283.1:44507023-44517949 GCA_025802295.1 Psammodynastes pulverulentus
CTGGTTCTGCGACCCAGGCCTAATTGCTGCTAACGGTTCTTGAGAGCCGGTGAGAACCGGCTGAATTTCACCACTGAGTTTTATCCTTTTCAACTCTTAAAAAGGTGAGGAAAACGATGGTATATCTCTTTACAATGTAGATAGCAAACAACAATACAACCATACCAACAACCCACACAAAAAAAAATCACACCTGCTGAGTCAGGGATAATATGGCACTATCACAATACCTTTAGCATAGCCCAGCAAAAAAGAAAAGTCTTTTATTTTTGTTAAAATAAACCTGAGAGAAAGAACTCCGCAAAGCAAACATCAACAGTGCAACTGCTGCCTGGAAATAAAAAAAAAAAAAAGATTCTGGATTCTTAAGTCAGGAAATAATATAGAAGAAGTGCTGTGCAAACTATTTACAAAAGAGGTAATAAGACACCAAAGTGCTACTGAGGCACTCACAGAGCCGACAGAACAATGGCACAATTCAAAGATGCAAGAGAAAAGGAAGGGAAGGAAAGAGGGGCTGTTGAAAAATATGATCGTCTTGTCGTATTTCCTGCCATTACTCTGCTTTCTGCAATGTGCTTTTTTAAAAAAAGCTTAGATCAGAGATTGCTGAATGTAGATCAGGTTTTATCAAAGCTCCTCGCTTTGTCTGTATGTTGAACAGGGAGTCCTTTTTTAAAAAAAAATGCAGAAATAATGAGAGTTTCAGATTTCCACTGTAAGTACAAAAAGGGACACCCTGCTCTCATCTTTCAAAGCATTAGAGATCACAACTTATCATGTCCCAGGGCAGCACAGAATTCCTGGTAACGTTGCCAAGGTATGTGAAAACTAACATTCTTAACAACTTCTTTTTCCTGCTCTTGAAATCGAACAGAAGGAAATGATTAAAAAATCTTCCTAATGTTCAGCCAGAGAATGAAAGTCTACACAATGTCTTTCAACTACGCTATAGGCAACCTTGTAAGGACTACAAGTTCCGGGTTGCAAATCTCTGGACAACCATGATATGGCAGTTTTTCTGTGGGATCAACTGGCGTTACATAGTTTTATCCCTTCAGGTCAAAGCAAACCATTAATATAACAAAAGTTCCATTGCAGTGTCTTAAGGACAGAAAAAAATCCTCTCAGGTTTTGAGAAACCTGATCTTAGATTTGGGTCATCTTTTGGATTGGAGAGTTCAAACAAAATTAAAACATACTTACATTTCTCCTAAAGGATATTATTTGTACACAATTTTGCCTCACATTCCCATTCTTGCAAATCAAGTAACCTTTTATCAAGCATATTGTAACTATTCTCAATAAAGTCAACATACTTTTGCCTAAAATAGGCAAAACCAGGGTTTTTTGTACATTCAGATTTCAATACTAACATAAAAATGTGCAATATGTCACAAAACATGACAAGTTATCATGTAACTGTCTTCAACTCTTAATGTAGTCAATGGAAATTCATCCATTACATCTGTAAAACACCATAATAAAGGACAATTATGGAGACTATAAATGGAATATAAAAATATAAATTGGGTGAATTTTTTTACCTTCTTCCTTTTTTGATGACATATTCCAGTGCGCTGGCTTCTTTTGGGGTAATAATTATATGTGGTATAACCTTAACCTGATCTATAATTATAGTTTTCTTTTTTTATGTAATAAGTTACGGTTTTTCTCTGGTCAATCTAACTCCTTTTTATAAAATATTGGTCTTGCTGTGAGAAGGAAATTTGTGAAAATATCTTATCTGGGAAGATATATGAAAATTTAACATATTGTAAGCGATATATTTGTATACTTGTAACCAATAAAACTTTTTCTATTAAAAGAAAAAAGAAAATGCTGTTGTCAGCAGTAGGATTAATGATGGATAAGAAGTTAGATGACCAGAGAGGACAGAGAAGGGAATTTGGGAATCGAGGACAATGGAGAGAAAGGGGAAGAGGAATGATAGGACAGGGTGGCAGGAATCAGTGTTTCAGGTGTGGAAGGGAAGGACATTTCATGAGGAATTGTCCACAACAGGTAAAAGAGAGAGAGAGAGAGCAGAAGGTGGATGAAGATGAAATTAGGGAAGTCAGGGGCCCTTGATACTAAGGTTCCACCAAGAGTCCTTGATAAACATTCAAGAGGGATCAGAAAAGCAAGAATTAGTATATCCCTTACAAATATACCCCAGGGCTGCCGGTTAATAAAAAACACCATAAAGATATCAGGGGTAGCAAGACAATCCTTTGAAATTCCCCAACTGGAGGAATTAACACTTAGATGGAAAAATTATGAAACCAATATACGACCCCTGTATGTACCACCAGCAGGAGTGAATTTGTTAGGAAGAGATGTTCTCCAAAGTTGGGAATGGGGAATACAATTAATCAAGGAACAGATGTTGATATTAACTGAACAAAATGAGGAAGAAATAACACCAATTGTATAGGCTACTAGAGGGAATGGGGGGATTGCAAGTAACCTCTATAAAGATTACGCTCAAAACTACTGAGCCCATAAGGCAGAAGCAGCACAAGATTAGCCTAGAACTGTGATGGCAAACCTATGGCACACATACCACAGGTGGCATGCAGAGCCATCTTGGTGGGCATGCGAGCCATGACCCAGCCACGCATATGCATGCAACCTCCCCACCGGCCAGCTGACTTTCTGCTGGTTTCTGGCTTCCGGAGTGCCGCCCGAGGCTTCCAGTGGCTCCAGGGTGAAAATAGCCTCCCCTGGGCTCCTGAGGTCCTCCGGAAGCTGAAAACGGGCCCATTTCCCGACTTCCAGTTCTTCCAGGAGGCCCATTTTTCACCCTCCCCAGGCTTCAGGGACTTCCCTGGAGCCTCTGGGACGGTGAAAATGGCCTCCCCTGGGCTACAGAGGCCCTCTGAAAGGGACGAGGATGGGGGGGTGCATGTGCAGGGGTGGGGGAGCATGGGGGGATCACGTGCACTTGTGCAGGGGGAAACATGAGTGTGTGTGTCCCACATGCATTGCATTGTGGATGCCGGAACACTGCATGAAAAAGGTTCGCAATCACTGGCCTAGAAGGGGGTTGAAATCGGTGATAAAAAAATTAATACAGGATGGACTCTTACAAACAGCCATGTCCCCACATAATTCTCCTATTCTAGCAGTCTGGAAACCTGATGGGAACTATCATCTGGTGGACGACCTTAGAAAGATTAACCAAATAATAGTTTCCTGGCACCCCGTGGTCTCCAATCCATATACATTGTTGAGTAGAATTCCACCAGAACATCAAATATTTAGTGTAATTGATTTAAAGGATGCTTTCTGGGCTTGCCCACTTGATCCAGAATCTCATGACATCTTCACCTTCAAATGAGAAGATCCAGATACCAGACGAAAATGTCAATTGTGGTGGACGGTATTGCCCCAAGGCTATACCAAAAGCCCTAGTTTGTTTAGCCAATTTTTAGAACAAATTCTAGAAGAATTTGAGAAAAATCCAAGATTGTTTTTGATACAATACATAGATGACTTGTTGCTTTTAGGGGAAAAGAAACAGGATGTTGAGCAAGGAACAAATGACTTGCTAAATTATTTAGCATCCCAAGGGCTATGAGTATCTAAAAACAAACTCCAGTATGCAGAAAGGGAAGTAAAATATTTAGGGCATTTGATAACTAAAGGTAGCTGGAAAATTACCGCCTCTAGGATAGAGGGCATAATAACGCAACCACTACCAAGGGACAAAAAGGCTCTTAGAAAATTCTTGAGATTAGAATGATAATGTAGACAGTGGATTGTAAATTATGCAGAAACAACAAAACCAGTGTATTCAAAACTAATAGATTCTGAACCATGGACAATCGAGTGGTCAAAAGAGGAGAAAGAGAAATTTCAGGAATTAAAAGAAAAATTAAAAAGGCACCTGTTCTATCTTTACCACACTTAGAAAAAACATTTCACCTTTTTGTTGCAGTGGAGAATGGGGTAGCTAAAGGGGTTTTAGCACAGAAGTGGGGAGGTTTAAAGAAACTAGTAGCATTTTTATCAAAATTAATGGACCTAGTAATAAAGGGGTGGCCAGTTTGTATACAAGCCATAGCAGCCACAGCCCTGTTAGTTCAGGAAAGCAGGAAGATAACTTTTGAAGGAGCAATAGTGGTAAGCAGTCCACACCAAGTAAGGACCATTTTGAACTAGCAAGCACAGAAGTAGATGACGAATTCCAGATTAATGAAATATGAAAATATTTCATTAGAGTATCCTAGTCTAGTGATAGTTACTCATGCTAATGTGAACCCAGCCCATTTTTTAAGTGGAGAAAGAGATCAACAAGAGGTAGAGCCTAGTTGTTTAGAGGCAATTGATTACCAGACAAAAGTGAGAGAGGATCTGAAGGAGACCCGAATAGAAGGATGACGGACTTTGTTCATAGATGGGAGCTCTAGGGTAATAGAAGGAGAATGGAGGAGTGCTTATGCCATCATAGAAGGAGAATCGTGGAGGACAATATTAGCAGAAAGACTGCCAAGTCACTGGTCCACTCAAACTTGTGAACTTTATGCTTTAAAAATGGCTTTAAAAGAATTAGGAATACTGACTCGATTTACACTTTTGGAGTAGCACACACGTTTGGGAAAATATGGAAAGAAAGAGGGTTGATAAATAGCAAAGGGAAGGGATTGGCAAAAGAAGAACTAGTCACTGAAATATTACAGATAATTAATATACCTCAAGCACTAGCCATAATACATGTAGAAGCACACCAGAAGGGAGAAAAGTTTGAAGTTTATGGCAACAACTTAATGGATGAAAAAGCCAAAGAAGCAGGACTCATGGGAAAAGATAGAGATAAAATCTTTATAATGATACCAGAACTAAGAGAACAAGGAATATTGAATTTTTCAGTGAAAGAAGAAGAGGGGATGAGAAAAGAGGGCTGCTTCAAGATACGGAAGGAGGGTGGATATTACTGGATGGGAGAAAGATTTTAAACAAAGCTATAATGAGGAATATTATGGAACAGTTGCATGAAGGAACCCACTGGGAGGTGCAAGCTTTAATGGGTTTAATACAAAGAAAATATATATGCAAAGGAATATACACTATTGCTTTACAAGTGATTAGAAAATGTTTGATTTGTTTAAAAGTAAAAAAGGTGGCTCAAAAGGAACAACCTGTAGGGTGAAGGGAGTGAGCTCTGTAACCGTTCCAAAGAATACAGATCGACTATACTGAATTACCAAAGGGGGGAAGGATAAAATATTTGCTGGTCATTGTAGATCATTTAACCCGATGGGTAGAGCCCTTTGCATATGTGAATGCAAATGCTAGTACAACAGCCCAAACATTGCTTGAAAATATAATACCTAGGCATGGTCTTCCTGAGCTGATAGACAGTGACCAGGGGACACATTTTATGGCAAGGGTAATCAAATCAATTAATGAGGCAATGGGAATTAAATGGGATTATCACACAGAATGTCACCTGGCTAGTTCTGGAGTTGTAGAATGAGCTAATCAAAAACTAAAGCAAACATTAATCAAGATAATGGAGGAAATGAACCTGCCTTATAGTAAATGCCTCCCCTTGGCCTTATTAAGGATACGAATGCAATCAAGGAAGGACATTGGGTTGTGTCCCTTTGAAATGTTGTTTGGAATACCTTATATGAGGAGAGAGGGATTGAATCGAATTAAAAGATAATATACAGGAACTGTCCAGTTGTTTCTTTCTTTTACAACAGACAGACATTCTTGCACAAACTCCACCCTTGGATTTTGCCATGCACCACTATAAAGCTGGACAGTGGATATTGATAAAAAGGATGAAAAATGAACCCCAACTTGGGAAAGACCATTCCTCATCTTGCTAACACTGAGACTGTTTTAAGGACACAAGAAAAAGGTTGGGCTCACTGTTCCAGAGTAAAAGGGCCCATGCCAGCCCCAGAGAGGTGGAAGGTGGAACCTCGCCAAGGAGACCAACTGAAGTTGAAGTTTCATAAGACTTAATGGACTGGGGGACAATCCTCTTACCTGTAGGAGGGGTAATATTTGCATGTTGGCTAACTTTTGTGTTTTTCCTTTTTAGAGCGGAGTGGTTGCCTATGCTCTTTCCTCAGATGAAAAAAAGCACCATTGAACAAATTCTGTTGAGCAACCTCCCAGATGTGTTGGTTTTGTAAATGTCTATGTGGAGGTTGTTCTTGTTCACATTACATAGATTGTGTATTGTGTATTAGGTGTAAGTTAGAATTTGATATTATAATCATTGAAGATGTATTGGAACCTTTTAAAGTGGTCCCTCTTAGAGGTCATCCTTTTTACACTCTTAAGGAAAGCCCAATTTTTGGAACAGTGTCACCAATGTATAAAAGTAACAAAGAAGGGGTTAGAAACACAAAATACCCTGATATTCCACACATATGAGCCAGACAATTGGGTCCATAGGCACTTAACCAATTGTGAACATGAAGGGAAGGAATATAAAAGATGCAATAACACCCAAAGAAAAATAATGTGTTATGATCCAAAGAGTTATATATGAAAATGTAACCATCTGGGCAGGAACAAAAGGAGTGGGTAACCAAAAAGTGTACGGAAATATATTGTATTATTTAGAATCTAAAATAGTGAAAAGAGGGGAGTCAGCAACTATGCAATTAGATGTATGTAAGATGATTAATGCCCACTCCTTAGCAATAAAATGTGGAGATGAGGCTTGAGAGAAAATATATCAACACCATCATAAGTATTTGTGTGAAAGGAACTAGGACTGGAGAAAAGGAAACCCTAAGCAGTGGACCCCATGTGCAGAGAGAATAGATTGTACAGGGTGGAAATGTATCTATGAATATACAGGAGGAGGATACAAAGAGTGTAAAGGAATAAATATGGTAAGAGATGTAAATTTTCAAAACATAAAAATCACTTACTTTGGGACAGGAAATGCAATGTATGCTTTTGGAATTGATGGAACGGAATCAGATCCATTGACATATTTAACCATTACTAGGAGGTTGAATGAAATTGTGAGAGAAGAGAGTATTTTCTGGTCATATTATCAAGAGTTTGAGAAATTAAAAATATAGGAATTACCACTGAAGGCACTAAACATGTTTGTACAATTAACAGAGGAGGTAGCAAAAACCCTGACTGTTAATAATTGTTTTGTATATGGAGGAACTAATATGGGTGAACAATGGTCATAGGAGGCCATGGAAATTGATCACAAAATAGTGTATCAGATGTGGGAAACAGGTAATTTGACTTTCTCAAGTGCAGAGACAGAGGGCACATGGGCTTTAACATCAAACATAGAAGGACAAGTTTGTTACTCCAGAAACCAGACAACGGATTGGAAAATGAATGTGGGAACTATTATATGTTTAACTATTTGGAATAACTACAGATGGTGGGGATCAAAGGGAGAATCTTTCAAGATATTTTAGAAAATATCACCCAGATGTGATTTCCTGAGAATAATTCCAAGGATTGGATAGCTCCAAATGGTATGTACTGGATTTGTGGAAAGTATGCCTATGGACATTTACCACGAGACTGGTATGGTTCATGCATTCAAGGAGTAATCTGACCAAGTTTCTTCATATTACCCCTAAAGAAGAGGCAAATATTGGGAGTTCCAGTTTATGATGATTTGGAGAATCAGACGAAGTATATACCAACGAAGGTCGGTAGATACTTCAGTAACAGAAAAATTAAAAATTGGGAGTTGGAAGGATGACGAATGGATGTCTGAAAGAATTGTTCAATATTATGGACCAGCCACTTGAGCCGAAGATGGTTCAGCAGGTTATCGGACTGCCATTTATTTATGTGTTGAACTGAATAATCAGACCACAGGCTGATTAGTAGTTGAAATTATAACAAATGAAACGGTAAAAGCAATGACTCATCAGGCAAAAGACTTAGATTATTTACTAGCCAAAGAAGGGGGAGTATGTGGAAATTTTAACCTAAGTAATTGTTGCATTGAAATAGATGACAGTGGTAAAGTAGTAAAGGAAATTACTAATTGAGTGATAAAATCAGTTCGTGTTCCAGTACAAACTTGGAAGGGATTAAACCTTAGATGGGGTAAATAGTCGGTTTGGTGGGTGGTTTTCAAATTGGAAAGAATTGGCAAAATTTGCAATTCTGGGGTTCCTGGACATCATGTTTTTACCATGTTTGATTCCTCTCATACAAATGCTAATAAAAAGGACTATGAACAGCATGACATTAATTGCTACATCTATAGAAAATGGGAAAAAGAAACCATGTTGGTAATGAAAGTGAGAAAACAAAGGCTGGAAACAGAGGATTCAGAGAATAAAAATTTGCTTTCACTTGAACCTAATGAAAAAGTACGAAGTTATGAATTATTGCAAGTATAAAAGAGTAAATCAGTTAGAAAAGAAAAAGGGTGGATTTGAAGGAAGAAAATAATAGTTACTTTTTTATAAAATTGTATAGTGTGTTGTAGATTTAGGATGTCCTTGTTGTTGCATATTAACCACAAAAAGTATTCAGTTAAACAAGTATGTGATGACCAGATGTTCTTGTAAACAGGAGCATCCGCCCAAGGCAAGGCTATTAGCAAACAAGATAAGATATGTCTTGCCCTGAAGAAATAGTTCCGCCCTGGGTGAGACCCATAAGCAAACAAGATAAAATATCCTCTGCCCTGAAGAATTAGTTACCTTGAACACATAGCCTGCAGTATGACTAAAGATAAGAGGGGAAGTGTGGAGGCTTATTAGGCGTGGCGTGCATTGTATAGAGACTATCAAATGTAATGCTTGAATATTGGATTTTGCTCTCTTGTACTCAATCCACTTAGGAAGAGACTCAGATGCCACCTTTGCAAACGCTTTTGAAATAAACCTTTGAATTGTAAACCAGATTTGTCTTCATGTTGTGAGAATAATTTTATTTGGGTCTTACATCTCACACATCTCACAGAAACATAGTTGATATAAAGTTTATAAAACTAACTATAAGATATAAAACTAAGGAATTGCACAGGCTATATCTATCCTCAAATTCCAATCAGAAAAGCTTCAAATAATCGGCTTCATCTAAGAAACCCTGAACCTGCCGTCATTTGTTCTGTTATTTTAAAGAGGAAAAATGAAAACTGGCCAAAACTAATGTACTCATTTTATTAAACAGTTAATGTTCAATAACTGTTCCTAAATAAAATGAAATGCATAGATTTTCATTATATAAATGGCATGAATCATAATAAAGATTCCTTAAACTGAATGTGACTTCTAGTGAATTTCTTAGCAATCTTTCAGAAATGGTTTTCCTCTGCCACTTTGTGGAGAATTTCTTGATTTCCCAATCTAGCCCACAGTCCTAGGAAGTTTTGAAATCCTCTCTATATATACTTCTCAGATCTCACATCCTAGTTTGTTTTTTCAAAATTAACCAAAGGACTGACAGCGAGAACTAAGCCCATACTCATATCTAGTTCTTATCAGCCAAGATAGACACAGTTCATCAAAGAGCATATACATGAGGCTTTGTTTCTTGTGCATATTCTTTGGCTGAATTATAAGAAACTTATCTACCCAAATTTGACAGTTAGCTGCCACAATCACTACTCTCCAGTGTTGGTGGTCTTGGCTGCTAGAGTCAAGAATAAAGAGGGATAGCTAATGAGCTAAACATTATTTTTGATCTATGGATATTAGATCTGTGGTAAATCCAAAGAAATCAAAACAGATTAAATATGTTTTGCACTGCTCCTGGTTAAAGCTCTCTGACAGAATCTCTTAACACTCAACCTGGTTTGGTATAAAGAATCTTAAGTAGGATCAGCCAATAACAAGCGTGTTGTTTATTCATTTGTCATTCTGTAAGTTAAAATCCCCCCCCCCCCACAGTACCAGGGAACAGCTGCACTGCTGGTAAAGATCAGGCGTATCATCAGTACCTAATAATAGCAAAAAGCTTGACCAAATCTACTTGCTGATTGCAGTTTGTCAGCTTAGCGGTTATGGCAAAACTCCTGAATTATGAAAAAGCATTCCTTTTAACTGATGATTTGCCATGAGTTGATAAGCTATTAATACTGACAAAGAAACATTGTAAGTAGGAAATACAAGGCAAAGATTGTTTCCTTAAAAACAGAACAAATTATCAGATCTTAGCATTGCTAAGGGTTTGGAAAGATGTATTGCAAAGCCCTTCTAAAAGGCAAATTAATCAATAATTCCTAGTCTTCATAATTCCTGTTTTAAGAATCAAAGGCAGTCACCTAAGCATCAATGCAGTTATAATACAACTATGGGTCTCATTTTCAGCTTACACAGTTCCAGACTGGAGGTGGCCAACTACATATGATAGAATACTGGATTAAACCAGTCTTCAGGTTCATCTTTCCTTATGTTCATTCAGTTTCAACATTGCATATCAAATTTGTTTGGAATATTTATTCAAAATCAAATCCATTATATTGCATATAATCTGGTAAAAAGCAGACTAAAAGAAAAGAAATAATAAATATAATATGGGGTGTGATGGCAAGCAAATATAAATATATTTACATCCAGCACTGAGAGATGCTTCAGAGATTTACAAGATAGACTAGACCACTGCCTCCTGTATAGACATCTGTAACTCTCTAAACTGCGCTGATGCTCCCATTTCCTTCAATTTTGGTTGCCATGATATAAAAAAATGTTGAGACTCTAGAAAGAGTGCGGAGAAGAGCAACAAAGATGATTAGGGGACCGGAGGCTAAAACATGAAGAATGGCTGCAGGAATTGGGTGTGTCTGGTTTAATGAAAAGAAGGACTAGGGGTGACATGATAGCAGGGTTCCAATATTATTATTATTATTATTATTATTATTACATTTATAGCCCGTTCCCTCTCCCCTAAGGGACTCGGGGCGGGGTACAAGTCATACATTTACATTGATACAGTAGAAAATTTTAATACCCC
>JAOYMU010000283.1:44518335-44533422 GCA_025802295.1 Psammodynastes pulverulentus
TTGTAAGAATTCTGCACAATAGAGAATAACTTTTATTTTTCTTTCTACATTTTTTCCATCAGAATTTTTTTTGATGCATCATCTTAGACCAGTGGTCCCTAACCCCCGGTCTGTGAACTGGCACTGGATTGCAGCATGCCAGAAATTGGGCTATGCAAGCAAGTGAAGCCCTATCTGTGGGATGCAGGCAGCACACAAAACCACACCCCCTCCAATCCACAGAAAAACTTCTCTCCACAGAACTACTGGTGCCCAAAAGATTGAGGGCCTTTGTCTTGAGATATCTTTCTATGGATATGCACAATACAGAAAATGCATTGTTTTGAAGTCAAAACATATACCGTGTTTTGAATGTTTTGTACATTCATGGTGGGCTGTACTTCAGATGGACTGAAACCTGAAATGTTTTGGATGTTCCTGGTTTTGGCCAAAACAAAATCCAAAATAATCTTAAGACACAAGTAGGGCAAGATTCTCCTTGCCCTTCCTTCTCTGTACTTAGTCATTGACATTTTTGCTTTTCCTGCCTTTCTCTCCAAACTCTTTTGTTGGAATGTGCATACTTGGATGCTATATTTAAAAAACACACAAATGTATTGTTTCAGGCATAAACAAGTCTAAAACTGGAGATTCCATTCATGGGACATGGAACTTATTTCACATCCTATATTTTCTATTCCCTCATTTCTATATCCAGGACACTATTGTCACATTTTCTTGGTTCCTCAATAAAATTTGTAGAATTGATCTTACCTATGATCTCACATTTTTAAATAATAAACTTCCCCCTGCCTTGGGAAGCTGCAGCAGACTGCACTTACTTCTTCTGACCTTCTCAGCAATGGTTCAGATTGATTTGAATGAATTGGTAGTAGTAGCCCTACTGAGATCAATTCCTAATCCCACTTTAGGCTGATACATTTAATTTCAAGGTTCTGAAAAAAGACACAGATAGATTCCATCATGGCAAATGATATAGCCCAGACAACTGAGAGAAGTGGCTTTATGGGGCCAGAATGTGATTTGGTGCACTGTGAACTCCAAATCATATTCTACCATAATAATAACATGAAATAAATACTGCAGAAATAATATTTTCTGATGTTAGCTTTTCAGATCAATCCTATATAGCAATCTGTATAGGATACATAGCAGTGCACTATTATTTCATTTACTGTATATCTTCTTTGTAAGAAATGTTTAGTTAAGAGAGAAAAGGATGCTGTGCTGCAGCATCTAAAAAGTGACTTGCATAGTACAATCCAGATATCCTGTCAGTAGGTAGAAACTATGACTGTTAGAGCCCAACACATTTAGATAGCATATTGGCCATATTTACAATCTCCTTTATACTCATCTGTTTAATTCAGAAAGTCAGGATGCAGATCCCACAAGATCACTGAGCATATTATGGGTTTACACATCTGATTAACTAAAACAGCTAATTAATGCAAATGGACCTGCTTTGGCCATTGGCTCCTTTCCCTGAATGGTGTCATTAGATTCCTTAGAAGGATTTGGACAGAAATATTCCTTGTTCTGAGTTTGGATTTCACATTTAACTGTAAACAAATTGCAAGCACATGGTTTGCAGGTCACACAGTTGGGGCAAAGAGCCAGGAGCTGTGAATGGATACATTAACATTAACCAAATTTCTTCAAATGTTCCCATATCTTCTCTGTTTTTAACTTCGTAGAGCTATTAATGAGATGCTATATTTGTTTAAACTTACTTAATAATAATTTCATATTATTATTATCATATTATTATCATATTATTATTTTGATAATCAGCATTGTAATATTTCATTCTCAACTGTTTCTTTGCATATATGTATGTATATATGCATCACATTTTATTTAGTGTACCCACAATATAGGTGTGGAAACTATAAATCAGAGTTTTTACAATAAACAAGCATCTCACCTGTTCAGTGTTGTCTTTAAGCAGCCTTTGATATGTTTATTTGTAACTCCTTCCTGAAGATTATTATTCTCCAATGATGATGCAGTTCCCTTTTTATGGCAAATCAAAATATAATTTTTATTGTTATTGTTTGACCAAAATATTCCCACAGATGTCTCATATCGTATGCAAAATTCAACTTTAGCACCTTCTTTCTGATAAGGAGGAACCAATGAAATCTTGAATAAGAATTGGTCAGTCTCACCATCACAAGAATTTGGCACATATTCTGCTAAAATGTCATAATAGGTTAGCCAGTTGTCCAAAGACATTCGAACATAGACCAACTTCTGAAACGATATATTCAGAACACGAATTATGCCCTTCATACATATTATGCCTGGAAGAAACTCTACAAACTCTAGACATATTTTATGTGCCCGCACAGTTTGCAAAAGTTCCTCTTGTGTGGTGGGAATTAGAAACAATGGAGTTAAATAGAATTCATCCACAGGCACATCTTCATCTTCTAAATCATCACTGGGCTGTGTAATTGGATTATCCCAGCTATCAAACTCTTTAACAGATACAAGATCAAAACCAAATGCATCAGCAAATGAAACTTTTCTTGCAATAGTTGAGGGG
Organism: Psammodynastes pulverulentus; assembly: GCA_025802295.1. Lineage (NCBI taxonomy): Eukaryota > Metazoa > Chordata > Lepidosauria > Squamata > Psammodynastidae > Psammodynastes > Psammodynastes pulverulentus. Next base: position 44,520,887 of record JAOYMU010000283.1, read on the forward strand.
ATTTCTGCTTCCATTTCTTCAGAAGAATCTGAATTTCGCCTTCGGGGAGCAGGGGAGAAACAATGCTGATGTGTAGCTTTAACATCTTCTTCTTCTGAAAAACAATTACTTAAAGTAGGAACTTCTAATAAGTTCTCTCTACCAATATGACCAGGTTCTTCAAAAGACTCCATTGGGTTCTCTGATATAAACTGAAAGAGAGCAGTCTGTGTAGTGGCAGTTGATATTTGAAACTGTGATTTGAAACAAGGATTACTATTACAGTTGACGTTGAAAAAGGAGTCCTGGCCTATTAATAGGATCAATGGCTTGTTAAATATGTTAGGCCATTATGTTGGTCTATGAAGATTTTGTATGATATATAAGCCACTCTCCAAAGGCCTATAAAGGAAGACTGTTGCAAAGAAACAATAGTGAAGATATCCTCCTGTGGTTAATATGAAGATCTGAATCTTTGTTATTATGAGATAGTAACTATTCCATAATATAAAAACAACAGATGAAAAATCAAAAGCACAAAAGTAAAAGCAAGACTGCACATTGGGAATATTTATCAAACTTTTCTAATATGGATGAGATTTCTATTTGTGTCAAATTACAAAATAAATAAAATATGCAATTTGACCTTCCACGCATTGAATATCTGATTTTAAAGCAGGGAGCCAATATTTACCATTGGTGAACAATGCCTAAGAAACACTAAACATGAAGAATTTAGAATAATAATAAAGCACCTGCCATATAACACTTGAACAATTAACAATTGTAGATAAGAAAGACAAAAAAGTCTGGGTAGTGGAAGTTGCAGTATCTGAAACAGCCGAATAGAGGAAAAAGAACTGGGAAAAAATCACAAGATACAAAAACCTGAAAATATAAATAGAATGGCAAAGAAAACAAAAATAGTACCAATATTAATAGGTGCCTTAGGTGCAATTCCAAAAACCTCTGGAGCACCAATGGAAGACCATCGGCCTATGCAAAATCATAATCAGTCAATTGTGAAAGTCAGCTTACAGCCTGTGATGAAAAGCTTACAGCCTGTGATGATAGCTTTAACACCATCAAACAATATCTGCCTGGAGAGAGAGCAGAGCTGATGCAGTGAGATATGGACTTCCTGGGGGCTCCTGAGAAGCCATCGATATCCTGGTTGCCGGCTGGTCCTTTTGGATCTAAATCATCCTGAAGAGATGATAAACAAGGAAGGTGTACCCCGTTGATCCCAAGGATTCCGCAAAGTCCCTGTTGATCCGGAGAAAGCCTTCTGAACTGGAGCTGAGTTGCTATAAGGCTAGGGCAGCTACCAACGGAAAGAAGAAAGTGAAGGAAAATGTGTTCAGGCTGGGTGAGAAAAATCTATTCTTAACTGCTGGAAGAAAGATCCCCCTGGGATTGAGCAGAGTAAAAGGGAGACCCGAAGAAAGAGGAGGAGAGGGGAGGTTTCTCTCACTCTGAAAGGAAGCAGTGAGGAAAGTATTTTAAAGTGTCAACTTGAAATGGAAGGAACTAATCATAGACTTTTATAAAGAAAATAAGACTGAAAACCGGACTGGATTGAGTGGAAATAATAGAAAACTGGACAGAATTAAGATTGATTATTGGACGTTACTTTTTTCTCCTGTATTTAACAGTAAAATATAAAGAAGTTAAGAAGTAAAAATTATATGGGGAAAGTACAAAGAAGAGAAAGAGAAAGCAGCAACAGTGCCACCTAAAGGCCAAAGGGAAATAAAAGAGAGAAGAGGGAAAGGAAAATTACATGACCTTGATTGTGGAAAAGGAAGATAAACAGAGGTGGTATTCAGCCAGTTCTGACAGGTTCTGGAGAATCGGTAGTGGAAATTTTTAGTAGTTCAGAGAACCGGTAAATACCACTTCTGATTGGCCCTGAGCCATACCACGCCCACCAAGGACGAATATTATGTTGTATGGGAAAGATGGTATAGATGGCTTAAAGGGAGAAATAATGAGAAATAGATGGTAGAAATAGTAGAGAAATGTATGTTAGAACTATTAGGGATACACCATAAATATATTAAAATGGTAATTGAAATATTCACTGCAATATAATATATAATCAATAGAAAATATACTTTTTTGTATAATTATAAGTCAACCGCACTTTTATATTTGTTTTGTGTAGTATTGTATTGGTATTTGTGGGTTTTGTTTTAATCTTTAATAAAGAATTATTTTTAAAAAAATAGCATTTACAGGTAGGCTTTATTTAGTATTCATAATTATGATTGGGATGAAAAAGTAACTTAACAACCAATCTTCACATTTACATCTTTGCAGGTCTATAAAGCAAAGGAAAGCTGAAGTAAGATTATAAGTACAGTCACTGTTTCACTTACTAACCACTTAACAATGACTGAGTTGTTAGTTCCAACTATAGTTGTAAACAAGGACTACCTGGAGTTTGTATCTTCTAAATGTCTACTTCAAATACATGGTTTAAGCACAAGTCTATGCATACATATAGAAAAGGGATAAATTAAGAAATTATTATTATACATAATGAAAAATTGTGAGAGTTAGAGAAGGATATAAAGGTAAGAGGTTTGAATGTGGGAGAGAAAGAAATGTGGAATTTTGCTAATAAGAAAGATGGAGAAGAAATGCTGAAGTGAAAGAGACTGAAGGTGAGGAAAAATAGAATTATTTGCAAAATAAAACAAAGCTATGAAAAATATGAAAAATCTGTTTCACTGCTTTGAGATGGGTGGCAATACAAATTGAATGAATGAACAGTAAATGGAAATAATATAATCAAAGAAGAATTAAGATTGAAGCAGATAAAATAAGAGAAAATTTGATGGAAAAGAAATGTAAAAACTGTTAAAAAGAATTCGTTGTTAGATTTCATTTTATTTTCTCTTATATCTGGTTTTAATTTCTTTCATTCATTACATTCCACTCTTTTTCAGTATTTTGCATGCTAAATAGAGTAAATAGAGTAGGAATAGAGTAAATGATTCACAGGTTTTTATCTTTCAAGTTATTCTATTAGTTATCTTTTGATACAATTCACTCTCATGCATACATTTTTATTTTTATGTACTTGTCTGTGTAGATGTATTAACTTCCGATGGAGAAGGCATATAAATCTAACAATACATATTTTGAAGAAAAAATGGCCTCTGAAGAAAACTTTTTCTGAAAAACAATGATTTTCTAATAAATATCTTGCCTCAATATTAGCAAGCTTTCCTCTTTTTTCTTATTAAATGTCTGCTAATCCCAAAGATTATAAAATATACTCAGTAAACCTCCATGTTGGCCTACAGTAACTAGCCCTCTCTATGTATTTCTCTTCCCTTCCACTCTCTGTCTTTGGGGATTATAAGGGTAACATGAGACCTTCAGTCTGTAAACCAAAGAAAAGGAGTAATTCATCCAAACGTCCCTTTGTGCAAAGACAATCTTACCCACTCTCCATATTCTTTTACAATCTTAGGCACAGTTATATTTGTAACTGTTTCAAAAGCTTCTGATGGTTTCCTTGTCAAGGTGACAGACACATTACCTTGAACAGGTTTTCCATATGTATGCCTGTGAGAAACAAATGGAAGAATGGAAGAAATATGCTTGAGTGTTAAGTAATGGTTTTGTGCTGCATCAGGGGAAATCCTGAATGTATCAAAGAGCTAAACTGTAAACACTCCCTCAAATTAACTCAGCGGACCCCAGTGGGTCGAAGTATACTCAAGCCTAGACTAATTCTGATGGTTTTCTGGAAGTCCAGAAGAAAAGTCATATCCTACCCTATCGTGAAGGAACCTTCAATGGACAGGTCAAAGCACAACATTGTTTTTAATTTTAAAAGTTTGAAAGACATGGGAGAAAATGCCTATCTGCAAATGATGGGGCATCTTTGTAAATGCAGTGCCACAAACATCTGACATGGAAGAAAGTCTGAAACTTTGAAAAAACAAGAACAAAAAAATGTTTGGTAGTTTAATAATTTATGAGAATGGATGTTGTACTCACCTGAACATCCTTTCTTAGATAGCTGATTGGAGGATCCAAGTGTGGGTATATACTCTGTCTTCTGCCCAGTGACTGAGTTAAAATTTTTGTATAAAACCACACCCTCATGGTTCCTGTTTCAGTTTATTCGCGAAGGCATAGTCCAGAAAGACACACTCTCATCCTCATACACTCCCTATGCTGAACCAGGCGGGTAGGATTGGATCCTCCAATCAGCTATCTGAGAAAGGATGTTCAGTTAAGTACAATGTCCATTCTCCAGCACGCTGATTGGAGGATCCAAGTGTGGGATATACCAAAGCCGTAGACACCAAGGGCGGGCAGATGACTGGTCCGGATCCTTGGATTATCTAATCACCTGCTGTAGCACCCTCCTTCCAAAGGCCGCTTCTGTCGAAGAGAAGGCGTCTAGTTTATAGTGTCTAATAAATGCTGTGGGGGAGGACCAGGTTGCTGCCCTGCAGACCTCCTCCACTGAGGCGTGTGTAGCCCACGCAGCTGTTGTGGCAGCGCTGCATGTGGAGTGAGCTGTCAACCGTCTGGGCACAGGGAGGGCCTGTTCCCTATAGGCTTTAGCTATACACGCCCTGATCCACCAACCTATCATTGATAGAGACACCCTATTATCTAAGGAAGACAGCTGAAAAAAAATAAAGAGTGCTTCCATTCTCCGGATTGTAGTGGTTCTCTTAAGATAGATCCAGAGGGCCCTCCTTACATCCAGTATATGCCATTGCTTCTCCCAAGGATGCTTAGGGTTCGGCCAGAAGTCTGGCAATGAAATCACTTGGGCCCAATGGAACTGAGAATTGATTTTAGGAATGAAGGAGGGATCTAATCTCAGGATTATTCTGCTGGGGAGAAACCTACAGAGGTCCTCTCTGACCAAAAGTGCAGCCAGCTCTGAAATCTTCCTCACTGACGTGATAGCAATGAGAAAGAAGACCTTAAGTGTCAAATACCTAAGACTGACCACTCGCTGAGGTTCAAAGGGAGGAACTGTAAGTGCCTGCAGCACTTTCAGGAGGTCCCAGGTCGGGTACCTGTGGACAGTTGGGAGTCTTAAATTACTGGCCCCTTTAAAAAAAACTATGCACATCTGGGTGCTGTGATATGGATCTGAGGTTCCCAAATCTCAATACTGTAGCTAGTGCGAATTGTATTTGTAGCTAATCCCTTGTCGAGGCCATCTTGTAGGAAGTCCAAAATCTGTGGGACAGGTACCACTGTAGGCTCCAGGTGTTTAATGTAGCACCATCGGCAAAACATCTGCCAGGTGGTATCATATTGTGGTCGATGGCCATCTGGCCATCTGCATAGTTGTTATTACTCTGTCCAAAAATTTGCCCTTGGTCAGGATCCCCCTTTCAATGCCAGGCGGTCAATTGAAATCATTGTAGCTCCGGATGTAATAAGGCCCTCTGGCTGAGGGATATCCGATCTGGGGGAATTCCCCACGGTTGTGTTACGGAAAGACTGACTAGATCCGCAAACCAAGGCTGGCGGGGCCAGTAAGGCGCGAGTAGAATAATCTCCACCCGTTCTGCCAGCACTTTCCTGATAATTCCCGGAATGAGAGGGAGGGGAGGCATAAAGAAGTCCTGGCGGCCACGGGCTGCGAAGCACGTTGACCTGTTCCACTCCCCGTTCTGTGAATCAGGCAAAGAATCTTGGTAGTTGAGCATTTGTCACTGTGGCAAAAAGATTTGAGAACTGGCCGGCTGAATCTCTGGGATAACTCAGCGAAAAGATCCGGATGCAGGAGCCACTCGGACTGATCCAGTGTGGTCCTGCTCAGCCAGTCTGCTCAGGTTTTGCTTCTTTGGAGATGTGTTCCGCTCAAATGGATAACAGGAACTTCTCCGCCCATAGGCCTAGCCATTCCGCTTCGGCTGTAAGAGACCTGGAACGAGTGCCTCCCTGTCAATTTATGTGGGTTTTGATCGCCACATTGTTGGTGAGAATTAGAATGTGTTGACCAGCCACCAAGGTTTGGAAGTGTCGAAGGGCTAGATGGACTGCCATGAGCTCCAGCCAGTTGTTGTTGTGATGCAGATCCAATTGGGTCCAGTGCCCGAGTCATCTGGGACTGGAGGTGTGCCCCCCAGCCGAAGAGACTTGCGTCTGAGGTCACTACCAACCAGTTGGGCTCTTTGAACAGAGTTCCTTTCAACATTGCTGGGGAAGTTCACCAATGCAATGATTGGAGTACCTCTGGTGGCATTTGTACTGTGGTTTTGGTATTGCTGCTGCCCGCTCTCTGAAACGGCAACAGGAACCACTGGAGGGGTCTGGCATGGAGTCACGCTCATGGCACGATGGTGATGCAAGATACCATCCTGCCAAGTAATCGAGATAGGCTGGCAAGGGAAGCTGATTGTGTTGCCATGATGTCTCTTACCGTGGTTCTGATGTTGTCCAGTCGATCCTTTGAAAGAAACACTTCGCACATTTGAGTGCGAAGGTATTGTAACCAAGTTCCTGGAGTCAAGTGGCTCTTTTGTAAATTGACAGAAAATCCGTGTAGTTGCAGAAGTCTTATAGTGGTGTCCAAATCTTTCAGCACTCTGCTGAACGACGTTGACTGTATGAGTAGATCATCTAGGTAACACTGTATTCTCACAGGGAGCAATCTTAAGTAAGCTGCTAGTGCTGCCATCAATTTCACGAAGGTTCGTGGTGCTGACGACAGACCAAATGGCAGTGCTCTGTATTGGTAGTATTCCCCTTTGAAATAAAAGCGTAGGAACTGCCGGTGTTCTGGCAATATTGGGATGTGGAGGTAAGCCTCCGTCAAATCCAGGGCCATCAAGAGATTGCCCTCCCTTATTCCCTCCAGGATGGAATGGAGGGAATGCATCTTGAAACACTTGTAAGTTATGAAAGCGTTGAGATTCTTGAGATCTAAAATCGGTCTACACACACACACACACACACACACACACACACACACACACACACACGAGGCCTTCAGAACCATGAATAATATTGAGTAAAACCCGTGCCCGTGCTGCTCCCATGTATACATTACATTACATTACAATTACAATACATTACAATTACATAAGTATGATTTAAGTAACAAATATTAATACTACCATTACTACTTGTACCTAAGTGAATGATACTCAGATGCCTCACATGTATTGATATTGATGTATATTCAAAAATTAAAAAAAAAAAACTTTAACAAAGAGGAATGACTGGCAGAAATAAAAATTTCTACAGGGAACTAAATCATATAAGAAGTTTTGTTAATCTGATTGAAACAGGGAGGTGATGGTTACAACAAATCCAGTTCTTCAGGACAACAGTGAAAGCCCTGCCTATGCCCTTCCAAACTATTTTTTTTCTGGTCAAGAAGTTGAGCACTTCCTATGAAGTGCTATGAACTTGCCTGGAAGTGGATACATTCAAAGGTTCCTGGTGTGGTTCTGATTCTTCAACTCCAAAGTCACCAGCAGATAGTTAGTCTCTTGGAGGGAGCGTAATAATATGCAGAACTTTTCCACATTGGGATGATCAATTATGGCTGGGAAAACCACCAGATAATGACTGGAAGGTAAGAGAAAGGGTTTATCTCATTTGCCTGCAGGTATTTCAGACTCGGTGAGTTCAAGTATTTAACATTTCTAGCCAACTTAAATTAGGTTATATCCTTTTCTCCTTATTTGCTCACTAATTCTTAGTCTTTGATTAAGACTTTTATCTTAGTATTCATTAAAATATTTGTCAGTGGAAAAACTTAGTTTCCCTCATTAGTACAATTCTGACTATTAGACATAACGATACACTTGTCAGCTGTTCCTGCTTGTCAGAAAGCAAGTGCAATTGCATAGATGCCTACAACCCCCCCCACCCACCCCGCCCGCCAATGTTTCTTCTCCTATTTTGGTCAACTTAATTTATCAGTACTGTTCTTTCAGAAATAATCTGACACTTTTAAAGAGTGGCAAATTTCAGTAATCTAAATCTGCACTCTCTCTCTTTTCTTGTGTGCAGAAATTATGACCTCTTCCAGGTTAGTGTAAATCTAGCCCCTGCCTGCATTTCCAGTCTCCACTCCAGAAATATTGTTTTCCTTCCTAAGCCATCTCAAACACTTCCGACTTGTTGGACTATTGTGCTTTCCTTAAATCTTGCAGAAGACTCAGTCACTGTTTTTATTTTATAGACAAATCTGTGGGGTAAATAAGGACATTTTGGAAATGAATATTAAGCTGAGATTAATAAATCAGATGGAACAAAGAGTTGAACAGATGTGGCCCTAGAGATCACATTACTTAGTCTGCCCCTAAAACTTCACTTTGGGAATTCTGAATTAAAATCATTCACATATATTAAAATTATTACTCTTATTAATGCATCTGTACTCATATTCCTCCATGAAATTGACTGAGCAAAGAAAAACACAAAAAAATGAAATCTTACGGATCTGAAATGACCAAAGCAGATTGTGACAGCAAAGCCAGAATCCAAAGTAGGATGGCTGTCCCCATGACTTGTCCTATTATAGGCAGCAGAAATTAAATCCAACTCCAATACTGATGTCTGAGTGCAGAAACTTAAATAATCTTCCAGAGATCCTGTTCTAAAGAGCATATGTACTCTGAACTGAATGAACTTTACTTTCCATGATCAGTAACCCCTATATTTACTTTTTACTTTCTCTGTACCTAGTTAAGCAATATGCATCCACAAATCAACTCCCATCATTCCCTGACATAACATATTACTCAAAGAGAGACAGCTTGACTGCTACCAAACTCTTTTGTCACTGCAGCTTAGGAATGTAATGAAGCATGAACTTGAGGTATATTTCAGCAGAATCAGGAACAGGACATCAAAGAAATACAGAATGACAGAGTTGGAAAGGACCATGGAGGTCTTCCAGACCAACTCCATGCCCAAGAAGGAGACCCTATATTCTGGAGAAATGACTGTCCAATCTCTTCTTAAAAACCTCCAGTGATAATCGCCACAACTTCTGGAGGCAAGCGGTTCCACTGATTGTTTTCACTGTCAGAAAATTTCTTAGTTCTAGGTTGCTTCTTTCCTTGATTAGTTTCCATCCATTGCTTTTTGTCTTTATAGAATATGTTCCCTCCCACTTCTTTGGGTCAGGCTCTCAAATATTGGAAGAAACAGGAATGAAACAGGAATCAATAATAGAAATTGCTGAATCTGGACTCCATTATTTCTGCTCAAGGAATTGTGAGATTTGCAGTCCAGGCGTATCTGTAAAATGGCACATTGTCAGCTTTGCAGATGAGGTTTTTTAATACCAATTTATTAGTAAAACTGCACACATAATACCTAAACAGCACTGTTCAGTTGCTATTCATTCATGGGCAGCTTCAAGGTTCCAGCAGTCTTTTTTGTCTTTATGTAAAATCTGGACTAGTCAGAACTTCAGAATATCTTCTCCATCCTGGCAAAAAAGGTTTGAGAGTTTTATTCCTGAGAGTAAATACCCAACAATTTCCTACTAGCCCTAGACTGCATGACCACTTGCAAAACACTAGTCCAAAGTATCTGGAGTCACTGTTTATTGTGTTATCAAGATAATGTTTGGCTTGGGATGAAAAGAAAACAGCAAGGGCTAGGAAAATTCAACACACAGTCACCATAGTTGACCCTTCTCACAATATGCACCAACAGAGGAAAGTTTGCTTTTTTATTGACTGAAATTCAGTTGCTACGTGTAGATCATTGTGCACATATGTTATGCCACAGATTTAAATGAACTTTATGCATGCTGGAAAAGTCAATTAAAACCCAGGGGAGGATACAGTGAGTCAGTGACCAGAAAACCTATCAACATCAAAAGGAGCATCAGTAGGGAATGAATAAAAGCTTGAGTTTTGAACTCTGAATTCTGAATGCTTTAGGACTAAAGTTAGAAGAGGAACAAGATTTCCTTTGGAGGGAGAACAGATTATAAACATCAGGAAGCAGGGGACAGGGGGAAAACACACATTTTTATGAAATGAAATAAATTTTGCCAAAACTCCAGGTTAATTTAGGAACAAAAAAATATAATAATGATGAGATTGCATTATTTTCTACACTAAAAGATAAATATCATGAATTAATTGCTATCCACTGACAATAATTTTCTATACAACTACATTTATTGACAACTTAGTTTGGACTAGGAGCATTTTCAGTTTCAAACAATATTAATCCATTAGAACAATCACTAATTCCAATTTGAGGGTGGCTCTCCAGCCTCCTGTGGACTTGGGAACTAGAAATAGCATTGAATAGAAACCCAGTCCCCTCTGTTCGGGTGGTACCGGTTCTATTACTCAAATTTGCAGTAAGTGGAGAATAGCCTCCTCCATGAGAGCCCTCTTTCTCCTGTCTCTGGAGAGGGAGCATTACATAAACCCCTCGGGTGGCCCTGAAATAAATTTAAGCGCGAGGCCGCATCTTACTGTTTCATCTTTTTTTTAGTTTTAAAAATAAATCTTTATTAGAGATTAAAAACATACAAATACAATTATAAAAATACACAAATATAAATATAAAAGTAAAAGTATGGATAGCATGTATTGAGCACGAGGCCGCATCTTACTGTTTCTCTGACCCAGTTGTCTGTCATGGTTTAGTTCCACTGCTGGGCGAACAGAGCCAGCTGCCCTGCAACCAGAGAACATAATCTGGTGTCACCAAAAACTGCCTAGATGTTCTAGAAGGCCTCGATACATCCAGTTCCAGAATCTACTCCTCTTCTGCCCCTGCAGGCTCTTCCATATGCCATTGGCTTGAATCAGACCTCCTAGGCAAGTCTGGCTGACTGCGAATTTGGTCACTTTCAGAAACCTGCTTAGGGTTAGGGCTGGCTGTTCTGCTAGGCTCAGACCTATCCCGGCTGGAAGCACCCTTATGGGCCTTATCACACTGCCTGGTTAGAGCCTTGTCACTTCTATGGGCAACCTTTTCATCTGCCTTAGAAGTTTTCCTAGGCCCCGTGGCCTGCGTCTTCAGCCTAGCTGCAGCCTCCAGACCTGCTGATCTGGGTTGCACTGGGGCTCTCATTGTCCTGTCCTATAAATATAAATATATATTTATATTTTAATAAATATTATTACTATTATAATTTTCTTTATTTGGGCAACAGCCGTAATATGGGACTGGATGGAAACTGAGCACCAACAATCCAGGCTCAACAATTCCACTTTTGTTTTGCTGGCCTTGGAAGAGTTAATTGCCACACCCAAAATGGCGGCTCTCCAGCAATGACTTGCCACTCTCAAGATGGCTGCTGGCCATGCCGCTATCAGGCAGTCTCATGCAGTTCGCTGCTCCCATGGCTAAATAAATAGATGACCCCAACAAGCTTGGTGGGCCACCTAAAGTTTTGGGCTAAAGCCTCCAAAATGCCAGCTTTAAATGTGCCACTAATAATTGAGCAGACTAATGCGACTCGCTGCTGCTGCGGCTGTTACAGTCATGGGAAAATCAGCTTGTAAAAATAGCCCCTGTTCCCTTATCTAGACAGAAAAGGCTTCCTGCTGGGCAGACTCACTTTGAAGGTGCTCTCCCTCTTCTCAATTTTGCCCCCACGAGGGCACTCCGATCCCAGCTCCGATCCTTTAGCTGCAGCCACAGCTATTTAGGGAAGGAGGGGGGATTCAAATGCTTCAGCCCGGGCTTTGCCGAGAACTGAGAGGCATTTTTCTTTTGTTTTGTTTTGTTTTGTCCAGAATACGACCTGATAAATGCTCCAAATGCAAAGAGAATCCAGAATGGTAGAGTCCAGGATTTTGAATTTCTCTCAAGAGAGAGATCCAACAGTTCTGCTGAGACTGAGAGGAAGAACTGGGGGACGTCACCAGGGACATTCCTCAGCATTCCTTCTCACTGAGTAGAGCTAGAAGGCTAGAGGCTACCCATTCTGGATTCTCCATTGGACTCGGGGAGAATGGCTTTCTTTAAGGGGAAGGGTTGTTTTAAGGTTTTTACACTGCTGTTGGGAGGAAATACTCTCCTGTGAGGATTCTAATTTCTAATTAGTTGATTTCTAATTTCTGATTGACTTTGTGAGCTACAAAAGGCTGAATGTGGCCTGGGCCCATAAAATGCCTATGTCTAATCCATATGGTTGATAGGAGTAAAAAAATAATGACTTGATTGCATGTACTCAATAATTTTGAGGGATGGAGGGTGGATTACATAATAGTGCTTTAAGCTAATCATATTGTTTTTTTACTATAAAGTTTTCATAAGTGATTGTTTTGGAGGTGAAAAATGGAAACTTTTCCAAGAGATTTAGCAATGAGACAATAAGGAATAAACTGTGGCAAGCTTAGATTTATCAAGGTTCATATATCAATTATGTACATATTTTAGTATTACAGCAAATAGATAGATAGATAGATAGATAGATAGATAGATAGATATAGATATGTGTGTGTAATATTAATATATATATATATATATATATATTGGTTAATTTTTTTTTTTTCTGCTGGTATTTTTAAAAATTCAGGGAGGCCAGTATAGATCTATTTCGAGCTTATTAGCTCTCATCA
>JAOYMU010000283.1:44722698-44733464 GCA_025802295.1 Psammodynastes pulverulentus
TGGACTTTGCATAATTTGCTTTATGTAAGAGGATTCCTAATGGACAATAAATAATATTTGTATGAAGCCTTTGTAGTATTTAGCTGAAGTTAGATCCAGACTTCAAAGCAGAAAACCCATGCACCTTAGTGAACAGCATGAGGTGGCCTGTTTGAGCATCAACACCATTGTATTACCATAAGATACTCACACCAGCAAAAATAAATTTTGCCCAACACTTGAAGAAAGAAACAATTCTGACAATATCTGACTAGGAATTTAAATTTGGAGAATATGCAGCAATGACAAAATTAAGAGCATATACACACAACAGAATTTTAACCAAATTCAAGCAAATTTTTCCCCTTATATAGAATATGTTATGCAGTGGGGTCATTTAAAAAAAAATCTTGGATGATGTCATCACACTTTTAGAACTATTCGTGATACTTATCTTTCACAGTTAAATGTACCAAGGTATAATGCAAGATTAAAACATTAACAAACATCTTATAATTGCTTTATTTTCCTAGATAAGGTCTATGAAGAAATTTCAAGAATCATTGGGTCTGCTCAGCCAAGGATTGAACATCGAGCAAAGATGCCTTATACTGATGCAGTTATCCATGAAGTCCAAAGGTTTGCTGATATTGTTCCAGCAAATGTAGCACGAGCAACTACAGTGGATATAACTTTCAAAGGCTTTTTCATTCCAAAGGTGATTAGTCTCATATAACTGCTTTGTTCATTCAGTGTTGGCTAGTGTATACCCTCTTAATTGTTATGTCCAGCCAGATCATCCTCTTGATACATTTGAGATCTATGTCATAAAAATTATTAGTGTTCAACATTTCTATATGTCTGAAATTTAAATCACAATCCTTTTCAGTATAATTTTAAACTTTTAAATAGGAAGCTGATACAAACTAGAACACAAGGAGAAAGTAAAAAGAAAAGAAGGAAATCACACAAAAAGCAAAAATTGCAAGAAGAGGAAAAAAAGTTTAAAAAGTGGCTTCTAATATTCTTCATAGCAGTTTTAAGTACAAATATATTTTAGCCTCTCTTTCTAAAGTTGCATCATATTCTTCTTCTTTCTATATTCTGCCCTAACTAATTATTGAAACCATAACTCACAAGTTCATTTTTTATTTTTATACAAAAAGTCCAAAAGAGGCTTTCAGTCCAGAATAAATGTATTAAAAAGGTTAATTTACAATTTCAGCAAAATCTATCAAACTCACCAAACATTTCTCCACAATGGGCAGTGCCTAATCTTTCCATCTCTGTGCTAATTTCACTGCTGTGATCATACAGTATGTTGAAATAATCTTCCATGGTTTCCCCCCCACACACACCCCAACTGTCTATCCATCAAACCTAAAGGGAAGTTCTGACTTCAGTTTAAACTTAACTTTTACAATCCTTTGTATCAAAGTATGTATTTGGGTCCAACATTATTTGGCCTTTTTACACATCCACCAAACATGATAAGATGTTTAACAAAAGTTTAAATATATATTTTAGCAGGGCTTTTTTCGGCACCAAAAGGTGCCGGAACGCGCCCCCCCGGCGCGTTAAAAAAACCCGGAAGTAATAGCGCGCGACTGGTTGAGACGCGTCACGTGACGCGGACTCTAAAAAGGTGCCGGAATGCAGTACCGCCGAGTTCCGGCCGAAAAAAAGCCCTGTAATTTTAGCAATTACCCGTTCATCATCAGTACACAGTTGTATTTCATTTTGCTCCATATCATAAACCTTTATCCATTTTAATTTTTTCTGCTAATTGTAAGTAGGGCAACTATATCTTTCTGCTATTAATTGTTCTCTTGATTTGATTTTAATATCGCCTTGATAATTTTCCAATAGGACTATAATTTTCTCATACATCAACCTTATTATTTATTATATAGTTATTCATTTATTTGCTGTATATGTTTATGCTCTGTAATTTGCCAAGAGTTTCCCTATCTGGGAGATAGGCAGCATATAAATTTAATAAATAAATAAACCAACTTTAGCAATGGCCATCCCCTCCGATGGTCCCATGCAACCAGCAAAACCAAGTTTTAATATCTTTCCAGAAGGTGGGAGCTGTTCTCACATCTAGTGGTAGAAATTTCCACAGGGTTGTGGCCACAGCAGAAAAGGCTCTTCTCCTTGACCCCACCTGCTGGAATTTCTTAGCAAATGGGGTCCGTATCAGGCTTCTTCCACTGGTGTGAGTGCGGTAGTCCCATTGGGTTGAGACAATTCCTCAGATACTCTTCCCATATAGGGTTCTAAAGATAATAACTAGGAGCCTGAATTGGGCCCAGAAGCAAACTGGCAAATAATGCAGGTCCTGAAACAGTAATGCTATATGTGCCATTTTAGGGGGGCCCAGTGCTGTGAATGCTGTTCCATTCTGCACCAGCTTTACTGTAGCTTTCGGACATTTTTCAAGAGTTGCCCTATTTAGAGTGCATTGCAGTAATCCAAAGAAAGATGAGTAGGGCATGAGCGATCATATGCAGGGCCTCACAATCCAGATAAAGGGGCAGCTGGTACACAACACAAAGTTGTACAAAGGCCTTCCTAGCCATGATTTCCACCCACTCTTTCAACAGCCTGGGGTGACCAAGGAGATTTTAGCTGGGGTTTTTAAATATGGTTTTAGAGTATAATTTTAGCTGAATTAGGGTTTTAATTGAATTGTTGTGCTGTTATTTGTTATTATGCTGTGAACCGCCCCGAGTCTCAGGAGATGGGGCGGTATAGAAATTAATTAAACAAACAAACAAACAAACAAACAAACAAACAAATAAATAAATAAATAAAGTCACAAGTCCAGGACAACGTCTTGATTTTGTACCAGATCTACCTGGGCTAATGCAACCCCCATCCAGAACTAAGCGAGATAAAGAACCAGATCTTGAGGTCCTCTGCTTCTATAGCCATTCAGTCTTGCCAGAGTCTGTTGTCCCCCATCCAGACCCCTGCAGCCTGCAGGCACTGAGAAAGGGCAGCCATATAGCATCACTTGGATCACCGAGGATAGCAATTTTCTTAATTCTCATCTTCTTGTTTTGTAAAATCCACCATTATTTTCCTCATATAGACTCAGCCTTCCCGTCTTAGTCTAATTAAGTTTATTTAATTCAAAGACACTTTCATCAAAGAAAAAATCTGTTTTTTCAAAATCACTATCCTTTACTCTTTTGAGACCTTCTAATATCACAAGCTTTTTGCCTTTAAACTAAAAACAATTAAGATTGGGTTTTTTTTTTCTTTTTAATTTCAAAAAGAAGATCCTCATTGACATTCTTTAATTCTCATTGCTCTTCAAAATAACTTCTGAAATTGTAAAGCAATTACACTGTAAAGTGAGTAGGAAGGTGACACTTTGACCAGTCAAAAGGTCATTTAGGGCACTATTCTAAATACCAATAAAGGAGAATATTTGTAGCTCAGGGTTGAAATGTGGGGTCCTTGGTGCTCTCTGAACTTGCTTGTTTTTTGTAGACTTTTGCAGACTTTGTTGACACAAACTGGCAGCAAACAGCACTCCTTACTAGCACTGATGATATTATCTAGTTAGGGTAATGAGACATCTGCAAGAAAACAAGCAAGCTCAGAGAGCACCAAAGACCCCTCACTGTTGATTCTGAAGCTACTAAACCCATATTCACCCCAAACTGTAAAAAAACTGTAGTTTTTTTTTAGGGAGGAACAGCTCTTCTACAGCACTTATTGATAATCCCCCAATTTCTCCTTCCTCCAAAGAAATTCTCTATCAGCCAAACCTGACTCCTAGCTGGCAGGTCCACTGTTGTGCTGTCTCTGCAAAGCTATTCATAGAGACATCTAACTGGTCATAACAATTCACCTGGAAGGTGTTCCATTCCCATCACATTGGGAAATTCATGTATTTGGAATGGTTTTTTAAGTTTTCATATTAACAAGGAAACCAAAGAGGAGTGCTAATTGTTTAATAATTCATTAATATCTGCAGGGCACGCACATCGTTCCCTTGCTGACGTCTGTGCTCGATGATGAATCCCAGTGGGAGAAACCTCATGAATTCTATCCTGAGCATTTTCTTGACTCTGAAGGAAAATTTGTGAAGAGGGATGCATTCATGCCATTCTCTGCAGGTAACATCTTCTATCATACTTGTATGTAGCGAATGAGTGTTTCAATAACAGGTTCTTCCTTTTACAACATTATTTGTAAAGAAATCATCAGAATAATCCACTCAACATAATAAAAACGGCAAAAACTATAATAGGATGCTCAAGCTATTTTCAGGGATTCAGTGTAGAAGAAATGCACTGGAGGTTCATTTAAAAAAAACTACATTATTCCTATACGATTAATCTCTATTGTATAATTTTGGATTAGCTCATTTTCATGCATGTAATTTGTCATCTCTCAGCCACCATTTTATGGCAAGAACCGTCTTTGTTCATTGTTACAGGTCGGAGAATCTGATTAGGTGAGACTCTTGCCAAAATGGAGCTCTTTCAGTTCTTTACCAGCCTCCTACAGAGATTCAGTTTCCAGCCACCTGCTGGAATATCAAAAGAAGACCTGGACTTGACACCAGCAATTGGGTTTACAGCTCCTCCTATGCCATATAAGTTATGTGCTCTGCCTCGTTCATAACATGAATCATAATTTAGATTCTAGATTCCTTCACTTCTGTATGTGTCAGAGGTGGTATTCAGCAGGTTCTGACCAGTTCTGGAGAACTGGTAGTGGAAATTTTGAGTAGTTCGGGGAACCGGTGGTAACTTTCCCACAGGAGTGGACAGGGAATTAAGATTTTGCAGTATCCTTTCCCTGCCACACCCACCAAGCCACACCACACCCACCAAGCCACGGCCACAGAACCGGTAGTAAAAAAAAAATGAATCCCACCACTGGTATGTGTATTTGTGATGTTTTTCAATCTTCTCAACTAACCAGTCTCTTGGTGGTAATATGCTATGATTATTCACACATTTTAAAGCTTACATGCCGCTTTGCAAAGCACAATAAAAGTGGAATTGAGATTAAAGCTACTTTAAAAATGGATTTCAGTTCTTGTGACATTCTCTGTATAATAAGCAATAGCTAATAATAATAGTAGTAGAATAATAGGAGTCAGTAGAAATATCAGAAGCTCAATGATCAGTGGCACAATGGAAAAACGCAGTTGCTGGTCAAAGGTGATAGATTAGTAGCAATAACAATAGCACTTAGATTTATGTACCGTTTTATAGTGCTTTTTACAGCCCTCTCTAAGCGGTTTACAAAATCAGCATATTGCCCCCTCAATTTGGGTCCTCATTTTACCCACCTCGGAAGGATGGAAGGCCTTGAGCCTGGTGAGATTAGATCTGTCAAATTACAGGCAGCTGGCTGTAAGCAGAAGCCTGCAATTACTGCACTCTAACCTCTGCGCCACCAAGGCTCTGAGATTGGATATATGATTGGAGATGAATGACAATGTCAGGATGATTCCAATACGTCCAATGTTTTTAAAAATGTATTCAATAAAAGTTTGTTTTTTTAAAAAGAAAGAACTGCTCATCTGGTCATACTATGAGCCAGGCAATCTTTTATTAATTCACATCACTGGATGAGATCCGTGTACCTCACCTGACTGTTTCTTTTAGTATCTAATAAATTATTTACCCTGGAGGAGACTCATGTGGCTCCAATCTTGTTGTTTTCTTCAGATCCTGAAAAAATATATTAAATAGAGCTTAAACTAGAAAAGTCTCTGGGTAGGTTTATATAGTTCTTGCACTTTCTCAGCTATAGTGGTATTTATCTTTTTATTGCTACCATAGCTCTCCTAATCCTCCTGAATCCCACTACCCAGACCCTCTTATGTCTAAGTGTTGCGGTTTCTGACCCATTTTGGACTAATAGATATGCTATTCCTGGGGCCCTATAGGCTCACAGCATATAAACATGCAGCATAGAGATAACTGGCAGTAGTAGGAATAGACCTTAGATAAGAAAACGACAATCCAACATACTTTTTTTCTTCCCTAAGGGTCATGGCAAAGTCTGATTACTTGAAAGGTAAGCGTCAGGTTCTTGTGGAGACCCTTTATATTAGTGGATTAATGTTTATAACTTTCAAAAGAAAAGCAGGTAGAATGTGATACCAAAAGTATGTAATTTTGTTGACATTATGTCAATAAAAAACCAATGTTGGTTTGGTTGGACTTCTATGTAAGTCTATGTTCATTCATTTCATGTTCTTTCTTCCTGCTGAGGTTTAGATTAGACCTTGGAGGTTTTCTAGTCCAAACCACTGTGTGAGCAGGAGACCCTTTACCATTTCAGACAAATGGTTGTCCAATCTTTTCTTAAAAACCTCCAGTGTTGAAGTACCCACAACTTCTGGGGACAAGTCATTCCACTGATTAATTGTTCCGTCAGGAAATTTTTCCTTAGTACTTAGTTGATTCTCTCTATGATTAGTTTCTCCATCCCTTGCTCCTTGTCATGCCTTCAGTTGCTTTGGAGAATAGGTGGACCCCCTCTTCTTTGTGACAGCCCATTAAATATTGGAATATTGCTATCATGTCATTCCTAGTCTTTCTTTTCATACCCAATTCTTCATAAGTTTTAGCCTTCAGTCCCCTATTCATCTGTTGTTCTTCTCTGTATACTTTCTAGAGTCTCAACATCTTTTATATATCATAGTGACCAAAACTGGATTCAATATTCCAAGTGAGGTCTTAACAAAGCATTATAAAGTGGTATTAACATTTCAAGTTATCTTGATTCTAATCTTTTAAAAGATTTTTAAAAGATCACATGATCTACGATTCTGATCTTTAATGGGATTAATTTAAAATATCTTTTCAAAAAATTTCTTTGGAGACAGATTTTAATTAATTTAATATCTTCTGCCAGGACAATATGTTTTTGCTCTGATGGAAGTACTTGAATTAGAGGGCCTCATCTTTGTATAGGAGATCAGAAACACAGAGCCAGCCTATCTGTCTTCACATACCTCACATTAGAACAGCTCTGCCAGGACAAATGGTTGCTGTAAGTCCAAGGAAATCTAGAAGTTAGATTCCCAGATCCAGGCTGGAAAAAAACTTTGAAAGGCCACTAGAATGCTCCATGTTTCTCTATGCTGTCTTATAGTTATTCAAATTTTTGTAGCCAAGTGAAGCACTCTAAAATAGGTCAACAAAACATCGAGAATGCAATGTCTAACTTTGAGTGACAATAAACACATTCTGATTTATGAACAACCTAATATTGATGTATTATCTGTTATTTGATTTAATTTATTAAGGCCACAGCTTCATAAATATGATTGCCTGGCTAGAAGGGTTAGTAAGATGCAAAAATATATGTTTATATAGGTGTTTCTTGGATAGCAGCTTTTTAAGAGCCAGAAACAGATACATGGTTGGCACACAGCACATCAGATATTTTTACATTGTATTATATCAGAATCTTCTGATTTCTGTTTGTGACCATAGGTTAGGGTTAAGTATAGACTTTTATGCTACTTCTTTTTCACATGTGGGAAGGAAAACGTATCCATTTTCCCCCTAGTTTGTTAAACAAGCTGGAGGATAGTTTGTGAATGAGTTCTAGCATGGTAAATTCTTCTTTGAATGAGGGGGTTGTCCCTTTATCTCTTAAGGAGGCTTTGGTCTGTTCCCTCCTCTAGAAACCATTGCTTGACCCCATCCAGTATCTAGTTTTCCCTTTTTGGAAAGATGATTAAGCAGGTGGTTGTGCAGCAGCTCCAGAGGATTTTGGATGAAGTGGATTATCTGGATTATTTTTAGATCAGATTCAGCACAGGATATGGGATAGAAACAGCATTAGTTGCACTTTTGAACATGGACAGAATGGGGGTTCTATACCTATTCTTGTCTTACTTGACTTCTTGGTGGGTTTTGGTACTATCAACCATGTTATTTTAAAAAAACCTCAGAGGGTTGGGAATGGGTGGCAGAGTTCTGTACTGATTCACCTCCTTTCTCCAGGATTGATTTTAGTCTGTGTTCTTCAAGATCCTATCTTAAGTCCCTATTGTGTGGGTTGCTACAAGGGTTGATGCTTTCTTCTTCTCTATTTAACATTTATATGAGACTGCTGGCTGAGTTCATCCATTGCCATGGAGTGAGATATCATCAATATGCTGATGATACACAATTATATATCTCTGCCCCTGGCAAATTAAGCAATGTTTTGGATGTCTGATTCATTCTGGAGGCCATAAAAGTGTGGATCCCCCTTACAGACTTCAGGATTGAGTGGCTCTCTTGTTCTGGGATTATGCCATCTGTACTGCTCGATGGGGTTATATTGCCCCACACAGACCCCGTGTGCAATCTAAAATGCCCATACATAATAATTGTTGTTATTCATGGAGTGCTGTTTTTTGAACTTTGTTTTACACTGCTTGTACTTTGTTATGGGTAGCTATATAAATTTAAATAAGCAAGTAGGGAAATGATTCTGGAAAGTAGCCAGAACTATCAAATAGAAGGTGTGAGCTCCTCTCTTCTATACAACAAGGTGGGAGCAAATAAGCAATAATACTTGTGTGCTTAAAAAACTGCAAACAATATTGTTACTTCTTAACTTCAGCTACAGTGAAATCCAACATAAAACAATGTTTATGTAACTTATTTTTGTTCATTCTCTTAGACTATAAACTATTATTTTTCCAATCAAATAATAAGGCACATTAGTTGTTGGAAGTCATTCTGTATTCTGAAATCAAAGGCAAGCTATAAGGATACCGGTAATCTTAACACTAAATAAGATCCTTTTGGCAAATAGTAAAAATCTTCTAGCATGTCAAAAATCAGATTATTTGGTGGGGAGGGAGGGGTTTGCATTTGAAAGGCATATCTTGCTTAGTCCTAAATTTTTATTAATATTTGTAGCAGTGCCATTTATTTTGCTATGGTAGTTCTCCAGGAAATTCAAAAATTAGCAATAATATCATAAAAACATAATTTGGCAATGTGAAGCTGATATATGTAGTCTATCTGTGCATACACACACTCCAGTGATCACAACTAGTACATTCACATATGACAAGCAATCCCATTCCTTAGTTTATTTGTGTACAGTCTCCTGAAATGCTTGACATTTTAAAATTATTATTATTACATATTTGTTTGTGAATTGCAATGTGAAGTGTACCACCTTTATACAGGTTGGAATCTAATCCAGTGACTTTTGCATTTTTGTTACCCTTCTACTTCATATACTGTACCAAATATGTGTAGAAAAAAGTATTATATGCATTTAAGTATATGTTATGCATTTAAATGCTAATTTCCAGGTAGATCTATTGAAAGACAATTCAGGGACAACTTAAAACATATTTAAAAGTGAACACATGTGTAGTTCAGAAATGCAGATATTACCTGTCCGCTATACTATATAAGGCCACTGCTCTAAATCATCTTCTAATTCAGTGTATTTCATTCAGCGTCTCTATCTGTCTCTCTGCTAACAATGTATTGCCTTTAAGATGATTTTTACTTACAATATTTTAGCTTTTTGGTAATGGCATTTAAAATATTTTAAATATACTTTATGTTATGTAAATTTGATGCAAGATAAAAAAATTATAGTAGGCATTTATTGCTAGAGAATTCTGATTAAAATACACACTATTTTATGAAAACATTACTGGGGTGAGAACAACTGCATATTTATGTTTGTGCAAAGATGAAACATTAACATATTTAATAACATACTTCTAGTTCATTTTTGAGAAGGGAAACCTCTCCAGTTTCTCTAAAAGCCATTAAATATTTAGTCTACATAATTGTATTTTTGAAGTATCATTGTTTTGTACTGTTGTTTAAATGCAGGCACATAGAAAAGTAGCCTTTCGAGAAGAAAACCAATAAACATTAAAGTTGGATTTGTGTTCTTGATTGTGATAGTACCGTGGACTTCCGGATATTGTTGGAAACAGTATCTGATTATATTACTGTGGCTATACATTAGCTAGCTGTTGTTCATTTCTGGTCTAATTAAGGGTTCACATCAAGTGAAAGGCTGATCTGTAGTTTATGTTTGCTCTCATATCAGGATTACAGTTGGGGGAAATGGTTTATATTTTCTTGAGTCCATCCAGCCATGCTTTTTTTTGTCTTGAGTCCATCCAGCCATGCTTTTTTTCCATCTCTGCTTTATTCTATCGTATACAAATGCGTCCATTCTACTTGGCTACTGCATGCTCTGATGGCCATCCTTCCCTGCCCCACTGGTAGGGCATGTCAAATTTTTCAACTTTCAGTTTCCAAACATTAGGGGTGCTCAAAAGTTATGACATGCCTTGGGGATTGTAATGATATTTTGGTTACTTTAATATAATTTAGAGGTACTTGGTAAATAACTACAGAAATATCATAACTTTTTAACATTTTGTTTGTTTTATTTCACAGGTTCAGCTGTCTTTCTCTTTTCATTAAACATTATTTTGTCTGAGAGTGTTAATACTGTTGGCCTCGTTTCCTGTTGAGATTTGCTAGGGGTTTGTGATTGCTGGGGACACCTGCACAGATGTCTGGGCCAGTGTTGAGGCTGGCATGGGGTTTGCGGCCATGCTTGGGCACCTTCACCCATGCCTGAGGTATGCCAGCCCCTGCCAGCTGGGTAACAGTTATTCTCCCTCTGGGAGGGGCGCACGCCATGCGCCTGGACTCAGGGGAGGAGGGAAAGCTTGGAGGAGGAAAAGAGCACGCAGGGGCATGCGCAGAGTGCCTAGAACCTTTACCCCAAATAAGAGTGTTAATATCAGG
>JAOYMU010000283.1:44753172-44755672 GCA_025802295.1 Psammodynastes pulverulentus
CCTAGTATATAGATGGAATATTTCTTCTGAATAGTAAATAATGATTTTTTTAATCCTTTGGATTTCATTAGAATAGAGTAGTATTAGAATCTATCCCTGTACACTTTTTTCAACAGGAAAGCCTTTAAAACATTTGCGATAAAATAGTATGCAAATTAAGAATTTTATAATAATGTAAGGAAAAATTCTTGCTAACAGTAAAATGGAACAAAGATTTATTTGCAATGATCATGTGGCTGAGCTTTTCGTTTGCTTTGTTCATTGTTCTTATCCAGCATGTAATTAGATATATTGCCACATTATGAATTAGTGAACATCACTTCTATTTTATAAAGGTGTACTTTTCCAGAGAAAGGTTTTCCTTTGAAGAAATACTACAAACATTTTTGAAGAGTAAAGTAGTTTAAATTCAAAATGGGAAGGGGGGAGGAAACTAACATAGAATATTAAACTGTTCTCTATCACAGTGCTAAAGAATAAGTGCTTTCTCTTCCTTTCAGAGGAGGTGGAGAACAGTGTAGCCTCAGGGGTTGAAGGTGAAATGTGAAATTTGCTGTAATTACTTACCCAAAATGTCTGTATTAAAGGCTATTAGAAGCAGTTATTTTAAGTACTTCTTCCCCTCCTCTATTTAGTATTTAAATGTGTTACAAAAAGTAGAGGCAGATGGTATTAATCTAAAAGGAACAGCTAAAAGATAGTTTAAGTCAGTTGCGGGAGTGGTTTATGGCTACAGATTGTCTGCCAAGTGTTCAGCCATACCTATATTTTGCCTAGGATAAGTTGTAGGCAGTGTGTTCTTAAAAAACCAGTCCGCTCACACTATCATTCAGCTTAAAACTGAGCTTTGTTAGTCTTTCTCCAGAAGTGAAGGCCACAAAACAAAAAGTTGGTGTGCATTGCTAAGGTGTAACTGCAAGGAAACTAGCTTGTATTGTAGACATGGGGAGGGACATCCTGCAAACAATCTTTGACTTGTTCTAGCAAGCTGGCTTTTATTGAGATTTGACTTTCTGTAGTTCTTGGCCCTAGCACTTAGACGCTAGCTTTCCCCCTCCTTTTATTCTGATGTGTCTACATAAACATTGGTAGTCTACCTACAGTATAAAATCTTAAAACTCCATGTGGTGTTGTGAACTGGTAGCAGATGGACTTTCTTTTGCATCTGCTGTGTACAGATTTGGCTTTGTACTCTTTTCCTGGGGGAGAAAAAGTCTTTCTTCTCTGCTAGTTGATTCCTGTTTTTGTGAAGCAGCTAAGAAAACATCTGTGGCAGGCAAAAAATGACAAAGGATTGACAAACACCATTAGCTGAAAAATTTTCCATTTCATTGCAACTATGCATTGTTTACTTTACTGTAAATATCTTAATACATCTTCCTCTGAACATGCTGGCAAAGAGATGGAGCACTGTGATTTCAATTAAGGTTAGTAATTGATGGTATCTGGTGTTCAAAGGCTAAGACTTGATTAACATCTACTTGGACAAATTGTCATTGTGAAGTGGTTTCGATGTGAATTGAAGATTATTTCTCTCCCGCTTATCTGATGTTGTGGCTGTGAAATGCCTGTCTTTACTTTGCTTATTTTTGTTAAAATACTTTCTTTGGCTGTAAATTGCAGAGCATTGGAGCTTTACCAAAAGTACACTGCATAATAGCAGGCTTGTCCTAATAAGGGAAGCAAGAAGTATATTTATCACAGACATGAAAGACATGAAAGACTTTTGAGATTCAAACTGCTTGCTATTGAACAAAAAAGAAAAAAAAAAGCACTTACTTTAGAAAGATTATGGTAAGCATGCTGGCTCAGTGTTGAACCTTTGTCACCCCTCACGTTGCACACCAAAGACATACCCTAGTGATTAAATGCTGATTTTGTGTATGATTGTCCACAGACGCCAAAACAATCACAGAGCAGCTTGATTTGTTTTAATTACTAGCACAAGATGCCATCAGTCTGGGACGTGATCGGGCAGAGGTGTACTCACAGTAGTGTAAATACTGCTGTAAATAGTTGCCTGGTGGTAGCTTTGACAGTGAGCTAGCTTCTGAGTTTCCTTCTCCTGAAACCGGGCTTTCTGCATCTGGCTGTTTTAATTTCTCTCTCCCCACCACCCTCCATAACCAAACTCCTATGAAGTTAAGGCTGGGAAGTTGTTTTCTGTAACCTCTTCAGATAAGGTAGGTTAACGTTGATTTATTTATTTGTTTACTTTCAGTCAGGGTAAAAGTGTGTGGGTGTGAGAGAGAGCGAGAAAGACGGAGTTTGGAAGGGGTGTCTGAGAATTTTTGTGAGCGTTTTGCTGGTAGACATGAAATTTGCCTTACTTTTGAAATTTGTCTGCTTTCCCTTTCACCGTGAATCTCTTTCTATTTAAAAACAAACAAACAAACTAGAGTATTGTCTCTACGTGACGAAGAAGGGAGGGGGAAAGGGAGCCGCGAAACCAGACACAGTAACTATTTTTGATCTCTCGGTAGCTTAATGTAGATTTAAG
>JAOYMU010000283.1:44760672-44762886 GCA_025802295.1 Psammodynastes pulverulentus
CAGCTATGTATGCTCTGCAGTAAAGTCATGGTTAAAGAACTAGTACAGGGAAAACTAGAACAATGAACAGATCAGATTAAGGCAATGTTTTAGGATGGACTTACTTGTATGTCCTAAATAAAAGAAAGTGAATAAAAGTAGGGCTTATTGAAGCATGTGTAGACAATATGTCTTTGATGCAAACTAACTCATGTGAGTCTCACTGAAGTCAGGAGTAATTTGCTGATTTCATTGGGACAAAATATCATTTACTTTGAGATCAATCCTTGCATGTTTCTGAAATACAATTATATCTTGCTTGGAAATAATCCTTAACTATAATGCTTTGTAATACATCTATTTTAACCTAATCAATGTAGGTGGAAACATTTATATGACTACAGGTTTGCTATTAAACTGGATCCACTAGTTTTATTACACTATAACTAGTAAGCTACTTTATGAGTCACTCTTTTGCATTAAAATTCATTAGTATATTCTTCTGAGTGTTTCACACAGTATTTCTATTGATAGGGAACAGAAATAGCCAAAACATTTTAAATGCTAGTATTTATAGTTTTAGACAGAATTTTAATTTTACTGTGTCAATTTAAATTAAGGCTATATTGAATACTTTAGTTTTGAAAGTTCCATCTTTTTGTTGCCACTGTTTTCCCTTTTGTAAAATGCAGCATGCATTTGGTTTACACCAGATCAAATTGTGATATGGAAATGACAAAAACTCCACAGGTTGATGCAGTTATGCATTCAAATAAAACCCTTTCCTGAATACCTAACTTGACCCAAATTTGTATGTAGCTGCATACAAGAAAATATGAGAACAGTAAAAGGTAACTTAAAAGCAGCAGTCTTATATTTCAGATGGATAAGAATTGCTTGCATAGATTCTCTTCATTTATCTTTAAAATGGATCTGCATAATAGTTAATGTCCACCAACCAATACACTAGTCAATTATGTCTATTCTTAGGAGTAGCTTCAAAATACATTCTACATTCAAACAAAAAGGGGCAGCTTGTTTGATGTCTGTTATTTCCTATATACCAACATTTATATGTATAATAAAATCATAAATATCCCTGGCCTACACTAGATATCAAAATGTATCCTTTGTTGTATCAGTTATTAATTAAATCTCTGTGTGTGTAGATTTTGCTGTACGTAATAAATATTAGAGAATCTCTTCATATTTCTAAAATGTTATCAGTAAAGAGAATTTTACAAATGATAGTAAAAAGGAAGTAAGTAAAAACAGGGATTGGAGAAAGAGAGAGAGAAGTTCCCTGAGAATGGGCTCCAGCACAAGTCCAAAAATTTTGAAAACTAAACCTCTGGTTCAGTGATTGACTCAGATTGGATCCTGCAATATTATCCTGAGACACTTATATCTGCCTTTATTCTTAAAATCAGGGGCTTTTCTAGTCCCTCTGAATTCTGTGCATTTATTGGCATTGCACTCATAATATAAAATGATTAATTATTGCTTTTATTGTAATTTATTATGCATA
Organism: Psammodynastes pulverulentus; assembly: GCA_025802295.1. Lineage (NCBI taxonomy): Eukaryota > Metazoa > Chordata > Lepidosauria > Squamata > Psammodynastidae > Psammodynastes > Psammodynastes pulverulentus. The sequence continues at coordinate 44,762,180 of JAOYMU010000283.1, forward strand.
AATAATATATTAAAATATGTATAAAGTAATGCAATAGCAAAAAATAAACTAAAGTTTATCAAACCTAATATAATATAATATAATAATTTATAAAATGATTAATCATTGTTGTAAAGAGGCTGCTAATGGCCTGTGGCTACTTGGCCTGTGACTGAGAAAAAGGTGTCTTAATTTGTTTCGTTTTAACTTAAACTTAACCCAACTAGACAATAGAGAGTGCATTCATCAATTCAGACATCTGTGAACGTAAGATGCACATTATATGACAAATTCTTTTTAAAATATCCCATTTCAAAACCATTTTGTTTGCCTTTTAGTGGTGCTAGAGAGGTTATAATGCGAGTGAACTCTGGGAAATATGAATCTTATATTTTGGCCCTTTGAATTCCAGTTTGAATGTTACCATATAACTAATTCATTTCTGTGAATATTAAACTATTATGCTTTAATCAGGAAAGAAAAAGAATATTAGTGAAGTCTTAACCTTTCAAGCAAAGTTGTGGATGTCAACTTATAATAAAACCAGGATATACTCATTTGCCTGATCTCAAAGAATCTGTTCCTAGGCAACTGTCTTCAAGGTCTTTCAGACTGAATTGACAGGTATTCCATTTTAGGAAGTTTGCAGATTCAAAATTTAAGGGGCAGTCAGTATTTACTGAATCTATAATACGGTAGTGAAGTATATATCAGATGTTATTCACCTC
>JAOYMU010000283.1:44910459-44939833 GCA_025802295.1 Psammodynastes pulverulentus
AGAATTCAATAGAGTTACTGCCCTGGGATAGAAGCTGTTTTTCAGCCTATTTGTTCTTGTTTTTATTATCCTGTACCATATGCCAGATGGTAATATTTTAAAAAAAGGGTGCCCAGGATGAGATGGATCTTTGAGAATGTTTTGAACTTTCTTAAGGCATATAAGAATTAAAAATGACTATAGCTCAGCAGACATGCATATTCTTGGAGAAGCAACAGCAATTTATTACACTTCACAAATTCCATAATTCTCCCATGAAAAATTACAATTCAATAGAGAGGATTGTTTTTGAAAGGTGTGTGCATGTCATACATCTTTGTCCTAAAGGGCATAAATGTAATGCACATTAATACTTAGCTCAAGATGAAGTTTACAGTCACACATTGTCAGAACTTTAGTGTTTTAAATGAGATTTCTGCAAATGTTTAAAATTCTGATAATATTCTTGATTAATTGAATAATTTTAATTAATCACAAAATTTCATCATTTGGCAATACAATCAATGCAGGTGAAAATCATATGAATTTATCCATATGTTCTTCAAATTTATGAGATCAAATCCTTCCAAGTATAAATAGGGCAGAAATAGTACATTTTGGTCCAGGTTAAAAGATTTAGTGGGAAAGGGTGTGGTTATTTTTATTATTGGCTTTCATTTATGTACTCTTTAAAAAAAAAAATACCAAGGAAGAAAAAGAAAGAAGCCCACAATGAACTAGTTGCATTGCTCCATTGAGTGTAGTTTAAATGAATAGAAATTGCAACTACTCACCCGTTGTTATAAGGCACAGGAAAACATACAGTACATGTTTACAGTACATTCTCTAAGTAAGAAATTAGAATGGGTAGCCACTGAAGGATTTCATCCCTATTAGTGGCAACTCACCCTTCAAGGTGAAATCAAAACATACCAATTTAAAAGATAGATAACACATCCACCACATATTTTATATTCCAGGTAGGGTTTTCCTCAGTTTAGCAATTCAAGAATGAAGAAAGGTTGATCCTCCACTCATGTCTAGCTTTAGGTTAAATATTTTATCTCAGTAGCAATGTTTGAATAACTAAGCTTGAAACTTCCAAGAATGAGAAATATTTAGATTGTGGGTGTTACAGAGAATTCAGTGAAGAGTCATATTACGATTTCAATGATTTTTTTAATAGTATAAATGCATAAGCAGGAGTTTGATCTCATGTGAAGATTCTTACATAAATATTCAGTTATTATTTTTAAAAATAGAAGTTTAATATGATTCTGGTGTTTAAAATGTATGGTTCCTCCAGATATAGAATAATTAAATTAGTTATTAGGATATGAATCAAATTTCCGGCTTCTCAAATTACTTGATTTCTCCCAAGCAAAAGAGACTAAAACCTTCGCTCTTCCTGGAATTGCTCTTCTTGGGCCTGCAGATAAGAAAAATTTTATGCATTCCAAGAAAGCATTCACTCCTGGTTTGAAGAAAATTTTCTACTTTTGCTCTTAATCATCTTTCTATACTCTTCTTTTGTTGTATTCATTATTTGCCCATCTCCATGTCAAAGTGTTGTCCTAAGAAACAATGCTTGTATGCTGTCACTGTTTATCCTATCCTCATTGATCATTCTTCTGCACAGTGCTGAAAGTATGAAGGGGGATTATATTGTATTGATTATAATATATTGATCAGGATTCTAATAATTTTGATGATTGGTCTAAATGTGAAAATGCTGCTGAACAATAACCTTTTGCACTACCATCATTATTGAACCCTCCCACATTCCATAAGAGAGTTGCTTGAAACAAAGGGAGATAATTGGCTAATGGCAAGTCACTTGGAAAAATATCAAATCACTCTTTTAAATAATTCCCATGTTCAGTTAAAGCAGGGCACCCAATTTGACTTAGCCACCTTTCTTCCCCAACTGGAACAAGATATTGCACATGATTGTATTCAAACAATTTCTTAGGTGTTTTCTGGGCACCCAGATTTGATTGACTTCGAGGATGTAGACAGGGACCTATATACAGATGGCAGCAGCTTTATATGTCACGGAGAACAACAAGCTGGCTCTCCCAGTTGGAGTTTCAGCTCAGAAAGCTGAACTTATCACCTTGACTAGAGCCTTGGAGTTTCCAGAAGGTGCAGTTGTCAATATTTATACTGATAGTAAATTTGCTTTTGGAATGGTACTTGTCTTTGGCACCTTATGGAAAGAGGATGGGTTATTAACTATGCAAGGAAATCCCATTAAATATGGGGCGGAGATATTATGTTTGTTAGATGCTGTTTTGTTTCGTAGCAAAGTAGCTGTTATATATGTAAGGGCCCACAGTAAGGATGACAGTAAATACGGTTGAGGAAATAGTCTTACTGACTACACCACCAAGCCTGAGGGTGGGATTCAATTTTTTTTTACTACCAGTTCTGTAGGCATGGCTTGGTAGGTATGGTGTGGCTTGGTGGGCGTGGCTTGGAGGGTATGGCAGGGAAGGATACTGTAAAATCCCCATTCCCTCCCCACTCCTGGGAGAAGGTTACCATACTCAAAATTTCCGCAACCGGTTCTCTAGAACTGGTCAGAACCTGCTGAATACCACCTCTGGTGTGTCCACTTATCCTCTCTATTTTATGTGCCATGTCCATCATATACTACTCAAAATAGGCACAGAGCTCATAAAATGCGTGTTGTTTATCAGGGGAGTTGGTGGGAGAAAGATGGTAAAATAAAACCTCTCAGTACATGAGTTATGGGTCCTTTTGAGAGAATTACATGCAAACACACATTGGGGTACAAAAGCCATGGCTGAATTTCTGTTAAAGTAAATATAGTAAATTTCTATATTTGTCCAGGAATCTTTGATAAAGTTCTTACAATAGTCAGGCAATGTGCTATTTGTCAAAAACAAAGCCCTAATCTTGTACTCCTGTGCTTCAATAGGCTGCAAGTAATGTTTGCTGAGTGGTCCTTTATAAAATTCCTGCTGTTGACTAGGGCTAGGCATGAAATTGATCCCACTGCTCATAACCATCTGCTAAGTGTTCTGACTGCTGATCAGAGATGTTTATATTGCAAGGGGTGAATCTCTTGTGGTCCAACAGACTATGGAAGATTAAAGGAATTCAGGATTTGACGTTTTATGCTTTATAAACTGCTATCCCTAAGCAGAAGAATCTTGGAAAAATATATGATATTCATCAGTTACCTTCCAAAAGCCTGAGTGATTTGCTTGAGCTTCTGTATCAGGCCTTTTGGAAATACAGTGATCTGAATCCAGAGGCTCCAGAGAACCACTGCTTAATATACTTTTTATTGATCAAAGTAGTGCCCCGGATATCAGACAGAAAATGCAAATATTGGATAGCACTTCCACTGAGAAAAATGGAAAAGCTGGTAGAAGTGCCCTTCAGAGTTCATGTTGCTAGACCTGAAGTAGAGGCTAAGGATACCAAGAAGGAAAGTGCAGTGTTGTGCTGCTTGCAGAAGCCCTATAGAAAGGAACATTAGGAGAGGGGAGAGAGGGGTTATCATGGAAGAGGTGGGTGAGGAGGTTTTGTCACAAACAAGGTCATCTCCAGGCTTCAAGCTACTCAGAGTAATCAACCACAATTGTTTTCCCTGCAGCCCAGCCAATGCAGGATCTGTAAGAAATAGTGATGTCTCCTGTGGATGATGGCTGCTCCACATCTTCCTCAGAGGTCTCGAGGTAGAATGAGAGCATTTCTGGCATGTCCAGCATTGCTGATCCGGGACTGCTGGCTGAGCATGCCTCGGCTGGGGAGAGCTCTCAGGCCAATGAGGAAGAGGGGGAGGAGCTACCAGCCTTGGTAGATGCTAGAGTGTGCGGGGCAGAGAGGCGAAGATCTGCCAGATTGATGGGGAAAAGGCCCTGCCCCTCTTAATGGGCTGCACCAGGAGGGGCTATTTAGCATGGCAGGCAGAGGGAGGTGTTGCTGGAAGCAACGTGTGTGGGTCGTGGCCAGATGGTTCTTTGTGTTTCCGGGACTCTGCAGCTCGAGGATTTAATTCAGTTGTGGAGAGTGTTTATGTTTGTGTTTGGAGCAGCCAGTTATCTATCGGATGGACTTATTGGCCATTGTCTGGAAAGTTAGTCTGTAGCTTGTTCATGGCTGGCTTTGCTGAAAAAAACCCTCTTGAATTCCTGGCTTGGACAATTCCCATGACTTCTCCTTGCAAGCCCTGAAACTGGACCACCAGACTTGTTGACAAACCTCAGTGGAGGCCCCGGACCTCAGAGGGGATTTTGGCTGTTTATTTTGGAATCTACCCAGCAAAACCTTTATTTCTAAGACAGTTTTTGGTTTGGCTGTAAGTTTGTTTTGCTTTTATCTACTTGATCGCGAGCCAATTACTGTGCTAAGCTTGCAGCTGGGGTTAACTGAAAACCTGAAATAGAACTGTGGGGGAACAGACTGAATAAAGCTCTCTACACTAACCCTGAAGTATGAGGGCAGCACAGAAATTTACCCACTGGAGAAGGGAATGTACCCAGTCTGCCCCACACCCGATCTCTTGTCAAATATATTAGGGCAACACAGGCAGGGAGACTTTTGTCTCCCAGCTCATTCACAAATGCCTCCATCTGCACCCCTAGTAAAAATCCAAGTCAGAGAGAGAGATCTGTCCCATTTTTTTAATTGAGTACTGGGGCATCCCGCTCAGTACTCAATTGTCTGCTGGATGGGCTAATAATGCATCCCCTGCTGAAATATCTCTTTTGCAATGCACAGTCTCTTTCTGTGCACCATCACCCCTATTAATGTTGAAGCTTTGCAGGACTTGAAACCTATTATTGAAAACTTCCTTACTTATTAAGGAGGTCATTAGCCCTTACAATACACCAATATGACCTGTCAAAAAACCCAATGGCTCTTATCCTTTCTGTCAGGATTTAAGGGCCATCACTCAGATTATAGTTATGCTGCATCAGATGGTGCTTAATCCATACACTCTGATCAGTCAGTTACAACTAATCTTACTTGGTATACAGTTGTAGATTTCAACTGCCTCCTTTGACATTGTGGTAGCATAATTGCCAGTGGTTTTGGTAGACATTTGTCATCCTTTCTAATTTGGGATCAGATTTTATTTTGAGAGAGAAAGTATTCTTGTTCAGTGTAATGGAGGACTTTTAGCAAAAGAAGGACTAGTCTTGCTATTTCTATTTCATCTGTCAGCAGCTTTTTGAGAGAAATTGGTTGTTTGTGTAGAATTTGTTGCAGTTGTTACACTTTTATTTTCAAGGTTGGTTTCAGAGAGTTGGTATTGGAAGATCGCATCTATAAGGAGCTGCCAAGAAGTTGTGTTCCAAATGCTCTTTATTGTCTATATGAAACTTCTGGGAATGGCTGTTGGGGGATTAGAATAAGGTATTATCAATACATTAGTAGTGAATGGCAGCTCTATTTCTCTGAGTCAGGTAATCCACAACTAAACGGGTTACTTCAGTGTACCAGTAAGCAAATAAGGTAAAACTGGCATCCCTTTGTTTCAGTATAGGAATTGATTAAATTAATATTTAGTGGCACATGCTTGTTGACTTATCTTCAAAGAGCACAGAACATTTGTATTAAATCAATTGGTATGAGAGTTAAAATCTTTACCAGATATAATAGCCTTGTCACAATAGTTTTTCATTAGTATCCTCAATGTTACATTATTATCACACTTCTCTTGTATAGTTCCGACTAAGTGTGATTATCAGCCACGGTGGCACAGTGGTTAGAATGCGGTACTGTAGGCTACTTCTGCTTACAGCCAACTGCCTGCAATTTGGCAGGTCGAATCTCACCAGACTCAAAGTTGACTCAGCCTTCCATCCTTCCGAGGTCGGTAATATGAGGACCCAGATTGTTGGGGAAAATATGCTGACTCTGTAAACTGCTTAGAGAGGGCTGTAAAAGCACTGTGAAGTGGTATATAAGTCTAAATGCTGTTACTATTACATATTTCAATCCAGTACACAATTAATTTTCTTAGCTTCTTAAGTTCATATTTATTGGTGGTATGCTGACAACTATGACCTGACACTCAGTTAGCCAATAATAATTGTTTGGGGAGAGGGGTCCTAAAAGGTTCTGATCAATAATATTTAAGGGGTTATTTCAGTGGTGGGATCCTACCTGTGTAGCTACTGGTTTGGTGATTGTGCACTTCGCGTGTGCACACGCGCACAGATTTCCACCCACCAGCTGAGGCCTACAGTGCCAATCAGCTGAGAGGATAAAGAAGAGAAAAGTGCAGGGGCAGGTGGGAGGGCTGATCCTGCGCTTTTATCTTCTTTCCTCAGCTGATTGTCGGAGCTACCGGTTCGGCTGAACCAGTAGCTTTTTTTTTACTACTGGTTCTCCTGAACTGGTAGCATTTTTTAATACCGGTTTGGCCGAACCAAGCGGAACCAGTAGAATACCACCACTGGGTTATCTCCTTCATTATAGCCTCAACATTTTTTCACTCTGATTAAGCTGCTCTGCTATATTGGCTGTAGGAGTAGGGTAGGGGTTAGAAGACTTTGTAGTGACCAAAGACATCTGTTCTAACCATATTGAAGACTAATGATGAAAACTGAATTATGACTTCACAATGCCAGCTCTGCCCTTTTATACTTGTGTTGTGTCATCATACAAAAATACATAAATACTAGATTTTGCATTGTTAGCTTGTGATGCTAATTTTGTCAGTCTTCATTGCCTTATCTACAGATGTTTATGGTGACAACCTCCATTTTATGGAACAGTTTCTGATACAAGATAGGCAAGCCCACACTGAAAGGTTTTTTTTCCTAAAATTAATGTTCAATTTATTTAACATTATTGACATGCAATTGCTTATAAAACATTAATCTTTCTTATAAAATTAATGTTGTCCATTTGAATAATTGAAATGAAATACTGCATTCTTGAAAACATTGTTAATAGTAAAAGAGAGGATAGAATGTATATAATTCCTTCAGATATTAAGAATCTCCAATGTTTGTTTTTGTATCTGGCAAAAACCCCAATGGTCATAAATGTGTTATTATATTTGGTCAAAGTAATGCTGGATATCTTTATGTGCTAATTTGTGAAACTCTGCTATTCATTTCTCTCATTTCTTCCCTGCTGAAGTGTGAAGCACACTTGAAGCAATGGCAATTAAAGTATTGTTCTTCTATTAAAACAATTTCCTTTTAGAAATGATTTTTAATTGAAATTTAAAATTAAATTTAAAATTAAACAAATTTAATTCATGAGACAAAAATAACATATTGGCTGAAATTCTGCTCTTAATCTTATGAAAATCTTTAATTTTCTTCCTTGTATTTTATTTTTTTCTGAAATGAGCTTGTGAATATCAACCATGGACAACCATGATCTGGATAACTGAGAATCTCCATCGACATTAAGCTTGTGAATATAGGCAGTTCTTGACTTACAACAGTTCACTTAGTGACTCTTGGAAGTTACAATGGCACTGACAAAAGTAACTTATGACCATTTTTCACACTTACAACCATTCCAGTATCCCCATGTTTACGTGATTTACATTTGGATGCTTGACATCTGACTCACATTTATGATGGTCGCAGTGTTCCAGAATCATGTGAACTCCTTTTGTGATAACCAAAGTCAATGGGGAAGCCAGATTCACTTAACAACCATGTTACTAATTTAACAACTGCAGTATTCACTTAACAACTGTGGCAAGAAACGTTCATAAAATGGGGCAAAACTCACTTAATAAATGTCTCACTTAGCAACATAAATTTTGGGTTTAATGTGGTCGAAAGTCAAGGACTATCTGTACTAGCATTTGTATTAAAGCCACTTTTTTATTTTTAGTTTATCATTTCAGTTTTGGAAAGGCAATTGTGATCTTTGCATATATATACATTTAGCCATGCTTCAGAAATAAGAACATATTCTAAAGGCTATGTAAAATCTCATCTAAATATTTCATTAATACCTGTTTTTCAAATAGTAGCTGCTGTTCTTGGTTGTAGCTTCCTCCTATTGATCCTTGAACAAATTTTTCAAGAGAGATTATATTATGTAGGTTGGTGACCTTTAATTGACTTTAACTGAAATTTGGCAAAATGAAATTGTATTTTACTACATGTTGATATATTGGGAAACTATATCATCTTTATTGTTAGTATTAATCCATTAACAATACTGAGCTCATTATATGAACCTCTCACTTTCCTATATTATTGGAGCTCTCTTTCATTTTATAGCTGGCTTAAGTCCTGCTGAGATTCAGCAGTTATGGAAAGAAGTTACTGGAGTTCACAGTATGGAAGACAATGGCATTAAGCATGGAGGGCTAGACCTCACTACTAACAATTCTTCTTCTACTACCTCCTCTACCACTTCCAAAGCATCGCCACCAATAACTCATCAGTCCATAGTGAATGGACAGTCATCAGTTTTAAATGCAAGACGAGACAGGTAATAAGAGAACTCATCTGCTTTTTCATCTGGTATAAATATTCATCAATATGGCTCATACAATTAACTTAAAATTCAACAAGATGCTGCTTTGAACTTAGTCGTTTTGATTTAGTTTTAAAAATTGACTATTTTAATCATTTAACCAATTAAGAAAACTATCATACTTTCCCTGTCTGATTTATGGGATTTGTTACTGTTCTTTGGACATGTTTTTTTCTGCCTTATAGCACACAAGGATGACCTGGAAGAGGGATTCTCTATGTAATTTTAAAAATTATACTTCTACCCCATTCTTCCTCCAAGAGCATAATTCAGCATACATGAACTTCTATTCTCTTTATCCTCAGAGGGCTAAACAAAGAGATTGTGAAAGGACCAGATTCATTCAGCCATATTAAATTTAAAGCCTGATCTCCATCTCTTCAAGCCACTACATAAAACTGGACTTATTTTATTTAAGTGATCTTGTTTAAGGGTCACATATAAGCCACACTAAAATTAAAGGACTTCATACTAACTTATGAAGTGATACCAGTAGTATGGCATTAATGATAAATAGCAACTGATTTTTCTGATCAAAATTGTTAATTGCTTGTGAACATTGGACTGGATACAGAGGATCTTATTCTATCCAAATACACCATTTGGGGTTTGAGATTCTAGATCCCAGCCACTAATTCTAGTCTTTTGTAATTAGTTAACTAACAGGGGATCTAAGCCATAGTTCTTAGCACATTGGTGAGTAAGACTGTTGTACTCATTAACTTCAAAGTTACTGTAGCAAACATTTTAATATTAGTCATAACTAATATCACCTGGACTAGGGACCATAATATTTATAAGTAATATTCACAAGACAACAAGAATAAGGGCTACAGAGACCCATGGCAGTTTAAAAGGTTTCTGAGGTATTGCATAATATACCTTCAAGATTTGTTTATATGAATGTATCATTTTCTCTTTGTTTCCATGCACACATATCTGGTACTTATATTCTATAGTTGGTGCATAACATCATTTCTGAAACATATAAGTGTTGTAGTAAGACTACAAACATATCATATTGTAATTCTAATAGCAGGATATATCTAGGATTTGCCTCAGTGATATTTATCCATTTATGTATTTTTATTTTATTTTATTTATTTAGTAAATTTATATGCCACCCATCTCACTGTCGAACTGGGTAGCTTACAACATGTATGAGGTTTGCAAAAGAATAGCAGAGATAGTAGTGCCATACTATGTTCAATAAAGTTAATTAAATGGAATCATATGTCCATTTGAATTCAAACTACTTATAGTAATAATTGTGGACAGTCAGTTTTAAATATATCCTGAAGTTCAGTATCAATATGAAAATTAGATCATTTACACTTCACATCTCAGTGTATTAGTTAAACTGGCACAGAAGTAATCACATATATAGCTTACAACTGCATTAGCTATGGCAGCATCCTTATATGAAGTACAATAATGTATACAAAGTATATTGGACACATTTCTCTTCTTTTATCTGCATTTACTAGAAAGATATGAATCCTGGGGTAAAGAGGGATGTTGTAAAAGTAACGACTTGTCTATCAGACAGACAGATAAGCACCGATGAGTATTCTTCTGCCTAGCATAAGCACACAGAGATTTATTCATTCATTCATTCATTCATTCATTCATTTATTTATTTATTTATTTATTTATTTGATATTTCTAAACTGCCCATCTCCCTCAAAGAAGGTCTCTAGCCCCTACATCCTATCTAATCCAACCAGATCATTAACCATGGTCAGCTTTATTTATTTATTGCCATAATCAAATGACTGGACTCTACATGGAAGAGACCATACCATGGGAATTGGACCATGAATGGAATAGGGGAAACAGACTGGTGGATGAATGCTTTTGCAAATTAGGTTGTGCTGTTCTCAAACTTCATTTGTTCAAGTGTTCTCTAAGTACCATGGGAAAAACCTGCAAGAACAATTCATGCATGTTTAGCTATGAATTTTGTGATCATGAAGCTATAGTTGAAGTGTAGCTCCCCTCATAGCCAGCTCTCAAGCCTGATTGCCAGGGCCTCATTCTATTGGAGATGACATGTAGCTTCTACTTCAACTCAAACTAAACGTTTAATTAGAATTCTTATATGTGCCAGAACCTACTATTTGCACTAGATCCAAATTTCCTCACTACTTTGGTGATATAGAGAAGTCAAGAAGAAGCAACTAGAATGGCTTTAAAGTTTGCATCATCCACTGTATTAAAGGGCTAATCATACAAAGCCATAATTTCAACAATAGTTGCATCAGGTCTAGTGCCTTCAAATATTTTCCTTTTTTGTGGCTTTAGCAGCAGAATGTCTCTATTACTGTTCTTTGTAGCAGCATCTGTATGACAGCTACATGTGTACTTACTTGGGCATCCAACTATGTTAAACTGAAAGATGTATAGTGTCTTGATAGCCACCCTGACTTACAGATCCCTCAGAGAAACATAATTGCTTTAATGGTTGTGGTCATCAGCTGGTCTTCTGGGACACCAGTGCCACCAGTTTAGAACTCAGGAGGGAGCAGCTTCTGTTCCTTCTGACTATCAGTATGAGGTTGCTTTCAAAGATATTTCCTTTGCTATATCAGGATATGTATGAACCCTTTCATCAACACTGGGCCCTCTTTCAGCCTCACAGCATTGCTACTACCACAGGAATAGTGGTCAACTTTAAGGAAAGTAACCTTTTTGCATGTTTCGCTGTCATATTTTGCCCTTACTTTTCCTTTCAAACCTCTGCCATTCCAGGCCTTTGAGATCTAGGTTTTCAAAAGGAAGACATCCATAAGCCAGGAATGAGGGTGGGGATGTAACAGTAGCAAAGCTGCAAAAAAAGCCTTGATTTAAAACAGTGGGGCTCTGTTAATATATACTAGATGACCTGTGCCCTAATGGATCATCCTTTCATATTTCCTTACCTAGACAGAGAAACAATGACCAAAGGTAGACAAAAACGCAACTTCCTACCAGATCCCCATTGACTTTACTTGTGGTAAGCTGACAGGCAGCATTAAAAATTACTTCTCTTCCTCAGCTGACCCACAAAACTGCCTGGCATTTTGCAGAGTGGAGAGAAAGAATAAAGGGAGTTGTGAACCATGAGGAAAATTGCACCTCTGCTCCCCATTCCAGCATGTCCCCAAGACCCCTTCCCTCCAGGGAGGAAAAGAGCTCATCTATCAGCCATTGGTGTTCCCAGCCACCTCTACTTCACCAACAGGCATCTGAGCCTTTCCCTTGCTGTTCACCGCTATTAAGAGATTTCAAGTTTCAGCCTTGGTTCCAATGCAGCCAATCACCAGTCCACTGTCAGGTTTGCTTCCAGCCAATTGGTGCAGGAACCAGAGGAAGGTGGAAAAGATGGCAGAGGTGTGGCCCTCCCATTTTCCTTACACCATGCAACCTACAGGTTTCTGGAAAGTGTAGTCAGAAATTGCAGTGGTGTTGAAGCAGCCACAGCTTTCCCAAATTTAATTCCCAGAGAAGTCTTGTATCCTCACATTCTGTAGGTAGCCCTGTGCTTTGCAATTTTACCAACTGAAGGTTACAAACAGACACAAGAGTTTTAATACTATACAGATGTTCAACTGAGTAAGTAAAATTGTACACACATAAAACATCTAATTGGAAATATCAATTTTCTGCATATAAACCAACTGGCTACACTTGGAAGGGGAAGGAAAAACGTATTTTTATTTTTTAAGAGGTATGCGTTGAAAAGTAAGAGGACGACATGGAAATTTGTGTCCTCTCCCCCCTTATATATCATTTTATTGCCTTAGAACTAAATTTAAAAGCACCCTAAATGGGATGGGGAATTCCCTGTGGGAGACAGCCAGATATTCACCATCTGTGGCTGCAATAGTAATCCATTCCAGTAATTTGTCAGTTGGTTACAGCAATAGTCCTGGTCCTCTCTCTATGGTAGCAAATCACAGGCATTTCTGGCACTGACCTTTAAAACTTTCTAATTTCTTTCCCCTGAAGACTCCACCCTATCTATGCTTTCCCATCCATCTTAAGCAGGATCAATAGAAGCATGGCTGAACCTAGGCTGAGAAGAAGCAACTAAACTTAAAAGAGGACAATTGTTATGCAGAACAGCTTGAATCAGTACAGTTCATTCTAAGGATTGAATAAATTCAGAATATTTTGTTTCAACTGTGAAACAAAAGATTGAAAATATAGTGCATTTCATCAAAAAGGATCTTTATTATTAATAATATATTTTATTTATAGACAAATTGTTAATTTGAGGTCAAAAGTAAAACCGAATATACGGTATCATGCAGTACAGCATTTTTTTTCATTTTTCATAAACATTTCAGGGGGGTTTCTTCTCTGAGCTGATTTGAGCTTGCAATTGAAACTTCAGCGGGACAATTTGATTTTTGTGATTACCATAGGTTTTACTGTTTTGGTCCTTTTGACCCTTATCATAACCTATCAAATTCAAGTGCTATGCTTTTGAGATTAATCTTATGCCATATTCTTTTACTGCAGCTCATCACACGAGGAGGCAGGAGCCTCTCATACTCTCTATGGCCATGGAGTTTGCAAATGGCCTGGATGTGAAAACATTTGTGAAGATTTTGGACAGTTTTTAAAGTAAGTTTTTTTTAGTTTGATTATAGGTTATAAGATTACAAAGACATAAATCTGAGCTGTAAATATGTGGTATTGCTGGTGTTACTGGTTTAGTAGGCAAAATATATCACAAGTAGAACACCAAAGCTTGTTCCACAAATAGAATTGTTCCCCTTTCTTTTATCTAAAATAATTCTAAAAAATTTTAGTAGCATGGTTTTTAACTTACCTCTTTGCAGAAATTTTCTTAGAAAATAACTTGTACTCAACTATACTACCTACAGAGTTAGAACAGCTTTGGGCCTATGGGCCTCAGGCAGTTTTCTAGATGTTGGTGGGAATGGAATTCAGTACTATAGATGATATCTTGATGGAAGAAATAAGGGTACTTAATTAGCATGTACAATCATTGTTCTTACTATGAATCTAAATTTATTCATTGGTTCTTAAACATAGCTTTCAAAGAAATCTCCATTATTGGAACACTCCATTATTAAGTTTTTTAAAAAGGTATTTGGAAGTTCCCTCCCAAAATTAAGTTGGCCATCACAGCAGCATGATCAAAATTTTGCCCTTTTTTACATGTGTTGATATCACACATCTATGCAAAGGGACAGGGCTTTCGGCATTCTGCAACAGCTACCTTTTTGGTTTCTTGGCTTGCAAACACTGCTAGGAACTCCAGCACATTAACTACCAAAGCTCCAACTTACTTTACTCTGGAACAACAACCTGTATGGAACAAAGCTTCATGAGAGCACTAGAGGCATTCTTCTTTTGCTTTGAAAGGCTGGGAGCATGAGAGAAATACGTTCAGTTTTAATTTATATGCCAATTTTCCTCAAGGAAATGTTGCAATACTATGTTCAACCCAACAAATGTGAAGGGATAACAAAAACCTTGACCAAAATACCACAGATTTTGCTACATATGTTGAATACAAATATTTTTAAAGAATATTCTCCCACATTTTGGGTAAAAGTCAGTTAGTAGAAAATTTATAAGTTGACTACCCACTTTTCTAATCCCACTATCCCTTAGGTTCATCCCTTGCTGACACAAATGCCCCAAAAATTAAGTATAGCTAGAACATATAAGCATAATTCCAAACATTTAATAATGTTTGAGAAGATAGAGTGTGCATTAGAGAATTACAGTTTCTCTTATCATCCCACCACATTATCATGTTTTTATATTAACCCTTTGTTTAAATTTATATTCTGTCATACTGTGAAGTATAGTAGGAAAATCCAGCATGTTTGTTTGCAGTCAGCATGAATAGGTGGAGGGTATGTTTAAAATTAGGAGCAACATCAGAGAAAAATAAAATTATGAGCAAAATATCCAACAATGTTATAAAGTTTGTGCAATTACCTTATATTTTTTTTCTGTGTACTGTGAAAGGACTGAACACAAACGGAGTCAGTTTGCTAAAACAGTCATGCTTTAGTGAACAAAGAATCCTAATGAAAAGTTATACATAGGTTTATATAGATGAGTAACTTCACAAGCTGATGCTCTTATGTTGTCATGGTGCAACTAACAGGGTCAATGAACTGCTTCATGCTTCATCAACAATTAAGTTAATTAGTTCATTTGAAATTGCACTGCTTTGTTGCCAGGATGTTGGTAGAGATGTTAGAAATCCCTATGTTACAAATGGTATAAAGCCAACAGAGGATAGATTCAGCAGTTTAACAGCAGAGCATAGAGGCACAGCCCATAATGGCTTTAGAAACAAGTGCTATTTTCATATGCCTGCAAGTTTACATACATATATTTCTTAATATATTTTAAGGCAAATTATGTCTGCCATTCTTTTAAAATTTACCCTTTTCATGTGTGTGGAAAAGATTTAGTTATATTTTAAAGAGTAATTCTAGAACAGTACTTTAGGAGAATATTGTGATCTGTATTATTTCTGTTTATAGATTAAAGAAGTTATACTGTTTGCCTCTGGGATTTAATTAAGCTGCTGAAAATTATTCCATTTGAAAGTAACCCATATACTGCATATATTGTTCTAAGCATAATTGATAAAAGAGTTGTAACTGGCTTAGCTCCATTTTTTTCTTATCCAAAAAAACTAATTTGTATAAATACTTCTACCCACCCAGAATGTAATTTTATATTAGTGTTTGGCTTAGTCCTTTCACAATTACTTTGTCATTTGCTTTTACAGTTATTTTGTAAGATTCTGGTTTAATAATTACAATATATTACAATAGGTTTTAGATTACTGATAAGCTGTGCCTCCTTGTTTATCACTGTTGCTATTTATTTCTGCTTATTATCAGAAGAAATTGTCACCCTTGACATCAGTTTCTGCTTTCTGAAATAGGCTGGTCAAATGTACAGTATATCTCATTTCCACATGCTATATCATAGAATATATATACTGCTAAATTTTCTATCATTGTCACATACCTTGATCTACAAAGCCAAAGAACTCTTGTGGACTGTATACAACCTAGAAATCGTAGGATTCATTGTGGTCCCAAAGAAAAGCCTCAAGTACATTATTGTGCTTTTCTATTAGAATTAAGCCCAACATTAAAAAGACATAAAATTCAGCTTTCTTTTTGAAATGGTGATATGGTTTACAGTCATCTGAATCTGCTTGTATCTGCTCTTAGTCTCCTTCACTGCAAAGACCCATTTTAATTAAAAAAAAACACTTTTATATCAATTCATTTTCAATTTAAAGGCAAAAGAACAAGCTACTTTTTCTCCAATCCATTAACTATATAGGGTATTACATGTCTAATAGTAGCAGTTTTCAAAGCCTTGTTCCTATGTACTCTGCAAGAATGCAGTAAGTTGCAGCATAATACTTATTAATAGATCTAATGCAAGTATATTTTACTGAAGTAAAATATTCATGAAGAATGCTGTCCAAATTTAGTTTTTGATTTCAGAAATATTCTGGTAATAGACTGAAGATACTTTTAATGTATATAGTAAGCAATTCTTTAAAAAAAAAAAAGACCTGTTTAAGTGGATGGTTTTATGTTTGGTTTATTATATTGTGTGTGTGTGTGTGTATGTGTATTGTACTTAAAGACACGTTTAATATTGTTTATAATTAGAAAAAAATTGCTGTACTAAGTCATTTCAAAAATGACTTTAAAAATGGTAGTTTTATTTCTCATATTTGATGCAAGATTTGGAGTAAAGAATAATTTTCAGAATATGATTTATAACTATAAAAATGGAAAATATAAAAAAAATCATTTTTCTTGTCCTCTGACCAAAGCACTTTTTACTACACTGAAATGTTTAGGTTATTTTTTCCCAAAAATTCTGAGATCAATAATGCTTGTCCATTATTTTTAATATAGTTAGTTACCTTAAATGGGCCACATTATTTGGTAGGCTGTAAAACCCAACATCAAGGCTCTGACTAATGAACCCAAGCAAATCAGAAGTCTGAGATTTGGCTCTTTCTCAAATGTCTTCTTTAATGAGGACATCATATCAGCACACCTTCAATGGAAAACCAAATCTAAATCTTTCCCGCAGTTTCAGTATAATTAAACTAGGAAATAACTCCATCCCCAAGTGTCACAATTGAGGCACATACATTGGCCAATTGGGTTAATTGGTGGGCTCTTCAGTCAGTCTTTCCCCAACCTTATCTGTTGCCAGTAGAGACGACCTTGGTTTTCAGGAGAAAATTCTTTGTTTTGTCTAGTAATGCATTGCAACCTCCTTCCCCCTTCCCCCTCTGTGTGGCAACTGAAGAACAGAAAGATGGCTGTGGCCAGGTTTAGTTCAAAGTTGACACCCAGCAGATGTCAGAAATTTAGAAAATTCTGTCCCTTTAATATATCTAATAGTTACCTGGATTTCTGCAGCCCATATATGTTTTCCCCATGTTGTAAGCCACCAGAGTTGCTTTGGATAGTGAAATTGAAAGTTGATAAATTGTGGTTAAATCCTGCCTTAGCCATGAAAGCCAACTGGATGGCTCTGGGACACTCATTCTCTCTCAGTCCAGTTCGCTTCACAGGGTTGTTACTGTGGGGAAAATAGGAGGAGGAGGAAGATATATCTTTGTCCTCCTGAATTATTTGTAAAGATTAAAAAGACAGGATATATATAAATACATAAATATATACTCACATGTGATATACAAGGCAGCAAACTGTTATAATCCTTGATTGTTATGTTGTGTTTTTGAACACTTATACATAAGAAAATTTGGTTGATTTTCAGGTTTTGTTGTGTAAATTTACATTTACTCATGTGCTCAGGATTTTTCCCCAAAAAAAGCATTTTGCAAGTCAGAATTTGAGGTCAGATCAGAAAACAGTTTTGCAGAACTGAAGAAAGAACAATGATTGAATGGAATATTGTGTAATGAAAAGTGATTAAAAGATTGCCAAAACTGTTTAGGAATTCTTTTTGAATTTTACTATAAAACGAGTGTTGACAAAACTAACCATTTTGCTGGTCAGCAAGCAAGGAAGCTCAAAGATTACTAAAAGAATTTAATAGTAGTTCTTCATTACTGTCTTATAAATGTCAGAATGTAATAGTATATGTCAAAACTTTGGTGTATGGTGGATTTTGTCTGCAAAACTAATTATCATTCCATTGGTCCTAAGTCAGTTTGAGTGTAGATAGATTTGGCTTTTAGAAGTTTAAATCAAAAGGTTTACACTATAGCATTCCAGTCGGCAGACACAAGCATTCTTTAATCTGTATGCAGCACACACCAGCAAAACAAAACATGATCCACAGTACAAAGACAGGCAATATTTTTGTATAGAAGCACAATTGTTAATGTTGAGAAAAAGTCTCATGCCATACAAAAGATAGGGCAGCTTACTGACACGAAAGATTCCAAAGCCTTCTAATTCAATGGGAAGAGCAATATAATTTAATTAGGCATCAAACTTCTTTTTAGTATTAATTCATATGAATTAATAATAAAAAGAATTTTGATGCCATGTATGCACACACACACACACACATAATCAGAGAGAGGGAGAGAGAGAGAGAGAATGAAAGGAGATAAAAATATTATATTTACTTTTTTAACTTATTGTGTAGTTTTTTTCCTTTGACTGAAAGCAAGCAGTCTAGTTACCAAAATATGACCTCAAAACGGCATTCTTTGAAGTTGTCAGAAAATTATGTCTTTCAGTTACAGTGCCGTCATTCCTCAAAATAAGACATCTGACACAATCAAGTAATGAAAACTGACATACATGTAATAGAACATACATTTGGTATTTCAACTCCTCGCACTGTTTAAACATTAAAGCTTGATGCAAAATAAATCAAATACCATTTACAGTGTGTATAAGTGAAACAAGTTCCTAAAAGAGCCTCTGACATTCTTAGATTCAGAAATATTTCCCTTTTTGACTTTAGAAATGCTATATTTTGCAGTAAATTTGAAAGTCCCATTTTAAAATTGGTTTAATAGTTTGCTGTATTGCAACATAAGCTGCCATCTATTTAGTGTCTCAAATCAATAAAATGAAAAAATAAACAAGTTCAAGAGAATCTTTCTTTCTTTCTTTCTTTCTTTCTTTCTTTCTTTCTTTCTTTCTTTCTTTCTTTCGTCAGACTATAATGTTTCCATAATTGTTTCCTTAAAAACATCTTTATATTTATATTTTACATGTGCTACTCTTGCAGCTTACCTACATATTCCTGCAGTTTTGGAAGAACATCAGTCAACCACATCATTTATTCTATTTTGAAAACAAAAATCAATATACCTATAAAGTGACCCATAAATTAGAATTGGCTCACACAATGTTTGTTCAGTGCTGCCTTTTTGAAGGCACCCTTTGCATTTTTTCTTCACCTCTCTGTTTGAACTGCAGTCACAGTAAGAGGCTCATTAGGGGACATTAGGGACTGGAGCTCACCAGAATTCCAGCGCTTCCTTTGCTCTTATTAATGCATAGCAGAGTAGAATGCATTTAAATATTTCATAGGCTTTCAGTAATTTGTGTGTAATCGCCTTGTTAGCAGACCAGTAGAAGTAGAACAGGTCTGTGAAATGGTGTTGGTGATTGCATGGGTAATTTACGGACCTTTGCCATCAGAAAGAGCATTATTGGGGGCTAGAATGAAGCTGTGAAAAAGAACCAGCAATAAGTTGGAGGGGGAAAAACTTAATAAAGGTTTTGTAAAAAGCATCTTCTGGGATAACAATCCACTTGGTTCTTTTTGAAGCAGCTATAATTTATGACATATGCAATATATCAAATGCATAAGATAGCATTATGAAGCATTCATATGAAAAGGATATTTGCAACATTAGTTCCAACTTCCTGCAAGGGACATGATTAAATGATTAATGAAATGTCCTTTTGCATATGCATTTTGAAACAGCAATTAGGCACTGACTGAAAAAAAATCTACCAATCCTCTCATTTTTCAGTATTATCTTGTTCTTGATTTATAAATCATAGGGAATTTTTGAACAGCAATATGTACCTGGGTTGGTTGTAAAAGCATAAAAGAGAATAATTTGAGTATGAAATAGTCATAAATCCACAAATTCATAATTTAATGTTAATTTCTATCCTATTTATTTAGTCTCCTGGCATTATATTTATATCTAGTGCTATTTTTGTACTTTGATTGACATAATTAAGATGGGGAAATGAATAGGGCCCCATTACTTTACATATCACTGGTAAACAATAGTAAGAAAAGGAGAAGGGAAATGTGGCAGAGGTATGTATGTTTTCAAGTTCTCAGTAATCCACTGGAGGCTGTTCTATAAATGATCACTGAAGGCTTGCAAGCTAGCCTATAATTACAGAAAAGAAAGTGGCAGCTCTGGCATTTCATAACTATATGTCCTCAAAGTGCTTTGTGAGTTTGTCACCAATGATAATTTAGATAGAAGCTCATTACTGAACATCACAACACTTTAAAAACCTTTTGCCTTCATATGGGAGAATAAAGGACTATTTTAATGGCAAGGTTCTTTTGTGTTCTACTGAAAAATTCAATCGAGACAAAACCTCATTGAGTATTATTGTACTCTAGCATTGCTAGCCTAATAAAAGCAGCCCAGATAAATGGAATAGGTCTCTCTAAGACTTGAATATACAAACGCAAACATTTTACAGGTTTTTAGTTCTTTAAATATACAAAGAAGTAGAATTAAAATGTAAACACATTTGTGCCCCAATCCATAGAAGTGAAAATTTTGCATGTGTGCTATTACTAGCAATAGATGGCTAGGAGTGGGGATGGAATAAAATCTCACGTGCAAATATATTTTGCATATAGTATTTGTGTCTGTACGCCATGAGCTCAGTTTGTCTGTGTGGAGCCCTTTTTCCCCCAAAAAACTGAAAATCCCCAATGGTTATCTGTTTAAATGGCCAATATGATTGGCAGGAGAAGACTTAGTTCTTCTGTTCTCATACTTGCATCTCGAGATTCTTGTCTAAATGGCTGCCATCCACTATTACTAGTAGTACTTCAATGTTTTTAAATACATTATCAAACAGCTGCTTAGTATACTTCAGTTTTTTAAATTACACATTCACTGCGTTGGACTACTCTTTCTCACAAGCTACCAATCTAAAAGATACATATTAGATATGTTTTTGATTATTTCTAATTTAATCCTTGGTTTCTATATAGCCCAGTAAGACTTTCATTCTCTATAGTTTTGTATGGCCTTTCTGTCCTGTATTAATAGTAGCTTTGTTGGTTTAGAAGCATCATAACCTGGGAATAAGAAGTGGTGTTCACTGTTGAGAGAATATTTGCTAATTCCTTTCTTGGTAGTTTCTGCCAAACCCAGTTCCTCATTTTGCATCTAAATAATGAAAATAAATGAGGCCAGACTAAGCAATTCCTAGTCTTGTCAATTTCACTTCCAAAGTTTACCAAATAAAACAAGATTTCTTGGATGGTTTCCATTTCTCAGACAGAAAGATAGCATAACTTTTTCTTTTTAGAAGGCTACCTGCCTGAGTATGAAGACATATTCATCATATTCATAATTTTTTCATCATATGTACAAAATATGGCTTACTCTTTTATTTGCTGAAATAACAGATACAAAATTTTCCAAAACAGTCTAGGGTTGGGAATGGACAATTCTCAAACTGAACAGTATCCAACCAGGGTCTTCATAAGTAAAGCAACTTTCCTACCCTCTTTTACTCTAAAAGAGTTGTTCTGTAACCTGGCTGATAGTTAATTCTATGGAAAATTTCACACGTGGTTTAAAGACTGCCTGCAGAAGAATGAAAACATGAATCTATGAGTCAGAAGCAGATCCCAGCTCAGTTTTCTGAACCAATAGTGCCCCATCCCCACAGGGATGATCATAAACAGCACTGTCATTATCTATGAACAGTTTTCATTTTTAACTGTTCTTGGAGCTGCAATGACAACTTAGAAATAAAACTCTAAATAGAATGTCATGTTCAGAGATAATTCAGTTTTTGTTTGATCATGTGAAAAAAATAATCAACATATTAAACTATCCAACACCCCAAAAAGAGGATGACAATCACCTCGTGACATTTCAGCAGATCATAATAAAATTGTGCAAAATAGCAATAAGAAGACAAAAATAGTGCATGGAGGAAAATGTAAATTTGATTTAATAAATAGTCATGATTTGTTTAACGTTTTTCAGTTTTTATTATGTGCCATATATCATAACAGTAAGTTTACTAAATGTGAAAGTCAAACTGCCTCAGCTCTCTGAAAATTCAATCACAATCCATTTAAATTCTTAGGTTCAACACTGCCAGGTCCTAAAGTCTATTTCATTGATTGCAGAGTGTCTTTTTATCAACTAAACTTCTGTATTCTCTGTCAGTGCAAATGCTTTCCAAATATTGTATCAGCACATTGTTTTGTAGTGTATCCAGGACTCCTATAAATGAATTTTTAAAAACCCTGAATATCTCAAATCATGTTCAGATACTGTGACTGAATAGTATATTTTTACTATAATAGAAAGAGGAAATAGTTACTAATGGACTCCTTAAACTATATCTGAAATACATTAGGGGAGGATGATAACTATAAAGCAGGGGTGTCAAACTCAATTTCATTGAGGGCCTCATCAGGGTTGTGGTTGACCTCGGGGGGGGATGGATGTTGCTGGGGGATGGGCATGGCCAGGGTGGGCCTGGCCAGTTCCCTTTGCTGCTATGCTCACTCTCCTTGGCCAGGTTGCTCATGGTGTGTGCAGGAGGGCAAAGTGTGTGGGTCAGAGGGAGGGTTACTCCCTCTCCTTGGAAGGAGACCTGGCTTTGTAACCAAAGCATCCTTGGGGATGGGATGGGAGACCACCAGGAGAGGTCAGAAAGAAGAGACAAGAGGATGGCAAAAGGAAGCAGGGCTGCTGGTAGCCAAGTGCTAAGGCAGGATTTCCCTCAGACTTTCACTCTCTCTCATTATAATCTTCCTTCCTTCCTTTTTCCCTTTTCTTCTTTTTCCTTCCCTCTTCACTCTCCTTTCTTTCTTCTTCCTTCCCCTCTTTCCTTCTTTTCCCTTCCTTGCTCTCTTCCCTTCTTTCCTTCTTTTTCTTTGTCTTTCCTCTTTCCCTTTCTCCTTTCCTGTCCTTTCTTGGATGCTCAAATGCAAAAGGGGAAACATTTCTCGATGCCTCCTTGCCTTGTGATCAAATGCCACTTTTGCTAGTAGTTTGTTTTGCCAGCACTCTGCCAGTAAAAACGGAGCTTGGGAGGGACATGTGATGCTCTCCCGAGCTCTGTTTTTGCTGGCAGAGGCACCAAGGCCTGGTACTTCGCTGTTTCCAGGGTAGCCCCACAGGCCAGGTCTAAGCACTCTGTGGGCCGGATTTGACCCACGGGCCTTGAGTTTGACACCCCTGAGATAGATGGGTCAATGAATGAATGAAGAAATGATTTTAAAATGTAAACACCTTCTCTTCTAGGAGTTCTGTTTTTAGCTTATTTCTTGGAATCAGGAATCTGAACAATTATTTTTTTTAAAAAATGACTGATGTTTTTGGTTCAATTATTTCCCAGGTAGGCGTTGTTTTTATATTAGCTTTAATCAATTTTCAAGAGGAAGACTTTTATACAAGAAAACACTATAACTCTTCAGCCAAGAGGCTCATTTGTTTACTAAGCTTAAATCTCGAAACTCATGCTGTGTCACACTATCAATAGACAGATGCTCAGGCGAACACTAGCGAGTCATATGCAATAGCAGCAATAATAATAATTAAAAAAAATCATATGCAGCCTGAAGCAGGAGACAGTCAAGTTTAAGATGCCTTAAAATATTTTAATATACTATTTTTCAGTTTAAGTAATTGAAAGGAGCTGACTAATGCCTTATGATTAATATGGAGCGGTCTCTCACCTCTCCTCCAGAAGATAAAGTCAAGGCCACACACACACACACACCTCAGAGCATAGACCCATAGTTTTACAAGAATCCTCCAATGAACCCTAACTGCAACTGTGCATTTTCTTTATATTTATAAGGCTACTTTTCTCAGGCAGGCTTACGAAGCCTTATAATCAAAGATTTGGTTAGTGATTTCATTTTGAGATTAAAATAGCTTGACGTCCTAAATTTTCCCTTCATCCATGACCCCTGGATTTCATTGCTTGATGCAACATTGGGAAGAGCTCTATGGGGATTAGAAATACCTTGGGATGAATGTGGAAAGAGGATAGGATACACTAAATGCTTGTTTGTATCAATGAAAGCTGCACTGAAGAGGTACAAAGTAGTTCTCAACTTATGACCATAATGGAGCCTGCCTATTATGGTTGCAAGTCATGACAATCGTAAAGTGGATCATCATACAAAAGACTTGATTTTATGACTTTTGTTGTGGTGGTCATTAAGTGAATTACCATGGTTGCTAAGCAAATACCGTGAATTGTTCTGTCAGTGAACCCATTCTTTGCTTTGGTGGAGCATTTTTGCCAAAAACATCATACATTGATTAGACTAGAATAACAGAATTGGAAGGGACTTCAGAGGTCTAGTCCAACCCCCTGCTTAGGCAGGAAACCATACACCTCTTCAGACAAATAGTTATCCAACCTCTTCTTAAAAACTTCCAGTGTTGGAGCACACACAACTTCTGGAAGCAAGTTGTTCCACTAATTGTTCTGTTAGGAAATTTCTCCTTAGTTCTAAGTTGCTTCTCTCCTTGATTGGTTTCCACCAATTGCTTCGTGTCCTACCCTCAGGAGCTTTGGATAATAGTTTGACTCCCTTTTCTTTGTGGCAGCCCCTGAGATATTGGAATACTGCTATCATGTCTCCCCTAGTCTTTTTTTTCATTGAGGTTATGTGACTGTGGGATGAGAGTCCAAAATGCAGTCATGTAACTACGGGGGAGGGACAGCCATTGGCACAGGATGTCAATACCTTTTTTGGAGGGGAGTGTCCATCATAACTTGCTGAATGACTGGTTTCAAGTCAAGGAAGCAGCAAACAAATTATCTTGCTATTAGATAACTCCACTATATCTTCAGAGGTGTAGTGGAAGTACAAGATCTGTCATTCAGCTTCAAAGGGAAATCACTGAGCGTACCTGCTATTTTGAGTAAAGATCAAAGCTCAGGAAGGGTTCACGACTCTAGCAATCCGATCCAGATATCTTTTTGCTACACCTACCATTGTTTTATCAAGTTCCATCAACACGTAATGCAAATGGGAAGAGTTGAAGAGGATGTTTTTTCAAGCTTAGTTCATCCTTAGATCCTTTTAATATCATAGATAGTCCATACCATCAATGATTTAGACTAGACTAAATCTAAATATTCTTTACTGGTCAAGTGTGATTGGACATACAAAGAATTTGTCTCTGATAAGATATCAGTGTACATACAAGCAACAAAGTGATAGTCATAAGATACTAATAGGAGTAGTAGGTAACAGGAAAGATGAGAAGGATAATTGTAATGTAGTCCTAACTATCCATTGAAGTCTGTGCCTGTCTTATTTAGTTGCTGCACCAAACCAGACAGTTATAGAAGAATTTGGAATAAGTTACCACAGGCAGCATGTTTTTCTTTACCTGAACATCCTTGTTACTCTGATATACCTACCAGATACCTAGTGCATAAGAGTGCCGGTTTCACTGTAGAAGGAAACAGACAGTTCGTGTTTTTGACTTGTTGATATGACCTAGTCTTAAAATTCTGCAAGCACTCAACCAAAATAAGGATATCATTTAACATGGGAGCAGGACAGGTAACAAGCTCTCAGTAGACCTGTTTTCCCTGAATTGATCTAATTGCCTTTTAAAGCCATTCAAATTCGTGTCAGTTATCACATCTTGCAATAACAGAATTCCATTGTTTAATTTTGTGCAGTGTGAAGAATTAGTGCTTTTCTTCCCCAGTTCTAAATCTTCTTCCAATCAGCTTCAGTTAATGATTCCTGGTGTTTGGGGAAAGGGAGAAAAAAAAGCTCTCTATATTGACTTTCCAAATGCCACACATAATTTATATACTTAGGGTTTTTTCCCCATTATTTATTTATTAAATATACCATCCTTTCAACTTCACTATGACTCTCTGAGCAATTTAAAATGATCTAATATCAACCAATAATAATAATAAAACCAGCCATTAAAAAAATCCAGACTCTGAAACAGCAGACAATTTACCCCAAAGACTGGAAAAAAGGCAGGTTTTGAGATGTCAATTAAATAAAGTCTGATTGGAGACCATATCAGAGATAGCCTACTTTCTGCATCTTATCAGATAACGTGGTTTAATCAATAGCATATGGAATGTTCCTGCTTCTTTACATTTCCTACCTTAATCATAACTGTATTATCATGGTTATAGTTGCACAGGTAGCCAGTTGTTTAGACTGGACTTGGTATTTTTATTCACTTATGCAGTCATTCCTAAGGAGCTAGAATATTATATTATTGCCATTATTATTCATATACCTCTTCCTATGACTCTGTGATTTACATTTTCAAACATGGTTTACTAATTTTGCCAATGAGTATTACCCCAAATATGTTTTTTCAGGAGGGAACTGGACTGACTTGCCTTGACTGAGAATCTCTACAGACAAAGTGTATTATACACGAGTATTATAATATAAATATTACAAGAATATTACAGAGACCGGTGTGGTGGCCTAGAGGTGGAGCTCTTACCTCACAGTCAGGAGGCTGTGAGTTAGGTAGTGGCAGATAATTCTCTCTCTAGGCACAATGAGCAATTGCCTGCTGCAAACTCCACATAGGCATCAGGAAGGGCATATGGCTAGTAAACGCTCAAGCTCTATTCAGTTGCCCCGACTCCAGTGTCCCTACAGTTGTTTGTAAATCCACCCACTTGAATTTTGTACATGTGACCATGGGAACACTGCAGTAGCCTAACTTTGGGCAGTGATCATAAGTCCCTTCATTCAGCACTACTGTAATTTCAGACAGTTGTTGAAGGAAGGGCAATCATTCAAGGACCATCTATATAATTAACTAGTATACTAATTGGCATAAAATAACAGGTTTTTTGACCTCATAGCTACTCAAGAGCCTTTGAAAAAAAAGCCTTTTTATAAAGGCTTTTTGAAAATTCATGCATATAACATGGAGAATGATATCTCATTGTATAAGTCAAATACTCTCAAAAACGAAAAAGATGGTGAGGCAAGATTTATATTTGCAAAACGAATGCAGTTTTCCCTTATTCTTCAAAGTGCTTTACCATTTTTCTTTTGTATAGGTTTGGGCAATAAATCTTCTTACCTGGAACTTAATGTATGGTCCTGATTTTTTGCACTTGACACTTTAATGGTGATGTTCCTTTTATAGTCCCCATGATGCCACAGAATATTTTTTTACTTGTTAAATTAGATTTGCTTTAGTTGTCTATGGAAATTCTCGGTCATCCAGGTCATGGTTGTCCCAAAGATGCTTTTTTTTCAAGAGGCAACTGGACTTCCTTGTTTTTTCTTTGAAGACATTTCGCTTCTCATCCAAGAAGCTTCTTCAGCTCTGACTGGATGGTGGAGAATGGAAGGATTTACATTCCTTGCAGACAGCTGATCATTTGCCTCCTATTAGGGTCTCCTGGTTGAGCAGGGGATTGGACTAGAAGACCTCCAAGGTCCCTTCCAGTTCTATTCTGATTAATTGATAGATTCATCTCCTAACAGAATGGCTGTAAGAAGAGAAGAGGAAGCCGTTAATTGGAAAAGAGCAAAAGGAATTAAATTACAATCAGAAGGCGTCTGGAAGCAGCTTTTCAGGCGAGCAAATACGTTTAAAAGCCAGACGCCTTCGTGATTTGCGTCTAACGCAGACTGATCAGGCTCTGTTCCTCAATAATTACAGAAGAATGCAGTTATGCCTACAAGAAACACAGTATTAGATGTTCACATGTTGCATTGGGATACTCAGGTCAAAGGGGGAATACAGTCCTTCAAACGGGAACGCCGAGACTTGGACGTATGCGAAAAAAGGAAGTTGAACTTGGCTTTTTGATTGCTAATCGGTCAAAAAAAACCAGCCCTCTTCCTGTGAAAATGAGCCATGAATCTTGGCTAGCTGCAGAAAGGTTCCCACAAGACAATTCCTTCCCAAGAAAACCATTGGCCCCAGTGAAGAAGATGTGACCCTTATTTAACTAAAATCATTTAATTACACTGACATGAGAGATCCTGTTACGCTTGACTAAAAAGTCACTTGTGTGTTTTGCAGCTAAGAAAATCCCAGCTGTCAAGATGCTGATGTGGATCTAGTTTATCTCTGCTCCTTTTGAGGACAACTAATCGGTTGCGTTGACTCTTCATGACTTCATAAGTAAAATTTCTCATTTGGTGATCTGTCCCTAACTTGGTCTTTCAGGTCTCAAAATGCCCACAACTTGCTGAGCTGTGATTGCCCGTCGTGTTCGTTTTCTGGCTGCTTCTGGGCTCTATTTAAGGCTCAAAGTTATTCTTGTAAATCGGTGTTTCTCAACCCTGCGGACTTTAAAATGCGTGGATTTCAACTCCCCAAATTCTCCAGCCATCCATGGGAATTCTGGGAATTGAAGTCCACATGTCTCAAAGTCCCCAGTGTTGAGAAACAGCGTTAAATAAAGAAGATATTGCAGTCCATTATTGTTTGTGGCAAGCCAGCTTCCCTTAAAAAAAGAAAATTAGAAGAACTTTTTATTTAAATGCATGAATGCTGCCCAAACCTTTCTTTTCAAGCATTTCTCTCCCCTCTGTAAAATGAAATAAATGCACTTCCCTGTTGCATTGCTTTTCTTGGAATAATGGCAACCAAATATAAATCAGTTTGCTCTATTGTATTCCCTGTAGCTATACAGGTAGTCCTTGAGTTATGATCACAATTGAGCCCAAAATTTATGTTGTTAAGTGAGAAATTGGTTAACTGAGTTTTGCTGCATCTTACAACTTTTCTTGCCAAATTTGCTAAGTGAAGCACTGCGGTTGTTAAATTAGTAACACCGTTGTTAAGCGAATTTGGCTTTCCCATTGATTTGGTTTTCAGAAGGTCACAAAAGGGGATCGCATAACTCTGGGATATTGCAACGGTCATAAATATGAACCAATTGCCAAACATCTGAATATAAATCACATGACCAGGGGGATGCTGCAACAGTCGTAAGTGTGAAAAATGGTCCTCACTCATATTCCAGTGCCATTGTAACTTCGATCACTGTTGAAAGTTGAGGATTACCTGTAGTTGTGAAAGTTAGACCTTAAAAAAGCAAAACAAGAAGAAAATTGACTCATTTGAGCTGAGGAGCTGGAGAAGGCGCCTGCGTATTCCTTGGATAGCAAAGCTGACTAACAAGCAATTCCTGAAGTACATAACACCTGACGCATCACCGGAAAGCAAAATCACAAAACTGCATCTCGCTTATTTTAGCCGTGTCGTGCTGGAAAATTCCCCGGAGAAAGCAATTATATCGGGAAGAGTTGGTAGTGAAAGAAAATTGAGCTGCCAAAGAACATGGTGGCTGGACACCACCAAAAATAGCACAAGCCATAATGTCAACCCTGAAACTGGCCTGGCTGGAGCCATCTTGGAGCTTCAATGCTGCCACACTGGAGCTGAGGGATAGGGAGGGAGTTGGAGATAGTTGAGGCTGTGTAGCAGTGGTGGTTTCCTACCGGTTCACTGACTGTGTGCATGTGCGCGCATGCACACGTTCCCCCTCTGTGCATGCGTGTGTGCGCTCCCCTCCTGCATATGCGCATACCTACCAGTGTGTGCCTACTACGGATGTGCGTGTCGATCAACTAGAGGACTCTGATCCTCTCAGCTGATCGGCGCACTTTTTTTAGCTACCGGTTCGGCTGAACCGGCATTTTTTTAAGC
>JAOYMU010000283.1:44939933-44955659 GCA_025802295.1 Psammodynastes pulverulentus
ACAACCTAGCTCCTAAATATTTAACTCTGTTAACAATTTGGAGAGACATCAAATTTCCTAAATCCTTCTTTTGCTCTGCTGTCATGTTTTTAGTTAGTATCATTGTTTTATCCCTGTTAATTTTTAAGCCTGCCACCGCTCCAAATCTTTCCAATTCCTTCACCAATTCTTTCCCTACTTCTAATGGATTTTCTATAAAGAAGACTAGGTCGTCAGCAAAGGCCTGTATTTTGAATTCTTCTTTTTTAATTTGAATGCCTTTGATTTCTCTATTCCTTCTGATTCTATTCAATAAGATCTCCAATGTCAAGATAAAGAGCAAGGGGGATAATGGGCATCCTTGTCTCACTCCTTTAGAAATTTCGAAATTGTCCGTTCTATCTCCATTCAAAAGTACACAGGCTTTTTGTGTTGAATATATAGTCTCCAATATGTTCTCAAATTTGCCACCTAAATTAATATTTTTAATTGTTTGTTTCATGAAGTCCCAATTCAGGTTGTCAAAAGCTTTTTGCGCATCCAGAAAAACAAGAGCACCTTGTTTCTCTGGATGCGCTTCAAGATATTCTAAAATATTCAAGACTATTCTAGTATTGTTTCTAATGTGTCTATTGGGGAGAAATCCATTTTGGTCGGAGTGTATACATTGATTTAACAGTGGTTTAAGTCTATCTGCAATTATACTAGCGAAGATCTTATAGTCCGTATTTAGCAAGGAAATGGGTCTGTAATTACTGATCTGCTTTTTATCCGTACCCGGTTTTGGAATAAGTGTAATAAATGCGTCCCTCCACGTATCCGGCATGCGAGCTTTAGTCAGAACCTCATTAAATACCTTTATCATACATGGTTCTAATAGTTCTCCTAGACTTTGATAAAATTCTGTGGGGAAGCCATCTGGTCCTGGGGATTTATTCTTTTTTTGTTTGGCTATTGCCCTTCTCAGTTCTTCTTTTGAAATGTCCTCCATTAACCGTTCTTTAAGTTCTTCCATCATAACTAATTTATCACTTTGGTCCAAATACTCCTTAATTTCGTTCTTATCTATATTCTCATTTTTATATAACTTAGCAAAGAACTCGTGGGCTACTTTCTTTTTCCCTTTTATTGAGGACTGTATCTCTCCCTGCTGATCTTGTAGGTGGCAGATTATTCTTTCTTCTCTTTCCTTTTTAAGCTTGTATGATAGCCATCTCCCAGGTTTGTTTGCGTGTTCGAAGTAATATTGTTTCCCCCATTTTAAATTTTGAACTATTTTTTCTTGATCCATCATAACTAATTTGTGTTTGGCCATCATCCATTCTTCTTTTATACTTCCATTCTGTGGGGTATTTTGTAGTTTTAGTTCTAATTCCCCTAATTTTTTTTCTAATAATTTTTTTTGTTTCGCCCTTTTCTTATTTGTTTTTGCCATATAAGATATTACAATTCCTCTAGTGACAGCTTTCATAGTATCCCATAAGATTGGTTGTGATACATCAGATGTATTATTCTCTTGGAAAAACAAATTAATTTATTTGGTATATTTTTTTACAAAATCTTCCTCATTTAAAACTCGGGAATTAAGTGTCCATCTCCTTTCTTATTTTAGCTTCCCCTCTTCATATAACCTGAATAGGATTATGGTCCTCCCAGGAATTAGTTAATATATCAATATATTTGATTTCATTTAATGTTTCCCCATTAGCCCAAATCATGTCTATCCATGACCAAGATTGATGTGGATTGGAGTAGAAGGTGAATTGTTTCCGTTTTGGATTGGTTAATCTCCATATGTCCTTTAAATTGAATTCTTCTATTAATTTGCTTCATGATATCGGTAATACTTTCTTTTTTGTCAAACAGCTTTTGGTACTAATATAATCCATATTCTTATCCACTATCCCATTGAAATCTCCAATTATACACAGGTTCCGCTGTTCCAAATCAAGAAGTTTATTATGTAGCCCTTTGTAAAAATCACTGAGATTATCATTAGGTGCATATATAACTGCTAAGACATATAATTTCCCTCCTATCTCCACTTCTATTATTAATAATCTCCCTTGCGGATCTGAAAAAATCAGTTTGGAATATATTCCTGTCTTAACATATACTGCTATCCCCCCTTTTTTTCCCTTAGCCAGTGCTGTATATAATATCCCAAGTTTAGGGCAGTCCAAATAATGTCGGTCCTCCTCTTTAATATGCGTTTCTTGTAGGCAGATAATATCCGCCTTTAATTTAATTAATTTAGACCAAATTCTTTTGCGTTTATTGCTGAATTGAGACCGTTTATGTTTATGGAGATCAATTTAATTTCTTTTTCCATATCTCTTTCCCGCTACTAGTTTTACTTGTCGTTAGTTTTGGCCTCTGTTAGTTCTTTTACTGACTGTGCTCTTGTTATTACTCTGCTTGTTGTTATCTCTTGTTGGTCCTTGACTACTCTCTTTTCTACAAGAGTACCTGCTGCTTCTAATTTATTTTGGGGATCTATTTCCTCCTTACTGCTCATTTCTTCTTCTGCGCCCGTAACTAAGTCATACAACTCTTGTGCCTTCTCTACCGTGTCCACTTTATAT
Source organism: Psammodynastes pulverulentus (assembly GCA_025802295.1). NCBI lineage: Eukaryota > Metazoa > Chordata > Lepidosauria > Squamata > Psammodynastidae > Psammodynastes > Psammodynastes pulverulentus. The sequence goes on from JAOYMU010000283.1 coordinate 44,942,498, forward strand.
CTTCTTTCCCTCCAGGTCGCAAGCAGTCCTTCTGGGACCAGCCACCTGAATAAAATTTCTCTGCGTTGTAATTCTTGTGCTAGTGTTTTATACGCCTTTCTTTGATCCCTCACTCTGCGTGGTACCTGTTTCAAAATTATCAATTTTTTCCCCATGTATACTATGGGATTATTTTTAGTTAATTTAAATACCTCATCTCTTATTTTTTTCCTTGCGAATCTAACGTGTACTTCTTTTGCCAAGTTATATTTTCTCGCATAATTAGTATTTACTCTGAATACCTCATCGATTTCTAAGTGGAATCCCTGTCTATCTTTTTGTAGCGCATCTGCAATTAATTCTGACATAATCGTTAAAATATCCTCATCCTTGGTTTCTGTGACGTTCTGGAATCTTAAATAAAAGGCAGCGTGGTCCATTTCCATATGTGTAATTGCATTTTCGAGATCCTTGTTTACTGTTGAAGCTTTTTGTTCTATTAGCTCTACCTTCTTTTCTACTTTATCAGCTCTTAATTCTATCTCTTTAATTGCCTGCTCATTTTTCTCCATAGTTTTTTGAATCGCGCCCATTTTTCCATCCAATTTGAATATATCCTGTTTAACTTCTTTTCTTAGTTCTCCTATTTCATTTTTCATTCCTCCCATCTCATATTTAATCTCCTGAAGGCTTTGCTGCATCATCTCCTGCATTTTTATCATGGATTCCTGTATAATTAGAAGTGAAGCTTGTACGCCTGAACTAGGGGAAGACACATTGGATTTGTCTACCATTATCATTCCTTCCAGCGTTTTCTGGGTCATCGGTGTAGTCCCTGTAGGAGTTGAAGAGGGATAGCCTGAAGGCTTCTTCCCTGCTTTCCCTGCGTTATATCCTGATGCCATTTCTCTTAATACTTCCTTTTGCTGTTTTAAAATTTGGAATATTCTATCCCAAGTTAGCATTCACTTTCCACCTTCTACTCCAAGCTCTGCTCTCAGGTCTTCTTCTTCTACTTTAAATTAGACACAGTTTGTCTCCTGACCTTTCCTTATTCAGCAAATATTTTCTAAGGGTCTCTCAGGTTTAACCACTACACACTTTATGCACCAGTTAAGCAACAGACAAATCTGATAAATTTTTAGTACACTTCTTTCACCTTATAAATCCCTTTATGGCTTAATCACTTCATTAATTAATTAAATTAAATATTAATTATTATTTATTAATTATCAATTAATTAATTTCTGTATATATTCCTTAAACCTAATATAAAATAGATTTATGATAAAAAGTCTCAAATCAATTAGTACATATACAATGTCTTCTCTGTTCTTCTATCCTTCTCTTATTAGCACAGACCAATGTTCCAAGGCAACGACCTTTTTACTTCGTTATTTCCTTCTCCTTCTCCTTTCTTGACAAGTCTTCTTAACACCAATACAAATTATGAATATAATATACTATCAGGTTCAGAGACAAAGTCAGATCAAAGTCTAAATCAACATATAATTCAATTTTATGCCTATCCTGCAATTGCAGCGCAACTACTATGAATCCATTCAAGCACAAAAGCCGATCTTAAAGTAATTTCCTCTTCTTTCCGTGGCAGTTCTGCTTTCCAATCACTTTTCACAACAAACAACCCCCCGAAAGACAACATTTATATAGGTCTTCTTCCCTTCCTTTATTCTTCTTACCGGCGGTTTGTAATCCTCCTAGATGATTATCGGCATTTCTCCTTCTCCTTCTTGTTCGGGTGTCGTCGTTGGTTCGCTTCCGCTCGGATTCACTTCAAATGGCAGCTTTTAAGAACAGAGGTAAATTAGTTGCTTTTCTATTAATACATAATCCTTAAAAGGGCTCTCCTGTAGGGACCCTGCCATGGTCTAATTCAGACTGTAAATATAGATGTTTACCTTGCAAACATCTGTCTCCTCTCTGCTGCTGTTTCTTTGCCTTTGAAGGAGGGAGAGGAGAGTTGGATTGGAAATGCTTTTCATGCCGAGAATGGACGCTCCTGGGTTCCATAATATTGCGTAGGTTCAGGGACCCAGAAACTTTCATTCTTGGTGTGAAAAGTGTCTGTGGTACCAGTCTCCTGCTCCTGCCCCCCCCCCAACTATTTCCACCACTGCTGTGGCAGGGATGCTCCCTGCCGGCTAAAGTCTGCAGACATAACTTCTTCAACAACCCATCCCATGGCTGGACCTGGGAAGATCAACATGGAATCAGCTGGGCACAGGAACCAACACCATCTGTAGCCTGGGTGTTCTGCTTGCTCACATGTGCAGGCCTTAACTGTTTGAGTATGTTCCTCACACCCTCATCTAGCCCACCGGAGTTTGCCATGCCTAGGGAGTTCACCATGCCTGGGGAGGAATGAGATCCCGTTGTCCCACATAGCATGTTTGCATGCAAATGGGGTGTCTGCCTGCAAATGGGGCACTTGGAGCAATCTTTGAAGGCAAGCCTGCTGCTGTGCCTCTGCTTTTTTCAGCTCGGACACAGTCGGGGCACTCAAGTTGCTGACAGTGGCAGCCACCTGAATAGCCATGATCCTCTCTCCACAGCCAGCCAGCACCACCTGTCCTTTCTCCTTGCCTATAGCTGGCCAGTTCAAAGTCACCTCCTCCTTGTCCTCTCTGCTCAAGCGGCAGTAGGCTCCATGGGACATTCCTCCCCTGGCGGGGCAAGCTCTGGCAGGCTGGACTTGGGTGTGAGGGGCCTGGCCCCACAGTGCCACCTCACTCAGTTGGAGGCTTCATTCCTGCACTCAAACAATAAGGCCAGCCATGGAATTGGAATCAGCTGGGCACGGGAACCAACGCCGTCATTGGCCCAAGTGCACTGCTCACATGTGTGCCAGCCTTACTGTTTGAAGGCAGGAACAAAGCCTTAAACTGAGCAAGGAGGCACCATGGGGCCAGGCCCCTCACACCCACATCCAGCCTGCCAGAGCTTGCCACACCAGGGGAGAAATGAGAGACTGAACCCGTTGTCCCATAGAGCCCGCCGCCGCTTGAACAGAGAAGAGGAGGAGAACAGCGAGGCTTTGCTCCGATCAGCTGGCCAGGCAGGGAGTAGGTCTGGTGCGGCTGCCTGGCTGGGGGGATCATGCCTGGTCAGGTGGCTCCTGCCGCCGCCGCCATTGCCAGCAACTTGGGTGTTCCAGCTGCGTCCAAGCTGAAAAAAGTGGAGGTACAGCAGTGGGCTTGACCTTAAAAATTGCTTCAAGCACTCATTTGCAGGCAGATGCCTCATTTGCATGTAAGCGTGCTCCATGGGACAATGGGGTCTCATTCCTCCCCAGTTCTTCACTCAGTTGAAGGTTTTGTTCCTGCACTCAAACAGTAAAGTCTGTGCATACGAGTGAGCAGTGCACCTGGGTTAAAGACGGTGTTGGTTCCTGCACCCACCCTTAGATCCAACCCACGGGCCGCCCAACAAGGGACTGCCCAGCTGTCTTGGCCCTGCCCACTGTGTGTATACATAGGAGGCAGTGAGCATGCATGGGCTGGTGTCCTGGGTGAAAGGGAGGTGCTCAGAATGCAGGCAACTTGCTGGAGAAAATGGTCTCCAGAGACACCACACCCTGTGCATGCTCTCTGCCTCCTCTCTGCATGCTTAAGGGGTGGAGTAGGGGCAGCCCCCACACTGGCTACAGGGTGGCCCCGTGGATCTAAGGCTGACTGCATCCCGGCCCTGATGGCCACCACCAAGTTGTAGATCAGCGCACGGTCGGCCTGGGCCAGGCAGAGGCGCTGCGGATGGATTGTCACTGTTTCTAGGGCAGCTCTGCGTACCAGATCTAACCACATTGCATGCCAGATCCAACCCACGGACCTTGAATTTGACACTCCTGCTATAGAGCATTGAGTACCATCCAGTTAGTTTAAATGTTTTGTACAATTCTCAGCAAAGTGAAGTGTTATTTAAATAATAATTGTATGAATATAAACACTGTGGAAAGTTACTTTCTCGTTATAAATTTCTGTTTTAATTTTATTTAAGTTCTGTTACGCTTTTGTTGTTGAAAAGTAACTAGCTTGTGATTCTGTCGATAATTACTTGGGAAAGCGTGTTTTTTAAAATAAAGAATCAGAAACTGCAATGGAAGCTGGCTTGAGCCAAGTGCCAATCCAGTCAGTAGTATTCTGAATTGCACTTGATATCTAGCATTTAGTGTTTTATTCCTGGATTCTTCTGAGCAGATAGTAAAATGAAGAGTACAAGATTACATAGACACTAACGGAACTAGCTAAGTGTCATCTGAAAATGTAACTGAAAGCAAATTGTTGCCAGATAAAATTTATGCTGCTTGCTTTTTTACTTCATGCCAATATAGAATGCTGTATACAAATCTAGCAACATTTGAACTCATTAATGCATCCTCTTCTATACTAATTATCTGTGTTCTCTTTCTACCTAAGAATATTATCTATATTATTAAATATTAATATTCTTGCACTGGATGTGTCCACAAATATATTTTTGTCTGTTTGTTCATGGATATTTGTTTTAGCTAGTCTTAAAAGAGAGATTGGAGATGTAGATACACACTTTCTATATATTAGGAAATTAATAATTATTCTCTTAGAAGGAAAGTCACTTTTCTCTTTTGCAGAGGAAACTTTGCCTTTGTGAATTCATTTGTAATAAGACTCAAGTCTGGCATTTCATACAGAACAACTCTATGTTTAGAAGATGTTTTATGTTACTGAGAATTTCCCTGTGAACTGGCAGGCAATTCCATCACAAGACTAATCCATCTTTAAAACATGGAGATGACCAGGGTTCTGACAAAATTGTCCTTGTGTAGTTTCTCTGTTCCAATGTTCATCATTGGAAAAACTCTTGATGTTGGGAAAGATTGAAGGCCAAAGGAGATGGAGACAGCAGTGGATGAGATGGTTAGATAGTGTTATCAATGTGGGCATGAGTTTAAGCAGACAGGTTGGTTTGGCATGATGTGGTCCATGGAGTCAGAAAGAGTGACTGAATAGCAACAACTTGCAGCCTCTGGGGCCTCTGCTGACCTATCATTCCTGACCCTCCCCATGTTTCACAGAAGGGTTGCAGATTCTGAAAAGGGCCTAGAGCAGTGGTTGCCAACCGGTGGGCCGCGAGAAAATTCTGGTGGTCTTCAGAGAATTCTTTGTATTTTGGCATTTTTATATTGCACTAGTGACTAACTACAGTCCCTGGGTCGGATATGGGCCATGGAATCAATTTATCTGGGCCGCATGGGAACCTAAGGCTGTGCCGCCCACATGGCCCGCCCACCCGCCGGAGTTTGCAGCAGGCCGATTTAGCGTCCACAATGGACAACAGAGCTGTCTCAGCTGCTTCCAGCAAAACTATCAGCAAACTCTCATCTCTCAAGGTGCCCATGCTAAAGTGGCACGGGAAAGCTGCAGCTGGGCCAAGCCAGCAAGCTCTCTTTGGGACTCTTGGCTATTCCTTTTATTTCTTCTTTCTGGAACAAGTGGCAGAGGCTTCCCTTCCCTTCCCTTCATTGCATCCTCATAGTGTTGCCCAGCAGCCCTGTTTTGGGTCACCCTCCTGGGTCAGGGGAGCTTGGGTAATTATCTGCAGTGCCATGCTCAGCACCTGATGAAAAAGTTGGATTTCATGTGTGGAGATACTCCATATGAGATGCCTGGGGAGAGGTCTTGCCTGATTGTCTGGGAATGGTGTGACCCTATTGGCCCTGATGAAGGGGACAGGGTCCTTGATGCTGTCAGTGACACTACCTGTCAGTTAGATCTTTGTTCCTCCTGGATAGTAAAGGCCTCCAGGATGAAGACTAGCAGGAGAGTCCTGGCAGTAATTAATATGTCAGTAGAGGAAGGAACATTTCTGGAAGCTTTTAAGGAGATCCTAGTTTGCCCACTCCTTTAAAAAAATCACTAGATCCCACCTGCATGAACAGTTTTCATCCAGTTTTAAACCTCCACTTTTGGGGGAAGGTTGTGGAAAAGATGGTGATCTTGGAGCTTCAGAGGGTCGTGGATGAAACGGATTATTTGGACCCCTTTCAGTCAGGATTCAGGCCTGCTGGGATGGAATCACTATGGGATGGAAATGCATTAGTTGCGCTTGTTGAGAATCTTTGATAAGCGCAGGATGAGGTAGTGCATCCATGCTCAATACCATTGACCATGGTGTCCCTTTGGGTCTGCTATGGGCACTGGTGCTGGGTGGCACAGTTTTGCATTAGTTTGGCTCCTTTCTCCAAGGTTAGTTCCAATCTGTATTAATAGGAGTGAGAGGTCCAGCTCTTGGACTCATTTCTTGTGGCATGCCACAGGGTTGGTACTCTCTCCACTCCTTTTTAACATCTACATGAAACTGCTGGGTGAGATCATCCATCACTATCGGTTGAGGTATCTGCAGTATGTTGATACTCAACTCTATATTTCCACTCCTGATGACCCAAGTGAAGCTGTGGCTGTTGTCTTGCAGTATTTGGGAGACAACAGGCTTCAGCTGAACACTGGCAAGACCAAATGGCTTTGGATACATTGGGCCCTGAAATGAAGACTTTGTGGTGGTACTACCATAGACAGATCTGGCCTGCAACTAGGGTTTTCCTGGACTTGTGACTCCTGTTTGAAGAGCAGGTGATAGTCACGGCTAGGAGAGGTTGTGCATCAGTTGCGGTCTTTTCCTGTATCGGGAGTCCTGAGCTCAGTTGTTTAGGTCCTAGTCATCTCATGGTTGGAATATTGTAATGCACTATACATGAAGTTACCCTTGAAAAGCATCGGAAAGTACAGCTGGTGCGGATAATTCTTGGGACTCAAAGAATGGCTCCATGAGCTATACTGGCTACTAGTCTGCTTCTGGGTGCAATTCAAGGTGTTGGTAATGATCTTTAAAGCTCTTCATGGCGTGGGTCCAGGCTACTGATGGGACCATGTAATCCCAGTAGGATTGACCCATCTCACCCATGGCAGCAGAGTAGGCATGCTGCAGGCCCTATTGGCCTGATTATTCCAGCTAGTGGAGTCCAGGAGAAGGCCTATCTCTGTCATTGGACTTGCCCTCTGGAATATCTTGCTCTCCACATCCCCAATGTGAGATCAGCTCCTGACCTTCTGTAAGATCCTAAACATGTGGCTCTGCCAGTTACCTTGGGGCTCCAATGGGAAAGTATCACAGTGGAGGTGTTTGATTGATTAACAACAGATCCCATCTTTCCCCCACCCTATCCCTGCTCTTCCCATCTGTAATTGGATTTTAGCAGTTGGCATTGATGTTGATACCACTTTATAATGCCTTGGTAAGACCACACTTGGAATATTGCATCCAGTTTTGGTCACCACAATGTAAAAAAGATGTGGAGACTCTAGAAAGAGTGCAGAGAAGAGCAAACAAGATGATTAGTGGACTGGAGGCTAAAACATATGATGAATTGTTGCAGGAACTGGGCATGACTAGTTTAGTGAAGAGAAGGACCAAGAGAGTCATGATAGCAGTGTTCCAATATTTGAGGGGCTGCCACAGAGAGGAAGGGCTCAAGCCATTTTCCAAAGCATCCGAATGCCAGACAAGGAATATCGGATGGAAACTGAATAAGGAGAGATCAACCTGGAAATAAGGAGACATTTTCTGATAGTGAGAACAATCAACCAACGGAATAGCTTGCCTTCAGAAGTTGTGGGAGCTTCATCACTGGAAGCTTTCAAGAAGAGCCAGGACTGCCATCTGTCAGAAATGGTTAGGGTCTCTTGCTTGGGCAGGGGGTTGGACTAGCTGACCTACAAGGTCCCTTCCAACTCTGTTAATACACACACACACACACACACACACACATATTTATATGTGTGATGGGCAGCCAATTGTATACATTTTATTAGGTAGGCAGCTAATTGTATACATTTTATAAATAACTTTTTTATCCAAGTCTAATACTACATTCAAAGCACAAGGCTACTTGTTATCAATGTTTATTATGTTATTGTTTGCTAAACAGTACACCATTATAAACCAATGTGTGCATAAAGAAATTTCATTGTATTAGCATGGAAAAGAAGCTATTATGAAATCTAAATCATATACAAAAACTGATATTTAATAGAGTATAATTTAATATAGTACCAGTAATTTTTGTTTCTTTTTCATTGCTTTGTAAAACATTGTGTTTATGTGACATGCTGTTTCCACATTCCTTCCAATGATAGCAAAGTTTTCATGCAATGCTTATATAATTTAACTGCTGATAGTTACTTAACTTAGGAATGTTGACAACAATCATATCCTGTGAATAGAGATAACTCCAGTATGTCTGCCACCAGTGTACATTCAAATAGCATGAAAAATATTACTTATTAGAGCAATAGTTACTCATTTATACAAGTATTTCATCCATTCACTTAGTTAAAAACTCCTCCCTGTTTATTAAATTCAAGTTCTAATGCATATTTATTTGGAAACAGTGAATAATTGAGGTTGAAATCAAATTAACTATCCCAACTACTACAACCTTAATTGCAATAATATATAGAATAACAGAGTTAGAAGGGACCTTGGAGGTCATCTAGTCCAACCTCCTGCTCGAGCGGGAGAGTCTATTCCAAATATTAGCCTCTCTACCTAGGATCGAACTCGCAGCCTCCTGATAGCGAGGCTGATCCTCGGGGGAAAAAAGCCAAATCAACTCGTCTGGAGAAAGCTGTCGAGTGAGTGTCAGGGGGCATCTATCCCTAATAATTTTGTCCACGGTCAGGCGTTCAAAAGGAGTAAGAAGTGAAGCAGCCCGGAATCTGCATTGTGCCTTTTCTCTTACTGGTCCTGTGTCCGTCTTCCTGCTGGGAAGAAGCCGGAGGGGCTTGCAGGAAATGCGACGTCCCAGCAATGCTTGGGAAAAATAATAACAATCAGATGATTGGAACGATGAGTGCGGCTACATTTCAATGGATGAGAAAGAACGTGGATGGTAAGGCGAAGGAAACGATGAGAAGTTGGCCTGTGTCAGGTCCTTCCTAAGTGAAAAATTATTTGGAGATGATTACCATTGAGAAAAACTAGGTGCCCGAAATCCTGAAGATAACATTCCTGGGCAAAAAAACAACCCCTTGTATTATTTGTGTATTTATGTCAGTCCTGGTCTTTAAAATTCCAGCTTCTCCATCTTTCTGCAGCCCCAGGCTCTTTCATTTCCCCCAAAGACAGAGAAATCTTTCCCCGTCATCTCTAGGCACCTGAGCACCAGGTTGAGAAAACTGTAGTTTAATAATAAAGGAGTCAAGACCAGCAAGAGCAGGCGTTCTATTTTATTTCAATGTATAGATTAGAGATGTCCAAATAAGGGCTCCTTTCCTTTTGTTGGTTTGATTAAGTAGAAGCCAACATTTCAAGCTTCTTATTTCACTTAGGAAGCCAGTGTAGTAGAAGGGATAAGAAAGATTCCCTTGGCAACACCCTGGATCCATACCAACCAACGATTGGATCCCCTTTCAGTTAAATCCAGTGTTTTCCTTTTATAGATAGTTTTCCTTTTATAGATAGTTAAATTTGGGGAACCAAATTTCTTCTAAAAGGATGGAAACTGCTACCACACAGGTTCAATCAGTTTGTAGGATCTTTAGTTGCTTTTTCTAGGGGGGAATCTAGTGCTCGTGGACCCCCCCCCCCCCCAGGAGATTAACCAGGTATTCAGCAAGTCTCTGGCCGCTGGTACTTCCAGAAGGCCATTTCTCCATCATCGCTGCATGAAGCCAGCAAGCCCGGCTCCTTGGGGTTCCAGGCCACACAGTTCACATCCTGAGAATGGGCTTGGGCCACGTGGGCGGTCAAGGAGAAGGTGGGCTGATGAGGGTCCGAGAGAGGCTCTTCCTCAAACACCCGGATGGCGTCGTCTCCACACGCGGTGGCTAAGGCGCCCGTCAGGTGGCACCTGCCAAGAATTTGGAAAAAGAACAATTCTGGATCAGGACACTAGATGGTTCAGGATATACTGGGACGTTTTAAAGAGAAGCCGATGATATTTTAAAAAAAAAACAACCTTTTTAATGATCTTGTAATCCTCTTAATTCGGCTGGACTTGGGGTGACAATGGAACTGAGCGTTTACTGGCCGGGTGCCCTTCCTGATGCCTATGTGGAGTTCACAGCAATATTTATTTATTTTTTTGGTGCCCTAGGAGAGAAACATCTGCTGCTACCTAGGATTGAACTCTTAACCTTCCAAGTGGAAGGGGAGCATCCTCACCACTAGGCCATCATGCCACTCGAACAGGGGAGCTTGGAGGTCTTGTAGTCCAACCCCCTGCTTGAGCAGGGGACCTTATGCAATTTGAGGCAAGGGGCTGTCCTATCGCTTCTTAAAGGCCTCCGGTTACCCCCTTTCTTTCCTGCGATTTCTGCTAGGAGGCAGAATGCATGATTTGTATTTACAGGGAGATGGGTGAATTGATCTTATAGATGGGATACCTTTGTTTTTCAGGCCACTGAATTTAAGCAGTGGTGACTTAGCCTTGTTGTTCTTGTGGTCCTATCCTTCTAGAGCCTGGCTTCTTGCCAGCTTAGAGAGGCAGCTATTCTTTTCCTGTGCTTTGGTGGGGAAGGGGTAAAATTAGTGTAGTATAATAGCAACAGCACAGACTTATATACCGCTTTATAGTGCTTTTTACAGCCCTCTCTAAGCGATTTATAGAGTCAGTTTCTTGCTCCCCAACAATCTGGGTCCTCATTTGACCCACCTCGGAAGGACGGAAGGCTGAGTCAACCTTGAGCCTGGTGGGATTCTAACTGCTATATTGCAGGCAGCTGGCTGTAAGCAGAAAGAGCCTGCAATTACTGCACTCTACCCTCTGTGCCACCGAGGCTCATAAAATAGTAGCTAAAACATCTTTATCTGAAGATAAAGAGGCAGAGTTGTAGGAATCAGGAATAGTCGCAAAACCTAATGTTCTACAGTGGAAAACAGCCTTCATGTACCTACATTTCTCTGTAGAGAAGCACTTAAAAGCGTTGTGTTACTCCTTCATCCACAATGCTGCGCGACCTGCACAAAACACCCCCCCAAAACCCCATCCTTGACACGGGGGTTGTCCCGGGGACCCTTTTGGGAAGCATCCACTTACCATGCCACATCGTAGACGGTCCGCGTGTGGAAACCAGAGAGGGTGCAAACACACTTCCACACGGGATCGGTACCGTTACAGGCCACGCCTGAAACACACAACGAGAGCTGCTTAAGCTGCTGCCTTTTAGATCTGCAGGAGCTTCAGGCCTCTTGGGGGGGATGGGGAGGGGAGATTTCAATTAGGGAGGTCCAATCAAGGGTTTGGGAGTTGAGGAATAGGTGTGGGGGCAAAAAATCCGATTGGGTGGGAGGGGGATTGGGTGGTCCTTAAGTGATCTAGTACTAGATTTTGCATTTGGCTCAGAATCTTACTCAGATACAGGCAGTCTTATACAAATAATCCTCAACTTAATGACCGCAATTGAGCCCACAATTTCTATTGCTAGGTGAGACAGTGTTGTTAAGTGAATTTTGCCCCGTTTTACGACCTTTCTTGCCACAATTAAGTGAATTGTGCCATTGTTAAAGCTGGTGACATCCGAGTACCATGCTGGAGGTGATTGATGGACTAATACAGAACAGAATTACTTTAGGGTCTCTTTGAATGTACACTAAGCGGTGTACGATAAAGTGAAATTGCGTTGCACACACAGCTCTCAAGAGGGTCACCTCCACCAATATGTACTACATAACCATGAAAGAATAAATAAATACAAAATGATGCATATATCCACATATATAACAGAGTCGATTTCGGATGTATACATGTACGTAGTGAGAACAACGAATCTTGCAAGTTTGCCAGATGGATGGCCTAGGAAACAAAAGTTGTTCCAGAATCTGGTAGTTCTTGCTAGAAATACTCCCAAACCTCCTCCCAGAGGAGAGCAACAGAACCAGACCGTGAAGTTGGTGGGGTCTCTAACAATGCTTTGAGCTCTAAGCACAGAGCTGCTTATAAGCAGCGTCTTGAATAACAGGAAGCAAGCTCCCTATAATCTCCACTGTCCTCACCACTCTCTGTAGGGACTTTTGACCTCGCCTCCCCGCCGTGCATCAGGCTCCCTTCCCTCCCATCGTTTCATCCTAATTTTGTATTTTTACTGCAACGTTGCAAGCGCCCAGGGACACCTTGTGGCAAGGGGAATGGCAAATACATTTATTGAATAAAAACAAAGAGTTTTATCCCCTGGGATGTAACACAAGGCTCTGTGTTGTACCACCCACCTTGCTCGTCGCCGGGCTTAAACTGGCGCCAAATGCGCACGGTTTTGTCGTCACTACAGGAAGCCAGCCTCTCTCCACTCTGGTCAAAAGCCAAACTCCACACTGTGGATTCGTGTCCTTCCAAGGTGCTGAAGCACACCCAGTCGTCTTCCTCCTCCCGATACAGTTTGACGGTGTCGTCGTAACTGGCAGATGCCAGCAGCTGGGAGCAGAGAAAACCCCCCACCCCCAAGAGGGAGACCCAAATCAGCATCGGTAGAAGAACCAAAGACTTCAGAATAACTTTATTGTCACTTTGAATGTACTCTAATCAGCAGACATTAAAATTCCGTTGCGTTCAGCTCACAAAGGGTCTCCACCTCCAATTTTACACTACGTAAACGTGACAAGATAAATGAACACAAAATTATGCATATACCCACATCTATTATTCTATGGCACAGAGAAACAACATAATCTAGTTCAAATATATACATGTACATGGCAAGGAAAATGAATCTTGCGAGTTTAACCAGGCGGATGGCACAGGGAAGAAAGCTGCTACAGAATCTCCCAAGGAGATTTGCAGCCTGCTGGGCCAGATGTAAAATGCCCATTTCCAGAGCATCTCTGCATTTCTTTCACAAAGACAATCTTCCAGCTGTTGCAGCAATGCAGGAAAGGAGAGCTCCTATACCTCACCCCCCCCAAGGAAGGAAGCCAGACTCACCTCTTGGTTAGGATGCCAGACGACATGCTTGACATCCTGTGTGTGAGAATTCAGGACGCTCATGCACTCGTACTCGTCTTCTTCATCCACTGGAAGGGAGAAGGGGGGAATTTGATTGCCATGCTCGCTTATCCTGGCTGCGGGGTTTTTTTTTTAATTGAAATAGTTTTACATAGGATTTTCAAACAATTTTCATCCTCCCAAACCTCCCGG
>JAOYMU010000283.1:44978299-44991466 GCA_025802295.1 Psammodynastes pulverulentus
CACCTGCCTTGGCCAGTGGCTAGAGTCACGACCATGCCCAGCTATTCTCTGGCTTCTTTGCTTGCTCGCCAGACCACGTGGCCCAGCTGATCTCTGTGCCTCGCCTGCTCTGCTCACCGTGGCTGCCCACGAAGGTAAGGCGCTTGGCCGAAGGGCTGCCTTGGGGTGGACATGGTGAGGCTCAGCCACCTTTTGGGTCTGGCTCTCACCATCCTTCCTCTCTCATGCCACCCACTTGCCCTTTGCCTTGGGTTAAGGGATGTGCCAGTCCCTGGCTCTGGCCTTTCCCAGGGCTTCTGCCAACATGCCACCTGCTCGTCATTTGCTTCAGGTCAGGGAACGTGCCAGTTCCTGGCTCTGGCCTTCTCTGGGGCCTCTGCTTGCATGCCGCTCGCTCACCCTTTGCCTTGGGTTGGGGAATGCGCCAGTCCCTGGCTCTGGCCCTCTCTGGGGCCTCCACCCACATGCCAGGCCACCATTGTGAGAACGGTGTGAGCCCCATGGGGTAGAAGGTAAGGCTGACAGCAGGGAAGGAAGATCTGCTCCGGACTTCCTGCTCTAGCCAAAGGACTGCCTCAGTAGGGAGGGAGACATATGGTGAGGCTCAGCCACCTAGCTTCAGCTTCCGTGGGGCCTCCCGAGTGTGAGGCCTAAGAGAAAATGCCTCCCCCAAGGCTGCCTGCTCACCAATCTGCTGGCTGGGCTGGCCTGGAAGCGGCATGTCCCCCTGTCGTGGGCTGGATGTGGGAACCGAGGTGGAGCGTAAGTCAAGCAGGTGGCAGCCCAGAGCAGGCCTGAAAGGCAGCTGAGCCTCGCCGTGTCCCCCCACATCGAGAAGCTTGCAGCTGCCACCACTTTGCCAATACGAGCTGCCACCTCTTTGCCGGGCAAGTGTCCTCCAGCCACCAATCTTGGGCAGCGAGACCCAGCAAGAGATGAGGCGTCAGAGAAGCTATCCAATGCTTAAATATTATTAAATATAAAAAATAACTGGGAATTCCTAATAAATTTTATTCTACAAAAATATTTTATTTACATAGAGATTCAAACCAATGCATTGATTTTCTAATTGCAGTTAAAGCTATTATTAGCCACTCATACATGTACTCACATAAAATAAGACTGACTTAGAATACAACTTTTGTTATGCATGCAAGACTTTGTATTCCTCTCAGAATTTTTTATAAGATAGCAAAATATAAGGAATTAGGATTCCCATGGTATGTTATAGGAATACCATGTGAATCTGAATTCTTTATATCTTGGTAGTTTACAAAAAAAAAACCTAAACCTGTAGTTTGCAAAGTTTTCTTTGCAAATATGTACAGGCTGGTCTCTTGTGCTGATTGCTTTGGTCCTTTCCCATTATCCTTGTACAATGGTCATCTAGAATTATCTTGTACATTGACAAATCCTTCTCACACTTTCACCTTTTACTTGGCTGTTTACTTTGATGTTACCTAGATATTCTGTAAACTAAAACAGTATGTGAGGTAAAACAATATATCATAGATATATTATTCATTCACCAAAGACAGAAGAGAGTTGGTGAAAGATTGTTCCAGAGTGTGTTTTAGCATACTGTGGTTTGATCACTATTTTCTTAACTCCCGGGTCATTGACCCAGAAAACGATAGTGAACTGTTTTCTGAAGGTATTCCTTATTGCCATGTTAATCTATATCACTCAGTGCCATATAGAATACTTATATTCTGCTTTATTTTAGCTTCAGCCTGTGTATGCATGTTTCCTATAGAAAAGGAAACTGGGAGTTGATAAAATATGTGGGAAAAGAAAGATGGAAAATAAACTGAAAAGATGTGAATTCAAAGACATTCCTCTTCTATTTCTAATCCAGGCAAGAGAGATCTTGCTTTGCATACTTTCAATCATTTTTCCACCTTTTGTATTCAGACATTTTTCTCAACCTGTACCTTCTTTACAATTCCAACTTTTGAATCCATCCTTTTTTCTTGCAATTTGATCAGCATAAACATCAGGCTTTTTATGTTTTTAAACTTTTTTTTCTTTAAATTTTATTTCCAAAGAAAAGTGTAATTATTCTGCTCTTAAGGTCTTTTTGGGTGCTTCGGTTTGAAACCAGTCTATTGTCAATTGTTCCATATCTGATTATTCCAGTCCCCTACTGTTACGCTTTCACATTACTTACAGTAGGTTATCATTTCAATTTCAACTCTTTCATTCCCTTGTATTTTAAACTTCATATCATTTCTGTCTTCCCGTCTTTGCATTTTTGTATTTCTGCTTTTTGTCATCTCATGATACTTTCTCGGAAGTTTGTTCTAATGTACAAAGCTTCTTGTTCATTAGGTGAAATTTGGACATTGAATGCTATAAAGTAAATCAAACACTTAGACCTGTACCAAGCTTTGAGAGAATGATTGAAAATATATAATTAAGTCGATGATACTGGTGCTTACAGATTTTTTAAATTCCTCATGCATCAGTACCATTTAATCCTACAGAGGTGGATATATGAACAGATTTAAAATGCTGCAGTATTTAATTCTGTAATCTTTAAAGGGCAAGGCAATGATTGAAACACTATCTACGGTGTAATGTGTTGTATATGCTTTCTTGCTCAATTTGGTTTAAGATAGAGGATTGCTATATGCAGGCTTCATAAAATGTTAGTTTTGTTTAATGTTTTCTATTATCCGATTTATATATAGGCTCTGTCTTTCTAAGTGAACATTAAGTTTTAAGACCACCACCTGCCATTTCAAATTGACAAGCACAATGAACAAAAAGATAGCATTCTATCTTGATGCATTTACTCTTTAAAGATTGCTCTTAAAAACCTGTATGGTTGCTAAAGTGAGTGAGTGAGTCTATTTGTGAAGAGAGGGAGTATCTCTGCTTCAGACATAGTGTACTAGAAAGAGAAATAAAGGGGGTGGGTTAAATAAGGTGGGGTTAAAACATACAGTGCATTCAGAAAGTATTCAGACCCCCTTCATTTTTGTCAATTTTGTTATGCTGCAGCCTAATTCTACAGTTGTTGAAATTCAATTTTTTCTCATTAATCTACACTCAGTACCCCATAATGACAAAATGAAAACAGAATTTTAAAAATGACTGTAAATTTATTAAAAAGAAAAAACTGAAATATCACTTTAGCACAAATATTCAAACACTTCACTCAGTACTTCATTGAAGCACCTTCAGTGGCAATTACAGCCTCGAGACTTTTTCGGTATGACATGACAGGCTTTGCACACCTGGGTTGGAGGATTTTCTGCCATTCTTCGTTGCAAATCCTCTCAGGCTTAGTCAAGTTGAATGGTGATTGTCAGTGGACAGCCATTTTTAGGTTCCTCCAGAGATGTTCAATAGGGTTCAAGTCAGGTCCTGGCTGGGCCACTCGACGACATTCACAGAATTGTTCCTAAGCCACTCGTATGTTGTCTTGGCTGTGTGCTTAGGATTGTTGTCATATTGGAAAGTGAACCTTCGTCCCAGTCTGAGGTCCTGAGCACTGTAGGAAAGGTTTTTATTGAGAATATCCCTGTACTTTGCTCCATTCAGTTTTCCCTCAACCCTGACCAGTCTCCCAGTTCCTGCTGCTGAAAAACACCCCCACAGCATGATTCTGCCATACCATGCTTCACTGTTGGGATGATATTGGGTAGATGACGAGTGATGGCTGGTTTTCTCCAGACATAACATTTAGAATTGAGGCCAAACAGTTCAAACTTGGTATTATCAGACCAGAGAATCTTGTTCCTCACAGTCTGAGAGTCCTTCAGGTGCTTTTTTGTAAACTCCAAGTGGGCTTTCATGTGTTTTGCACTGAGGAGAAGCTTCCATCTAGCTACTCTGCCATAAAGCCCAGATCGGTGGAGGGTTGCCCTTCTGAAACTCTGTCCCATCTCCATACAGGATCTCTAGAGTGACCATTGGGTTCTTGGTCACTTCTCTTACTAAGGCCCTTCTTCCCGAATTGCTCAATTTGATTGGGTGACCATCTCTTGGGAGAGTCCTGGTTGTGCCAAACTTCTTCCATTTGAGAATTATGGGGACCACTGTGCTCTTAGGAACCTTCAGTTCAGCATAAATGTTATTGTAGCCATGAAATAATCCTGCTTCTAAGCTCTGCAGGCAGTTCCTTTGACCCCATAACTTTTGCTGGGCTACAGTGTGCATTGTCAGCTATGAGACCTTCTATAGAGACAAAGTGGGGTACTGAGTGCAGATTAATGAGAAAAAAAATGAATTTCCACAACTGTGGAATCAGGCTGCAGCATTAACAAAATTGAAGGGGATCTGAATACTTTCTGAACACACTGTATGTTCAGAAATAATATTCTCACTCATTCAACTTCCCAAAACATATTTTCCCATTATTTTTCAGGTTATATTGTTTCCCTTTACTTTTCAACTCTAGCCTCTTGTTATTTTATTTTCCCACTCATCAATCCTCTGATCTTTTCTAGCTTTATAAGCTATTACACTCAGCACCCATTGCAACCCTTTATCATTTCCTCTTTACTTGCTTAAATGTTACATGCTTTTGATCAAACCATTGATGTTTTTTTTATATAATATTATAACCTCCATTTGTTGCACAATTCTTTCTACTTCCTCTACTTCCTCTTAACAAAAAGATCACTCTAGTGATAGAGTGCCTGCAGCCGTCTTACGCTGAGAAGTGTCAGATCCCCATAGTATGGATTGTTGAAGTTTGCAGGATCCTTGGGGATTTGTGAGATCTGCAATATATAGAAGCAAAATACATGGATGATTTTATTGAAAACGTCATTCCATTCTCTTTTAAATTCTCTACAAATGGATATGTTTGTAGGGCTAGAGCAATTTTTTTTACAACTTATGTCCATTCTTTAACTTAGATTCCAGCTGGCTGAATATTAAGTTATTGTTAAGTTTATAATTACTTCTAACGAAAATCTAATAAATTAAAAGACAATTTCATCCAAAAATTAACCAACTAACCAAAAACCTAACAACCAACTCTAAAGAAAACATCCAAATTAACCAGCCCTGGAATGCGTTCAGACCCAAAAAGAAGCCTCAGTTTATATGTAAAAATTAATCCTTTGATAATAATTGCAACATCCTGTAAAGGATCACATGTGTGAACCATCATAACTTAATGGCTCAAAGAGCAAATGATGTCTCACATATGTGAGAATACTATCCACAGATCTAACATCACATGTCATATATTGTTACATCATTTCAGTCATAGGGCATCATCAATGGAATCAGTTCATTCCATTTGATATCCATCAAATATAAAAGAAAAACCAAATTACAAATATGCAAGTATGAATCAATCTCTAAGTGCCATAATAACAAGAGTGGAAAATTTTTAATAAACAATGATGTGATCCAATAAAAGAGCTATTGTTTAGAAATAATACAGGTATGCGTACATGCATGTATGTGCGTTCTATGGAATGTAAACAGATATTGGTTTAGAAGAGATTGAAAACAAAGATGTAATGACACATGACAATAAAACAACATTTTTCAATGTTCCATTAGTGCTCTATTTAGTTGTTATATTGTCTGTAATTCATGGATGTAGATATTTGTGTACATGTGAGAAAGAGCAGGGAAAGGTGAACAATGTGATTATCAGTTAAATTTTGGCAGGTGTGCTTGTCTCCTGTTAAACAGGCTATTATATAATTCTTGGTTCAATTTGCTTTTCAGATATTTAGTATTTTATCAGATTGAACAATTTAAAGTAGATGAATTGAGACTAAGGAGAAGCTTCATCATAAACAGTGAATTTGTGATTTTATATTCATAAAATGTCTTAAACTCCAGCCTAAATTTAGGGAAGCAAATAACTATAGTGATAATTATGTGTAAGCTTGAATACAGTCAGTCATTCCTAAGTTTAAGATTCAGTTCGAGTGTAGTCATTCTGGGTCACCAAGTCATGGTTTATTGATCAAGTTGTGTGACTATTTCCCTTTCATGGACATTGGTTTCATGATATCTCAACTGAGCAGTCAGTACAATTTATACCAACCTACAAATTATGTTTGTAGGGCTGCTCTAGCATTCTAATAATTTCTTAATTGGAATGACATGATGGTTTAAGCAGCTAATTAGCACTAAATAAATATGTAAAAAGATAGAAGAGTGAAAGTGGATAAGTTTTGATATGGACATATTTTTTAATTATATATTTGTATCTTGCCTTTGTTATTTTTACAAATACTTCAAGGCGATATTTATGAAAGTTCACCTTTTTTCCAACATACCTGCCTCCTCCGATTGTCCCCAAAACAACAATCACCCTACAAGATGGGTTGGGCTGAAAAGAGTGATTGGCCAAAGGTCACCAAGTTGGCTTTCATGGTTAAGGCAGGACTTGAACTCACAATCTCCTGCTTTCTAGTGCTTTAACCACTAGACCAAACTGGCTCTCAATCACAATTTCATGCACTAAAGGTCTACATTTTTTTCCCTATGGATTTCAATCTGTTTTGTGTCCTTATATATTCTAATATATGATGTTAAGCCCTGTACTCCTTTTTCCAAATTGTTCTTGATTTTTATTTCTATCAGTCAAATAACATTCTACATCTATGCACAATCATCTATAGCAGGGGTGTCAAGCTCAATTTTATTGAGGGCCAGATCAGCATTGTGGTTACCCTCTGTGGGCTGGGAGGAGGGGGCGTGGCCAGGGAAAGGGGCATGGCCAGAGTGATCACGACTGACTCGATGTGGCCAGCAGGCATGGCCCACTTGATGTAGTTTGCGTGGGTGGTGGCTGTGGGTTTGCGCAGGATTGGGGAGGGAAACCAGGGGACTCTGATGAGTGGGAGGATCATCCCGCAGGATGAGGTGAGACAAGGCAGGGGGCAGGGCAGCTATAGCCACAAAACCCATTACTTGCTGCCCTTTGTGTATGTGGAGGAGAATCATTTCCAGCTATAGACGCAGCTTGTTAGCCCCTCAGCTGGCATACACTGTTGCTCCAGAGCTCACTGCCAGCAGCGGGCTGGCTGTCCAAGCATTCCCAGTAGGCAAAAGGCAGCTACCGCAAGTGGGAAAAGCTCAATCTGCATCGGCACTATGGTCGCCCAAGCCCAGCCAGGATTGCATGCCTTCCCCGCCATCTCTGCTGGGCCTGGGTAACTAAGGCTCCGATGGGCATCTGGCTTTCCCCACTTGCAGTGGCCGCTTTTTGCCTGGTGGGCCTGGGCCTGAGCTGCTGACGGCCTCAGTGGTGCCGAGGTGCATTGGGTGTGTGAGGGGAACATGTCTTTCTAGCTGGCTGCTTCTCCTTCAGGCTGCATGGGTCTGCCGAGCAGTGGCGGAGTTGACACCCAGGAGCTGCCAGGAGTAGAGACCCCTGGTGATGTGCCTCCTTCACCAGGGCTTCTCGACAAGGAAAGCCAAGCCCCATACTGCCCTGAGAGCAGCTGCAAAGCACTTTCAGGGTGCTGCCCGACCAATGCAGCTCCTTCAGACAGAGCTCCCCAGGTTGTGCTCCCTCCCCTGGACTGAAGGCAACCTTCTATCTTGCAGCCCCCACCACCCTATCTGTTTTGAGCTGAGGATTGCAGCCAAATTCCCCACTCAGATGGTGTTCCTGGAAGGCATGGCTTGGAGCACCAGGCCTGCCCAGCCCAAAGGAGGCAAAGTGGCCAGATAGAAAGGCTGAATAGAGATGGTAAAACACACTCAGGCCCAGCAGGCAAAAAATGGCCACCACGAGTGGGGAAAGCCAGAACCCCATCGGAGCCCTGGTTACCCAGGCCCAGCATACATGGGGGGAGGCATGCGATCCTGGCTGGATCGAGCTTTCTTCACTCACAGTTGTTGAATTTGCCTGCTGGGAATGGCCGTGCTTTTACCATTCTCCTTGGATTTTCTAGCTGGCCTCCCAGGCTTGTCCCTTGGTCCGCATCATGTGCCTCCCCCTGCCTGCTGTCAGTGCTTCCGCTGCCGTGCCTGTTTCTTGGAGGGCCAGCTGCAGAGTCCCTGCTGCTGAACACCTCCCCCCTCTCCCCCACATGCTCACACACACCTGAAAGGCTGGTAAGGATGGTATCCTGGAAATGGTAAAGGCCGGCCAGCTTCGCTTCAGTCCTGCCCTCCCATCCCAGCAGGCACCTGTGACACTTCGCCTGGTCCATGCCATCCTGGCAGGATGCGGGCGCATGTGTGTACAGACCCATCTCACTCCATCCTGGCAGCCTCATGGACCCCCACACCTCCTGTAGGGCCAGGCCTGTGCGCATGTGCTTGCCTTCTATTGTGCGCACGCGTGCCTGTCGGGATGGCATTTGCTAGGCCTGTACACATGTGCACCCACCACATTTTGTGCGCATCCGTGCTTGCTGGGATGGGTGGGTCAGGCCAGACTGAAGTGACACAGGCCAGACTCTTACTGTTTCCAGGACAGCCACACAGGCCAGGTCCGATCACGTCACAGGATGGATCTGGCCCACAGGCCTTGAGTTAGACATCCTTGATCTATAGGATATTTTGATTTTCCAACAATCTCATTAAACTTTTTTTTGTTCTGTTTAATCCCTGAAAATCTACAAGGTATCTGACTCTTTCACAGCTTTCCTGCTTCTCTTAAAAGAATTTCAGGTTATCTTTCTTCTTCCTCTGTTTTGTATTGTTTTCAAAGCAGCTTAGAGGCCCCTTTCTGATTCATTCCCCTAGAGTGAAGAACAAGTGCTTCTACAAAATATGATCTCTTTTAATATGAAGATTGAACATTTCATGACCTTTGTCCGACTGCCAAATTAATTACATTGGAAATTTACAGAGTATTTTTATAAATGAAACTGAAAACCCCACCACTTTTTTTCCCAATGACAATATTTTTGAGAGCTAACGATCTAAGACAGTTTAAGATGAAAACTCTAATTACAAACTTCCACTGGCATCCCTATTCAGTAGCAAGTCATAATATTACCTCATTCATATCCAAACAAATCAAATGTGGAGAATGAAGGTCAAATAGTGTGTGCAGGAGGCAGCGGGCGCACACGTCCAGCCCATGCCATCCCGACAGGCACACGTGCACATAGGCGGCAGCTGCATGTGCACACAGGCCTGGCCCTTCAGGAGGCTGGCGGGCGCTTGCCAAGATGAGGTGGGCTGGATCTGTGCGCACCTGCGCCCACATCCTGTGTGCATGCGTGATGGCATGGACCAGGCGAAGTGACACACGAGCCTGCCAGGATGGGATGGGCAGGACCAAAGTGACAGTGGCCAGCTCCTTAACATTTCTAGGATGGCCGCCCTTACCAGCCTTTCAGGTGTGTGTGCACGTTTGTGGGGGGGGAAGGTGTCCAGTAGCAGGGACTCTGCAGCTGGCCCTTCAAGAAACAGGCATGGCAGCAGCAGCACTGGCAGTAGGCAAAGAGAGGAAGCATATGATGCGGACCACTGGATGTGCCTGCTCCATCCTGTGTGGCTAGGATAGGGCATGTGGTTGCACGAGGTATCCAGCAGGCCGGACAGCATGCCTCTCCCCTGTCCCTCTGCCTTCAGGCGAAGACAAGGTGAGGAGAGTGTGGGGTGGCTGCTGTCTACTCTGTTCCATCCTTTTTGGCTTGCGGTTGGAGAGCAGGTCACCGGTGGTCATCTCCTTGGCTCCCTCGTGGGTCTTGCCCTTGGCCTGCAGGTGGAGCAAGTTCCCCTTGCGCATCCAATGCACTTTGGCACCACCAAGGCCACCAGCAGCTCATGTAGGTCCATTAGGCCGCTGCCGTCACCACCCAGAGCACCAGGTCCGCCCAGCCTGAAGGAGGCAAAGCAGGCAGATAGAAAGGCCGAGTAGAAGTGGTAGAACCAGTCTCATTCCCAGCAGGCAAAAGGCGGCCACTGCAAGCAGGGAAAGCTTGATCCTCATTGGTGCTATGGCCGCCCAAGCCTAGCCGAGATCGCATGCCTAAAATTGAGCTTGACACTCCTGGTCTATATGAAATTGTCTGGTTTGTCAAACAAAATTTGCAGTAATATCCAAATTGGTTTTAATTCTCCCTAGAAACAACTGTTATATTTTGGCACTAAGTTCAAGCTTATAGGAAGTGTTTAAACCGCAGTCATCCATTAGAAGTATCTCATCAAATTGTAGTTTGATAAATACAGAAATAATATAGTCCTCAACTTACAAAAGTTAATTTAGTGACTGTTCAGTTACAACAGCACTTAAAAACGTGACCTATGACCTTTTTCACACATATGACCATTTCAGGGTCCACTTGGTCACATAATCAAAATTCAAACACTTGACAACTGATTCATATTTATGACAATTGCAGTATCCTGGGGTCATGTAATCCCTTTTGCGACCTTCTGACAAACAAAGTCAATGGGGAAGCCCAATTCATTTAACAGCTACAGTGATTCACAGTGTGGCAAGGAAGGATATAAAATGGGGCAAAATTTACTTAGCTGTCTCACTTAGCAACATAAATTTTGGGTTGACTTGTGGTCGTAAGTTGAGAACAATCTATTAAGCTAGAAATGCAAAAGAAGTGATTCAATTCAGTGGGAATATGTTGAGTTTTTAAATTTTCTTATTGAATGAACTTTCATTTATGGAGCAAAATAATTAACATTGTCTATGTGATTTTAGTAAATGTTTTCATTTCCCTTAAATTTTGAATTTTAGATTTTAAAAGCTCAATGTTAAGGTGCCTTAATTCTTAATGTTGCATAGATTTTTATTTTTCTTATTTAAAACCATAGCATCATCAGGCATTCAGAAAATCCAAAACTCTGTTTATGCAGAAATTTGGATCATCATCATTACCTGAACACATTTTACATGTTTATTTACTTTTAACAGCAACAATGTAGTGGACCTTATCTGAGAGAAGCATGCACATTAATCATTGTTCAAAATAACATCCATTGCTTATTCAAGTAGACAATTAAAATCTCTCACCGAGCCATCAGGAGAATTTTGTAAACAGAAATATCCCTGTATGCATGCTTCCATTTCTTATATGTATGAAGGTGCCAGTTGTTCTTAATGTCCATTGCTAGATTGGATCACAAGAGCTACTGTAGATCAGTATACATTTCTGTGCTCCGAGTTAAGTCCCCATGGGGTGGGTTTCAAATTCAGAACGTAGCTACTGTGTTTTAACATCAAGGGAATCTAATTCTGTTTCATATCCAGTCTGTGTATTGATCAGAAAGGAAATATAAATAGTGCTTTTCTTAGCTCAATCATTGTAGCTTGGGGATTCCTCTATAATGATTGTGTTATATCCCATTTTTCTTTCCATGGTTATTTGCATTCCTGGAAACTCAGAGAAACATCTTGAAAACTTACAAAAACAATGCATTGGTTTAAATTCCCCTTCCTGCTTTTTCTTCAATTCTTCAGGAATTTTTAAAACTAGAAATATAAAATGGTGTTCAGGGGTTAAAGATTGGGCTTGGGAGTGATCCTGAATTCAATAGGATTCTAGTGCTGAGTTTTGCCTATAAAACTGTAAACTATATATGAGCTTTCAGACTCATGCTGGAGTCCACCTTCAGGGAACGTCTCTCTACTGGAATATGTGCTGTTCTGTGAGTTGTATGTATATGTGCCTTCCTATTGGTTGATTGATGTGTTGGTGACCAGAGATTGGCTGTTGTTTGCTTGTGCTGCCAAGCCCTTGGCTCCTAAATACTTGATAAGCTGATGGTAAATAAGCACTCCTGTTAATTGACCAGGGGCCTGTTTCCAGACTTCAATCATTTCCCTGGCTATCTTCAAATGATTTTTCTCCCCTCCCCCTTATTACCTGCATATTATGAATACACTGTAATATTCATTGTTAGACTGTACATATTGTCTGTCATTTTAGCTATCTGCTAATGTTCATGTTGGAGCTGAAATCCAGTTTTATTAACTTTAGAAGTAATAATAATTGAGGCCACAGTCAAGAGGAGTACACATACACACTTTTTAAAACAGTTTTTATTTCATAATCTGACAGATGCAATTCTAAAGCTATACTTCAAATAAGTATGCTAAAAAAATTACAAACTTACTCAAAGTACTAGAGATTACTTGCTTAACAGCACCATGTTTCATAAGCTGAATAATTTTCAGAATCTTTCTATCACTTAACTTGATTGTTGGGTGGGTGATAAACAGGTTCAACTCTGGTTTAGAGAAAGACTATTGAAGAAAAGCAGACACATTTGGATAATTTACTTAATTTATTAATTGTATTCAGTTTTCAAAATTTGTATCAGTCTGTATTATGATATGTGGATTAGGTGTATTTTGCTTATTTATTTCTTTAGCAAGGCATTCAACAAGGTAGAAACTTGAACACTGGGCCCTAACTAACAAAACGAAATTCAATGTAGAGGAAAGTAAAGTCTCACACTTAGGCAAGAAAAACCAAAAGTACGCATATAGACTGGGTGAATCCAGGCTTAATAGCAGTAACTGTGAAAGACATCTTGGAGTCTTAGTGGACAATCAATTAAATATGAGCCAACAGGGTGAAGCGGAAGCCAAAATAGCGAATGCAATCCTAAGTGGCATTAACAGAGAAATGCAGTCAAGATCATGTAAGATACTAATACCACTCTATAAAGCCTTAGTAAGACCACACCTAGAGTACTGCATCCAGTTTTGGTCACCAAAAAAAGATGTTGAGACTCTAGAAATAGTGCAGAGAAGAGAAACAAAGATGATTAGGGAACTGGAGGCTAAAATATATGGAGAATGGTTACAGGAACTGGGCATGGCTAGTCTAGTGAAGAAAAGGACTAATTAGGGGAGACGTGATAGCAGTGTTCCAATATTTGAGCGGCTGTCACAGAGAAGAGGGAGTCAATCTATTTTCCAAAGCACCTGAAGGCCAGACAAGGAATAATGGATGGAAACTTCTCAGGGAGAGATTCAACCTAGAAATAAGAAGAGACTAGATTGCCATTTGTCAGAAATGTGTAGGGTCTCCTGCTTGGGCAGGGTATTGGACTAGATGATCTACAACAAAGATGTCAAGCTGGATTTCTTTGAGGGCCGGATCACCATTATAGTTCTCCATGGGTCAGTGGGGTTTAAGATGGGATGGATGCCTCCTGCAGCACCCTGCTGGCCAAAATGCGGTGCGGGAGTCTTGTACAGACCCCCACACCCTGTTTTTAGCCTAGATGGCCTCCTGCAGCACCCTG
>JAOYMU010000283.1:45003651-45015484 GCA_025802295.1 Psammodynastes pulverulentus
CTGCCTAATTACAGGCAGCTGGCTGTTAGCAGAAGTCTGCAATTACTGCGTCCTATCTTCTGCACCACCAAGGCTCTTACTAATAAACTTACTAACATGAAATATCAAATTATCAAATGGATTTGGGGAATGTATTTTTTCAAGTTGTAAATTATTCAGGCAAGGAATAAGAAATGGAATTCAGGAAAGAGCTACTTGTTTTTTGTAATTGTGGTATGCCTCATATATAGAAAAAGGTGTGTGTGTGTTTCTCCCATTATTTATATTTTCTGATTTGCATAACATAATTCCAGCCCATTGTAGCATGAGTATACATAATATATATAATTCCCTATTTATTCTTTATTTTATAAAAAGATGACTCCTCACTTAAAACCCACTGCCTGGTGAGTTACATACAAGCAACAAAATGCACGATCCAGATGCAAATTGTCATAGCTGCAATTAAGCACCTATGTTGAATGTGTTCTATGACCCAATCTCTCATTGTTCCTGCATAACCATTGTTCCTGTACAACTTCTTGCTACAATTTTAGGAAGCATTTCCTAATTCAGAGAATGACATGTCTTTGATTTGTTGATATGTTATTTTGCACATTTTTATATTGATGCAGCTTTAATTCTATTAGTTTACTGGAGAATTGAGGAACACCCCCCCCTCCCAAAACAAGCAACTTTGCTACTGTACATTCTATAAATTCGGTTGGAGCATAGCTAATATTGTTAGTGTCACCATAAAGAATGATAATACACCTTATTTCATTACAATACATAGCTAATAACAGTATTTGCATCCCCAGCATATCTGTGCATGATTGCTAGTAATAATCCTGTCACAATATGCAAGTGTCTCATTCCAATTGCAGCAATGAATTCAAAGATACATAGAACACATTTATTTCTGACTTCATAATGCTTGCTATTCATTAAATACTAAATGACTCATCCAGACATCTTAATACAGCATAAAGTGACTGAAAGAACTAATAATTTTTCTCGCTTTTTCAAACCACACAAGCATGTTACTGATTTATAATTAATGCAAATTAAAACTGTAAGCTATGTTTTTCATATTAGGAAAAGGCTTGCAATGTTTTATGACTACAACAACCTTGAATAGTCTAGACTCATTTGTTTTGCTTTAATATTTTTAAATACATATTTCTAAGATGGTTTTCTAGGATATGATAAATATTAGTGAGAGGACTTTTAAAAAGCTATGTTTTGCAGTGAACCTTCTTGAAGTAAAATGAATTTGCATCCCTAGAGAATTATTAGTGTTGATTATTTGGATAAATTTGACTTACCGTAGGCCTTAAAAGATGCCAGTGACTATAAAATATCATGCTTTCTTTGAACCAAAATATGTATAAACAAAAGGCTGCTGTACTAGCAATTGCGGAATGACATTGTAGTAAGATTTCTATGACTTTACATTGTAATGACTAATTCAGATGTTGACTTGGGATAATATTACAGCTTTTAAAAGATTTTTTAAAGATTTCAGTTATTTAAGATTATCCTTTTTCTAATAGTGAACAATTTATTAACATATAAAGATTGAAAAACACAATAAAACTGATTGCTTTCCCAATAAGGTTTGAATAATAAGTTATTTTGCATTGAATATTCAAGCAATCTGTACCTTTTAAAATTCAAAGTTACTTCTTTCATTGAAGAGCATAGCCCAAGAGATGGCTGGCAGATTCAGTCACTTTCTAATGCAAAAACTACTTGATAAGGATTTTTTTTTCCAGAGCAATTCCCTGATGCATCTAATGTGTCAAAAATAATTAGGTTTTGGCAGATTTACCATTGCAGCACAACCCTTTCCTTGGGTAGGACCTGGATCATGTTAAGCCTTGTTTGTGTGTGACAGCATTATTATTCTTGTTAGTTACCCACTTCCCCCCATCGTTCTGTTGTGTTTGGAAATTTCCCACCTCAACTTGTGTTCCTCACCAGTGTTTTTCTTCATTTATTGACAGTTGGTAAAGATATTCATTAATTTAGAGTTAAAAACATGTATCATCATGTCTCACTGAACTGCTGGGCTGAAGTTGATTAATGGCAAAGACTGGCTGCAGGTTTTCCTCTTGAGAAGCAGCATGCTGGCCCTGCATATTAATGAGAGACTGTGGCTTCTATTAACAAGATAAAAAAAGCAGGTCTTCTTTTGCTTCAGGGTAAAGAGGATGGATTTTTTCATTATTATTATTTATATAATATTTTCATCAAGTGCTTGGTTTGAACCTTCCAAACTTCTACCTACCTCACTCCTTCTCTAAAACAAGCATGTGCATTTCAGCTAGAGGGGAAAAAACTTGAGGATATGACTGATTAATTTTCCATCATTATATTGTCACACTTGTCATATTCAGCATAAAAAATAATTAGATAAAATTATGTGTAGGTGCATGCAAAAGCACATAAAGTTGCATGGTTTAAAACCCTCATTGATATATTTAAAATAACAATTTCTCAGACTGGCCACACTTGTTCCCTTGATTCCATAGGTCTTAGGAAAAAGGTATTTTTACTAGAGATGCTGAGTGCAGCGTGAGTGAGGCAATCTCTAAAGAAAAACCGTGTGAAAATCATATATTGAAAGCAATCCCAATGTCCAAAACCCTTCCCCCTGGGAGAATAGTCCAATCGAGTCCTGTTCTGATGCTTTGGGAACCTGGTGCCTCAGGTGCCACAGTAAATTCCTTTCCCAGGGCCGATGTGCTTGAAGAGAGAAAGATATCTTGGTTTGGCAACTCTGGTTTCTGTCGGTGTCCATAGTCCTCAATTTCTCATAGTATTTTTTCACACTTCCTCTCACCCCTGGTTATGGCAATTACTAGAGAGCTTCAAAGAAAGTGAAGACACAGCTGACATTTTTGTATACTAAATTATTAGTCACTGATTTGTTGGTATTCATTTCATCAGAAATATTGTTTTTCATATTTTGAAAAACATTAAAAGAAATCAAATAATTATGAGGAAGATATGAATGGACTAGAGATGCTGTTGGGGTA
The DNA here is from genome assembly GCA_025802295.1 of Psammodynastes pulverulentus. Taxonomy (NCBI): domain Eukaryota; kingdom Metazoa; phylum Chordata; class Lepidosauria; order Squamata; family Psammodynastidae; genus Psammodynastes; species Psammodynastes pulverulentus. The sequence continues at coordinate 45,006,675 of JAOYMU010000283.1, forward strand.
GATTACATTTTCTGTACTCATTATCCTTTTCATAGTTTCCTTTAATTATTTTGCTATTTATATTTATATTGACAATTATGAATTAAAATGGAAATATGGTAGTTTAAGTAAAACAGTTCAAACAGAAGATTATTTAAATATGTAATCATTCAGATACAAAGCCAGAATCAGATGCAGGGCACAGGACCAGACAACTCCGATAAGAATTCTGACTGCTATCTTGAAACTCTGAGCAGGCCAAGAATTTTATGAAGAGATTATATGGATGAATGGACATGATAAGGGAAGTTAGTTACAATTTTTTTAGTTAGAATCCTATTTTTAAATGTTTTCCTTGTGATAGAAGAAAGAAAAAAATTACTCATTGTCTACTGACAAATGTACTAAATAAGTAAAATTCTGACATATTGTCTTCTCCTTAGACACTCAATCCATGTCAAAGAAGAGCCAGTGACTGCTGAGGATGAAGACTGTCCAATGTCTCTGGTGACAACAGGGAATCACAGTCCAGAATTGGAAGATGATAGAGAAATTGAAGAAGAGCCTTTATCTGAAGATCTGGAATGAACAGAGACTTGGGAAACCTCACAATGAAGGGACATAACATTGACCTTCCCAACCACTCCATAACCATGAATATTTGACAGATTTTTACTGTGACTATTTATTAAGCATGGATAAAGGAGAAACAATCCTAAAGGAACCGATTAAGCCAGCCCTTTGGGAATCCAATTACAAGCAGGCAAATAGCTTGTTTTTTATTTTATTTTTTCCTTTCTTTTTTAAAGATAAACTGATTTTCTTGAAAAATAAAACTGTTTATATATAATGGCTTGCCCATTTAAAAATGTGGCTAACAAAGGTTCATGACATGATTGAATATGAGGATATATGTTCTATAGAAAACAAATGGGCCTCATATACTGCCAAAAATAGTGTTAGTTTCATCAATGTGAAAATTACAGCATACTGTAGTTGTAATAATGTTAGAAACAATTGCTGGTCAAGTTCAACTTGTTGCTATTGTTTTTAATTTGCACAGGAATAGTATCAGAAACTAGTGTCACTGCTTGTATCTAGCTGAATTTTAAACTACAAAACATTAATTTTTTTCATGTTGGTGCCACCAACTGTAAATGACATAAGTTAGTTCTAACAAACCACAGTAATTAGACTGTTGCAACCAGGGCTTTTTTTTGCCGAAGAAAAGGCGTCGGAACGCACCCCCCGTCGTCACGCTAAATATACCGGAAACGATCGAGCGCGATTGGTGGAGACGGACCACGTGACACGGACTCCGAAAAGGTCCCGGAACGCCGTTCCGCCACATTCCGGCAGAAAAAAAGCCCTGCTTATATCTATATCTACATATTCCAATTATAACATAAAGCTGTATTGATATAATCATATATATCACCAATATTACTATTATACACTTCTATTTATATTATTTTTAATAATTATTATAATTACGATTAAAACTTTTACTAAGCTTAAAAGTAAAGATAAGAGAGATGTCAGAAGGAAAGAGAAGAGTGGTTGATATAGTTTGGCTAAGAGTGTGTATCTAACTGCAAAAAAGTACTGGGGGGGTTTATAGAAAGGGAGAAAAGGTGGGAGTGTTGGAAAGTAAATAAGTTAGTAGTTAAATTGTTAAAGATAACAAGTACTAGAAACTTATCAAAGATTGGGACAGGGAAAAAGTCAGTTTCCCAGACATCTTCTATGATCTCTAGCCCCTCGAATCAGAGATCAATCGAGAATATGCTGCATAGAGAGAGGTCCAACTCATTCAAAGACTTACAGGCCATGCTGCAATTAATGCAGGAAGTGATGACTAGAAATCATGACAAGATAAAAAAAGAGATAGGAGAGGTGAGGAATAACACTGGGGAATTAAAAGAAAAAAATACAGAAGATGGATGAGAAATTTGAAAACTTTCAAGAACAGATTATTTAAAAAGAACAGAAATTACAGGAGATAGAAGGTAGAATGGAGAAAGAGAAAAGAATGGATGAATTAAGTGCAAAATTGATTCAGGCAAACAAGGAACTGGAAACGATGGTATTACTGCTAGAATCAGAGAAAGCGGCACATTTTCTGCTATTTCAAAATGTGAAAGAAGAAAGGGGGAGGATCTATCAGATATGATGACAGATATGATGGCAAAGGTGCTCAGAATAGAGAAAGAAGAGGTGTCAAACATGATAGATGAGATATATAGAATTCAAATGAATTATGTGAGAAGGAATAACTTTCCAAAGGAAGTACATGTGAAGTTTGTCAAAAAATCAATCCATGATGAAGTATTAAATACAACAAGAGATGAGCTGATAGTACACAAACAAAGGCAATTGATAATTCTAAATCAGGTACCCAGAAGATTCAGAAAACTAAGAAGACCATACCAATTCCTGACATTGTTGAATAAACACAACATCAACTTCAGGGGGCTAATGCTGGAGGGCATACTAGTGACATGAAGAGTAAAGAGATTTAGAATAGATATGGTTGAACAAGTGGAAGAATTCTGTAACCAGCTTTTTGGCAATGAGGAAAAAGAGGAAGAGAAAGAAGTAATAGAGCTAAGAGACCAAGGAACAAGGATAAGAGCAGAAAAGGATCTACAATTAAAGGAGAGAGGAAAAGAGAAAGAAGTTGAACTAGAGAGTAAAGAAGGGCTTAAAGAAGTGAGAGAGATAAGAGTAACAAGAAGTACAAGACCCAAAAATAAGTTGAAACATGCAAGAGGAAGTAAAGATCTTATCATTCAACATTAATGGTTTAAACTCACCTAAGCAAAGGAAGAAAATTTTTACTAAACTACAGTGGCTGAACTTAGACATAATTGCGCTACAAGAAGTCCACATCAACAATCAAGAGAAACAGGTACTGGAATATCCCAGACTGGGGAAACTTTTCATGGTATTAGCTCAATGAAGAAGAGAGGAGTAGCGCTGTATATTAAAGAAACAATCTAGACTAAGAAAATGTATCAGGATGAAGAGGGAAGGATACTGGTTGTAGAAATAACATTAAATCAAAAAAGGTGTTACTAGTCAAAATATATGTGCCAAATGGGGGACAGGAAAAGCTCTACAAGAAACAACATACCATTATCCGAGAGGCAGAGAGTGACAACATGTGCATACTGGGAGATTTTGATGTCATAATAAACAAGAAACTCGATTATAAGAGCGACAAAAAAAGAAAAGGAATCAGAAGGATACTACCCAAAACATTTTTTCAAATGGCAGAAGAGCTAAATATTCAAGACTCATGGCAAGAGAGAAACCAGGAGAGAAAACAAATACTCTTTACTCAAAAAGACTTGAGTCCTGGTCAAGAATTGATATGGTTTGGATGACGATGGAGTTAAATTCAGAAATAAAGGAAGTAGAAATAGACACAAACCTTTGGGCAGATCATAATCCCATGAGAATTACTTAGAGAGGACAAAGAAAAAAACAAAGATGGACACTTAATTGAACAATTTTAAAAGATGAAGACTTTATCCAGAGAATTAACAAGGAACTGGGATTTTTCTTCAAAAAAAACAAGACAGGAGACACACCCATACAAAACTTATGGGATACGATGAAAGCATTCATGAAGGGGGTCACTATATCATTCATGGCTAGGAAAAGTAAAATTAAGAAACAAAAAATAAAGGACTTCGAAGAAAAACATAGGAACTTAGAGGTAGAGCTACAAAAGAAGCCACAAAACAGAAACCTAAGAGAAAAAATGAAACTAATTAAACATAAGTTGGCCATCCTAGAAAAAGAAGAATTGACATGGTGTATAAAGAAAGCAAACCAAAACTTTTTCGAGAATGCAAACAAACCAGGAAGGTGGCTAGCGTATAAACTGAAGAAACAGAAAGAAAAGAAATTGATTAACAAATTACACGATGAAGACGGAAATGTTTGCTATCAAAATGAAGACCAAAAAAATATAACTGAGGCCTTTTACAAGAAAGTATATGAAGAAAATAGGGGTTATACAGAGGAAAAAAATTGACAATATCTGGAAAAGGCTGATCTACCAAAAGCACCAGAAGAAATAAAAGATATGCTCAATGAAGAAATAAGAATTCCAGAACTAATTGAGGCTATCAAAAAACAAAAAATAACAAAGTACCAGGACCCTAATGGATTGCCATCAGAATTGTATAAAGAACTTCAGGTCTAGATTCAATATTACTAGAGGTATATAATGCTATTCTTACAGAAGCAAAGATACCACCATCATGGAGGGAGGCCAATATAGTGCTGATCCCAAAAGAGGACACAGATCAAACCTTAATTCAAAATTATAGACCAATTTTATCACTGAACACAGACTACAAAACATTTGCATATATAATAGCCAAACGTCTGAAAAGATTCCTTAATACGTTTATACATACTGATCAAAATGGCTTCCTATTCAAAAGGTGGATAAAGAACAATATGAGAATGATATTAGATATATTAGAACAGGGGTCCTCAAACCTTTTAAACAGGGGGCCAATTCCTGGTCCCTCATGGTTGAGGGGCTGGACCAGCTGGGTGGGCATGGCTAGGTGATCATGTGACTGGGTGGATGTAGGTAGCACATGTGACTGAGTGGGCATGGCCAATTTAATCTAATGTAGATGTGTGTATGTGTGTGTACACACACACACACACACACACACACACACACACACACACACACACATTTTTCATCTTCATCATCATTTTCCTACTAGTGCAGTTACCACTCTTTTTTTCAGCTCAACTGATTGTTGATCCATTGGTTGCAACACGAATTGGCCAACTTCTTGTTAACATAAGGAAAATAAAAGTTGTGTGTATTGGCTTGTTGATTCACTGTTTCTTGCTGCTGCTGTTCCGTTTTAAATTTATTTTGGACACAATACTTTACTGAGACTTTAAATTTTAAAAAATAAATTGAAGAAAATTCCCTACTGGTTTGTTTTGATTGATTTGGTGTTTTTTTTTAAATGGCTTCAAAGAAACCAGGATTTTGTAGAACGGGAAGTGCAGGCAGTTCTCCTGCTCAAACTTCTAAATTAGCCACATTAGCTTCAACAGATACTCAAAGCCAATCACAATCACCACCAATCACAATGGAAATGCTTCAGCAAGTTGCAAAAGAAATTAAAGAAGCAGTGAAAGAGGAAATGGATGAGATGAAAGATTTTTTTTTAACAAGAAATAAAAATATTAGAGAAGATATATCATCGGCTTTCCAGGGATTGGTGAAACATAAATCATGTGAAAGAAAAAGTGGATGATTTAACTCAGGCACATGAAGTTCTGGAGGAGAAAGTGGAAGAGATGCAAGTTAAATATGAAAAAATGGAGGCTGATGTGATGTTAACCCAATATAAGATGATGGAATATGCTGTAAGTTTTAGAGGCTTGCCAGAAGATTCTAAAGAAAATTTAAAAGAGATATTTGTTGATGCTCTGGCTCAATTTATTGATCATGATAAAAATGACCTTGATTGGCAGATAGACGGGATTTATAGAGTGAACTCATGGATTGCAAGACAAAGAAAATTGCCAAGAGATGTTGTCATCTATTTTGTTACAAGAAGGATTAGAAATGAGATATTACAAGTTGCTTTCAAAGAAAAGTTGCAGGTGGCTGGCCATGAGATTGCAGTATTTAAAGAAATACCAGCACAGATGTTAAAATCCAAAAAAGAATATGCTTTTCTGGTGGAAGCATTGAAAGCTCGACAGATACAATACAGATGGGAAGTACCAGTTGGTGTATTAGTGAATTTAGATGGACAGAGATATCGCCTTAATACAATTTGGAAAGCAAGAGATTTTTATACTAACATATTGAAAGCTGGATATCCACCCTCAGGAGGAGCTAGGAAAGCCCCTCCTGAGTCAAAAGCTAAGGATGCTGCAGAACGGAAACAAACTGAGTCTGGAGCTACATCTCAATAAGAGCAGGATCTGCAACTTGCAAAGGTGATGGAAATAAAGGAGTTAATGGAGAAAGAAGCAGTATACAAAGAACAAATTCAAACTAGAGCAATTACTAAGCATCAGCAACAAGAGCTTCAATCGATGCAAGTATTGGCTTTACCACAAGAAGGTGGAAGCATTTATACAGAAGCTGTGGGCGGGGCAATACCAAAAAAGAAATATCAGGAAGATTATCAAGAGATTATTGCCAAGATTCAAGAGCCTGATGATGGCTGCTAGGTTTTTAACCTGGAATGTTAATGGGTTAAACTCACCACAAAAAAGAAAGAAAATATTTCATTACTTAAGACAATTTAAAAATGATATAATATGTCTGCAAGAAACACATATAAGGTCAGTTGACCAAAAATACTTGATAAATTCCAAATTGGGTACACATTTTGTTTCTTCTGCTTCGGAAAAAAAGAATGGCATAGTGATTTATTTGAAAAGAGAACTTTTGGCAAAAATAATAGAAACAGATCCTCAAGGAAGATATTTGGCAATTGAATTGACGATAGAAGGAAAGAAAATACTTTTAGTGGGGATATATGCCCCTAACCAACGGCAGGACCAAGAAAAATTTTACAAGTTTCTACACACAAGATTATTACATTGGGATTATAATTCATGCATTTTGATGGGAGATTGGAATGGAATAATAGATCCTAAAATTGATAAGAAAAAGCTTCTACAATCAACTAAATTATCTGCGAAGTTGCCTAAATCTTTTTTTGATATAATGGAGGACATGGAATTAAGAGAGATTTGGCGTGAGAGAAACTTTAAAGAACAAGACTTTACTTTTTTTCAGACAGGCACCAATCTTTTTCGAGAATTGACTTCATTTAATAACGAATGATCTTTTTTCTAGGGTAAAGAAGATGAGAATTTTTCCTAGGATATTGACGGATCATAGCCTGGTCTGGATGGAACTGGAAATTGGTGAAAGATCTAGGAAATCTTGGCGACTAAATGAAAATCTTTTCAGATATGAGAAAAATATAATAGAATGTAAAAAATTAATGAAAGAATTTTTTATTATTAATTCAAATAAGGAAACATCTATGGATATTGTATGGGATGCCAGTAAGGCATATATGAGAGGAGTTTTGATTAATATGAATAATGCACATAGATGTAAACAGCTGAGAAAGAGAAAGCTAGAGGAAGAAATTAAGGGAAAAATGTTTTAATACATAATTCTGGGGATAAGAAAGTTCTAGAAGAAAGATTCGACTTCCTGGTTCCAGTGGCGACGGACGCTGGTGGGTGAGCTCCTGCCCCCAGCGTTTGAAACCCGCCGCTTCAGAGGCCCTCTGGGGCCGGGTGCCCTGGTCTTTGGGGTGCCCACCATTAAGGGCGGCTCACCGGGGGTCCTCGGCCTGAATTCCAGGGGCCGGGTGGCCAATGCTTACGCGCCCGAGGCTCTGAGGGGTGAAGCGGTGTCCAGCGCCATTTCCAAGGCCGCCAATCGCGCCATGCGCCCGGTGGACCCAGGGCTAACTCAGTAAGAGCAGCAGGCAAGAAGCTTATTGGTGACCAGGATGGTGTCCAGAGAGGAGGCAGAAGGGTGAGCAGAAAAGAGGAAGTGCGAAAGCGGCAGGGTGTCCTTGGAGCAGCAGAGGGGGTGGTTCCCCCCCGTAGTTGGAGAGGACACCATGGCTGGGAGGAGAGAGGAGCAGAAAAAAAAGAGACGTCCTACCTCGGTGAGTTTCTGAGTAGAATGGCTGAGGCAGGATCCTGGAGAGAAGGCTGGAGGTTTCCCCCCACACTGGAGAGTCATGGCCGTGGCTTGACTTCCTGCTCCACTGTAAGAAATCGAGGACGGACTCGACTTCCGGCTTCCAGAGGCGCCGGTCGCTGTCAGGGCTTTCTCCTGCCACCAGCGTCCGAAACCAACCGTCGCTGAGGCCCCCAGGGGCCAGGCATCTGGTGAGGGCACCTGCCATCGACGGGCGGCTCGCCAGGGGCCCCCAGTCGAACCCCAGGGCTGGGAAGCCGATGCTGGCGCGCCCGAGGCTCAGCGAGGCTCAGTCAGGCGGCGGCCATGGCAATGGTCGCCGTCTGAGCCACTGTGCCCAGCGGAGCTGGGGCTTTTCTAAGTCATTCGCAGCGGCCTGTGGTGAAGAGGGAACCTGATGGTGCCTGGAGAGGTAGGCACGGGAGTTTGAGAACTGTTGGCAGCGGATTAAGACCTTCAAAAGTGGTGTTCCAGAGTGCAGGGGGGCGGTCCCTTCCCCCTCCGTACCTGGGAAGGTCGCACGATCTCAATTAAAGAGAAGGGGAAAAAACAACATGACCACTTGCCTTGCTTGCTTCTGGGAACGTCTACTTTCGGAAAGAGGTGGTTGAGAAGGCTGGAAGCCCCCCTTCCCCTGGAAAGTAATGGCTGCCATGGACTTCCGGCTTCTTTATTGAAATTTTAATAATATTACCTACCCTCAACTTCCTGTTTGATCTACTCTACATCCTGGACTCACTGCTCCTGTGAGCGCCCCCTACTGGATCCTGGAAAATTGCAGAGAATTTAAAAGGATTTTTTTTTCCTCCCTGCTTGCCTGTTTGCTGTGCTTACCTGAATCTCTACCACTAAGATGGCTAAAGGACAGAGACCAGCTGCTGGAGAGATGGAGAAAATTTTGGAAAAATTGGCAACTTTAGACATTATGGATAAAAAGCTTGATAGACTTGAGCAAATACAGAAAAGTCAAGAGGAACTAAAATTGGAAATTGCTGCCATCAAAAAAGATTTAAGTGCTGTCCAGCAGCTGTCGGCTGAGAACAAGAAGAAGGTGGAGAGACTGGAGGGTGACATGCAGGCATCCCAGAGG
>JAOYMU010000283.1:45043090-45059479 GCA_025802295.1 Psammodynastes pulverulentus
TATTTAAAAAGGAAAAAAAATATAGAAAAATAAAGAAAAAGAAGGAAATGAAGATATAGGTTCTTATTTTTTAAAAAAGGGCATCTCAAGGCTGGTCTGCCTACTTCTTTTACCTCGCGTTATTCATTCTTCAGTAGGAATGGTCGTGCCTTTTTGGTCTGCTGGGCAGACATGTTCCCTTCTCCGGAGAGGCGAATCGCATGGGGAGCCTTCTTCCGCAGCCCCTGGGATGCTCCAGGGGGCCGCCAGAAAGCTCTACCCCAGACCCGACAACTCCAGCAGGCTTCTTTTCCCGAAGCCTGCAAATGATGCCACTTAAGACAGCTGATTGTCGCTGTCTCTCCACGGCAATGGAGAAGCAAGAACGGACGCTCTGAGGAAGCGTCTTCAAAGGACAACGTTGCCGCCGGAAGTCCCAATTTCTTGAATTCTTGAATGGGAGAAGAATTATTTTGTCTATTGATCTCCTTTTTTGTTTTTGCTTCTCCCATACATTAAAATAGGATTAACAAAAAAAAGTTCAGAAAACTTATATACGAAGGTCCTCAGTGAATATCTTCATACAACATCAGATGGAAAAGATTTTGTTTCCGAAATACAAAGTCCGAGGAAGTCAGAAGGGTTAGCAACAGAACCTTTATCTTAACTTCTTCGGGATTATAAATTCACAAGACCAGTTCAAGACTTAATTTATTATGGAATTCGCATATAATTTTTTTTGAATGCCTATCATTTCTGAATGAATGTTGTAACAGGTAGCAGCAGCATCTGGGGTAGTAAAAAATAAGAAAGCCATTCTTGCATCACCTTCAGCTTGGTTGTATTGTGAACATGCCAGAATTATGCTCCTCATTATGGGTGAGGAAAATATTAAATATATCCATAAAGCCATACTGTGGAAATTCTAATTGAAGCACATGGTTTCACAACTGGTAAGACCAATAGGACAGATGACTTTGAAAGGGAAAATATTGTAATCAAGAAGTTCTGAAAAAAGAGGCTTCAAGCAAGTTTTTGTCAGCGAAGTCATAATTTTCTTGCCTAAACTGTATAGGGAACATTAAATGATTCACCTACCTGTGAGTAAGAGGATGCCCCATATCTATTCAGGCAATTTGATAATTTAACCAAATAGAAGCTCATTTGCCTGGTGGTTGTCATTTGCTCTCTGTTCCTTCACATGTCGACCCTGAAGATGACATAGGTGTAGCCATGTTTTATTATAGTGATTTCTTATACTTTCTTAGCTTCTTTAGTATTTTGTAAAGGAAACCAAGGGTGTTCAGGCTTGCCACATTCTAGAAACTGGGAGGAAGGAGTATAGATAATGGAGGATATTTTGGCTAGGTGAAATTCTTTTCCTGTGGGAACAGAGACTGTGCCTGCAGCTGCCTGGAGGTGGAGTTTGGAGTCATAGGACAGATGAACTGTGAACTGATTGGAGAATGGGACTATGGAGGGAAGTTTCAAACTTATGCTTCTACTGGGTGTAATTTTGGGGTTTGGTCAGATCCAGAATTACACCAAACCGTGCCAATTTGATATGTTCCTAATAAAAAGACTTTGTTTGGATAATGGCTGTGATGGACTATCCTTTGTGGGGACGTATTACTTGGAAGCTTGACATTTAACCAGAGATTCTGCAAGACAAACCTGGGGTGCAATATGCAAACCATCATATTTTTCCACTGAATTATGCTCCTCTCCACACCCTATACTCCATGGCCCAGCTCTTAGGAACCTAATCTGGAAACAGTGTGTGATTTATATAGCTGTTTCAGGTTCTGCTGATATTCAGATAGCTATTAAAATGAGAAAGGCATTTCAAAGAATTATTTGTACCTTTATAATAATAGTTTTAAATCCTCTGTACTTTTATAATTCCTTCTGATAAACCAAACTCAGTGTTGAACATAAATGGATCATATATCATTTAAACTGATTTTATTAGTTCAGTGTGAAATGTTAATTGCTCACATTACTGACAAAATGATGCTTGCAGAAATTAGAAATTCATATTTTACACTTTGCAAGTTAATAGGAAATAGAATTTCAACATGAAAATTAAGGAATGATTAGTTTTAAAATATGTTGTCCCCCCTTCTTTCTCACTCTCCCCAACAAAACACACACACACACACAGACAATTATTCTAAATTTTAACCATGTTGTTCTTAGAAATCTTTCAGCTCCTTCATGGGAACTATAGGATTTCTATGGTATTCAGTTATCATTGTTAAGTTTTTGTTACTTGGGTACCAAATTGAAAAAAAAATCCCCCAAACATGTCTCTATTTTAGGCTACAATCCCATCCCTATTAATGTTGGTGTTAGCTCCACTAACTCAGTAGGGCTTTTGTCTGAATTCATATTGATAGGATATCAAAATAACTATGCTGATATTCCCATGAACTGTTAACACTGAATTTAGGAGCTATTTCATATTATGCTAATAAATAAATGCTTAAGTATTAATACTTAAATGTAATTTTGAGCCTTTAGGCCTTATGCTTGATTGCCTTTTGTTAAAGCAGGCAAGAACAATGGGAATTGATTAATATAAGTATAGGTTTGATTTTTTGCTTGCATACCCACCTAGAACTCTGTAAAACTATGTCAGTATCTTAGTGATAATTTTCATTATAGAAATTTATGTCATGAAGTTATTTCTTTTATTCATTAAATGTGTTATGTTAACAAATCTGCAGTATAGTCCAGATCTATTAAAATGAAAATGAATTATGCTACTGATTTCAATAATAACTGCCCTGTTCCCTTTGGGATCCAGTGGTTATGATATGAAAGATCATTCTATGGCTTTGCCATGGTGAGACTGGGTGTATTTAAATGGGGATGCTATCTTAATCAAAACTGTTCAGAACAATATGTGATGCTTTTTATCAGAAGGCTGATATGTGCCTAACATATGAATGTGCAAAAATTGGTAACTTAGCTAGCAATTTGATTCAACTTAATGTGGAATCATGTCAAATTGGGTTATATAGGTTATACAACACCCATTTTGGGGGAAAAGAATTTTAGAAATAAACCTCTGGCTAAAGGGTTGGTGTCACCAAGAGAACTTTGATTTCCTGGACCATGGTCTTCATTATCTACATGAAGGACTCTTGGCAAGGGATGGGCTGTACCTCACAAAAGCAGAGGAAAATGTACTTAGAAAAAGATTGGTCCTAATCATCAGAAGGACTTTAAACTAAAATTGAATGGGGAGAGTGACCAATCTTCAGACTATCTAGAACACAAAACCAATCATAAATCCCAAGAAAACAATGAGGTAGGGAGCCTGGTTGCACAAAGATCTCGCTGATAAACTGAAAGACAAAGAGGACACGTACAAAAAATGGAAAGAGGGGGACATAACTAAGGTAGAATATCAGCAGATAGACAGAACCTGCAAAGATGAAGTCAGGAAAGCAAAGGCTCAGAATGAACAAAGACTTACAACAAAAGTCACAGATAATAAAAACGTTTCTCTCAACGTATAATTAACAAGAAAAAAAGTCAGTACACTAAAGAGAGAAGATGGCAAGGCATTAGAGAGAAAACAGAGGTGCTTAAGTCATTCTTTTCATCAGTTTTCATGCAAAAAGAAACTATAGCCCAACCTACCAAAAACATAATTGTAAAAGACAGAGTAGAAATAAAAATTAAAACAAGCCAGAAAATGGTAAGAGAATATCTGATTTTGATGAATATAAATCACCAGGATCTGACAGATTACATCCCAGAGTTCTGAAGGAGCCGGCAGATGTGTCTCAGAACCATTGTACTATATCTTTCAAAAATCCTGAAGCACTGGGGAAGTACCTGAGCATTGGAAAAGGGCTGATGTGGTTCCCATCTTCAAGAAGAAAAAAAAAACAGACCCAGGAAACTACAGACTAATCAGCCTAACATCAATACTTGGGAAGATCCTGGAAAAGATAATCAAAAACAGATCTGCGAACATATAGAAACAAATAAAATTATAACTAGTAGCCAGCACAGTTTTGTTAAAAGTTTTACATTTAGGGAGAAAAAAACAAAGGTATAAGTACAGATTAGGTGAGATCTGGCTTAAAAACAGTAACTGAGATGGACCATGGAATCCCAGTGGATGATCACTTGAATATGAGTTAGCAGTGTGCAGCAGTAGCCAAAAAAGCTAATATAATCCTGGTTTGTATAAACACACACATAGAATCAAAATCACATGAAGTATTAGTACCACTTTATAAAACCTTAGTAAGACCGCATCTGGAATATTACAACCAATTTTGGTCACCATACTACAAAAAGATGTTGAGATGTTGGAAAAAGTTCAGAGAAGAGCAACTAAGATGATCAAAGGCCTGGAGACTAAAACATATGAAGAACAGTTGCAGGATTTGGGTTTGGTTAGTCTAGAAGAAAGAAGAACTAGGGGTGACATGATAGCAGTATTCCAATATTTGAGGGGCTGCCACAAAGAAGAAAGAGTCATATTATTCTCCAAATCACTAGAGGGCAGGACAAAAAATAATGTTTGGAAAGTAATGAAGGAGAGAAGCAACCTGGAATTAAGGAGAACATTCCTAAGAGAACAATTAACCAGTGGAACAGCTTGCCTTCAGAAATCGTTGGTGCTTCATCACTGGAGGTTTTAAAGAAGAGGCTGGAGAGCCACGTGTCTAAAATAGTATTGGGTCTCTTGTTTGAGCAGGGGGCTGGACTAGAAGACCTCCAAAGTCTATTCCAGCTCTATTCTATTTTACTTCCCTTTCCCAATTCCTTATCCTATCTCTAATATGTGATACAATGTTGCATATGAACTATGGAACATCAACCTCAAGCTATTTTTCAAGTTTTTGGGCAGTAGTTGACTGAATTCAGCATTAAAGGGTTTTTCTTTTATGTTAATGACTTTGTTAATAGTGCCCCATTACATTGCAATATGCACCGATCTATCTTATACCTATCAGCACCATTTCTAGCCCTACAGGAAGCAATAGATCAAATCCAGTTAAAATTAAAGTGGCACTGCAGGGCTGATTGCACACAAACAGAATTCATTAATTTTCAGCCCTTCCAAAGGCTTAAAGAAAGTTTATTTCTTCATAGGAGATAAACTCCAATTGATGTAGTTTTATATGAATCTTCATATAAAACTACATCAATTTGTTTTTTTAAATTCTTATTTATTTTAAAATCTATAAAATTATTGGTACTAATAAAATATTGAACTGATTATAACATCTTCTGAAATTAATCCTTATTGGTTTATCCAACTCTTCCCATATCTCATGCATTCTTTATTTGTTCTTCAGAAACCAGTCCATAGACTGTTCCAAAGGATATGACTTCTTTCTGTCCTACCAGCTGGTAGACTGTTATTTAATAGCTTTTGTCTGCCTTGAGGATCATTTCACACTGGTGGGTTCTGCTGGTGCAACTGGAACAAAGCTTTAATGATATGGTATTTAATGATATGGTAGGAGAGAAGAAGTCAAGGAATGTGAGAGCAGTTGGGATGCAAGATTATGATTTTGCAAACTGCTTTTCTTCAGGGCACTCTGAAATGGAAAACACCTTATCAATTTCCGGTTGCTTCCTTTATGGGAGGCTGTCATTGACAACAAACTGATAGGCAATGGTGGAAGTAGATAATAAAAATAAAGTCTTCATAATGCTTTTGTTTGCTGTCAGCCTCTACTGAGCTTCAGGAAGATCTAACAAATGGGGAAATCAAAGCTTTTTGACTACACCTGTATTCCAATATAAAATCCTAATAGCTAAACACTGAAAAGGAAACCTTATTCAAGCGACCATAAAAATAAAATATATCCATTATTTTAGATGAGTGGATTACTTTAATTGGTAAAGTTATGTGTAAGCATAAGGAATGGTTTTGCTTTTGTTTTTCTTACTCCTTTGACTGATTTTTCCAGATTTGTATTTATATTTAAATTCCCATTTTCTGATTTTTTTATTGGTTGAAATAAACCTACTTTTCTACTGCTGGGCAATCAAAGCTGCAAGAAGCATAATACAACTAACACCATTTTATACTTGTGTCTGTGTATATGTGTGCACATGTATTTAAAAACAATTAAAAAACTTAAATTGTTAATTTTCCATTCAAAGGACTGGCTTCTTTTACTTACATTAAGTCCTTCTTTTGAGTAGACCTACAGAAAATTTTACTTAAAAACCAATATGTATTATTTATTTATTTAATTTGATTTATAACTTGCTTTTCTATTGTGACAATATAAGGTTAAGTACTGTATTGCTTAATCAGTGAAAATGGGTCTAAATTCCAAAAATGTGCATGTTATCTATTTCTTAAAAGTCATTTTTTCAACTAATAAAAATATAGGGCACTGGAGTAGTTTTCTTTTAAATTTGAAATGTTTATGTATTTTAATAATTGAGATATACAAGTGATATGCTCATATTTTTCAATAATTTTACTGTTTTCCTTTTTATTGTGTTACTAATTATGTTGCCTTTTAATATTTGTTTATACTTTGTTTTAGCTAGAGATTTTAAGTTTAGAAATAAATAAACAGAGTTACAGGATAACTAGGATTGATTCTCTGTGGTATTATAAAGCTACACCAGCTTGAACCAGCTTTATTCTTAGTACAACTCATTATAGATGATTGTAAACAATTTTCAACAAATTGTCAACTTTTGTAATATAAAGTTTGTAACTTAGAATTTCTAGCAGCAGCCACTCTTAACTATCCATGAATATAATATTGCCATATATGGAAATTGGTCCTCAACAGTGTCACAAGATGGTGAACACCACATCAATTGTCTTGCAAAGTTAAAGATGTCTTTAAAATTTGGCTTGGCAAAACAGAGAGGAAGTTGTGTGAATAAATTCTTCCTTTTAGAATTCGAACTTTTGTTTGACTTGGACTAGATAACCAGCCAATCAATGTTTTTTCTAAACCTTAAAGTCTTTAATTCTTATTCACTTTGACTCTGAACTGTTCTGGTCTCTTACGCTCTTCACCTTTGACATAAATAAATCAACATGAAAACTAACATGGAAACTAGTCTGTTAGCCAAACTACCTTAGATTTGGGGGAGTCTGTATAGTATACAGTTCTTGGTCTTCCCAGGTCTGACTTCCATTTCACAATACATATTTTTGGCCCAAGTGGTGGATACCAATTTTCCATTTCGCTTTGTATAATCTTACAAGTATGATGACCTGTCAGCAGTGATGGAAGAGTCTGGTGCTAAGTGACTACTAGCTTTTTATTTTCCACCCCCACAACTTGCATTAAGTATCAGGCTATTCAGGACTGTTGCTGTTGGGAAAGGGGTAGTTATGTACCCTTCCATGCTTAATTATTCAAAAGATGGTAATAATGTAAAAGCAATAAGCTTACCTTGGGCTGGGAATCCTGTTATATTATGTCATAACTTGGTCATTTAAGAGTCTCATTTCTACTGGACACTGGTAGCTTGACATAGTAAACAGCAATACTGGATAATATTTAGCATATAGTAATGTACAATTATATTATATTATATTATATTATATTATATTATATTATATTATATTATATTATATTACATTACTTATATTATATTATATTATTTATATTACATTAATTATATTATGCATAGCATAGCATTGCACACTTCAAGGATGCTCCCACATAGATAAAGACAATTTTAAATAAAGGGCAGACTTCTTTTTAGTCTTAGCTTAACATTCTAATGGCACAAACCATGAAAGTCAGGCAATCTGAACCATACCAGAAGCAACTTAGGCAGATTTTCCATGGGGCCAAAATTGCCTTTACCAAATGCTTGCCACTCATTTGATAGAATGTCCAAATGAAGATCCATGATGGTTTGTCTCTGTAGTTCAGACTTTCTAGAACTACACAGATATCCTTCACACCTCCTAGATTATAATACTATAATTCCAATTAAGTAGGGATGTTTTCAGTAACAATCCAACTCCTAAGTGCACAAAGCAAGCAGAAGCTGTGTTACCTAAGAGAGAGCAATTGTGGAAGTTTGCAATCCATTTAAAGATGACAGTATACCCCCAGAATTAAACTTTGATCTTCAGAACAAATTTGTGATTCAATAACATGATTAAAACATTTGGGGTGATAAATAGCTAGGTTATTTTTGGTGTCCAAAGACTGTATTTAAGAGACAGGGGGAGCAATGATTGAAAGGCCACAGGTCCACTTTTCATCTTCTGTTTTTCTCCTGAAAATAAGGTTTGTAGGTTTGCTTTGTATTCTGAACTGAACAGAGCCTATTTGGGATTTACATTGCAGCTTTGATGTGTTTCCTCCCTAAGAATGTCAAGAAATCCTGCCTCAAAGTCCCTATGAAAGGGATTTTGAAACCTACAGTACAAAGTTCCCTGTATCTGAGTTTACTGATATATGGAAACCAGTTTTTCAAGTGCTTATGTGACCACGATAGTCTGGGTTATGGAATCAAGAAACATAAATGTCGTATGATCTCCCAGTCTGAGGTTTTGCCTATAGTAAGAGGGTGTGCAAACTCCATTTGCAGGATTCAAGCTGGGAATATGTTCCCAAAATTGGGACAAACCTTATTGAAGTCACTAGTATTGAAGAAATGTAAATCTTAGGATTTTATCTAGCCTCATCCAAGGGATCAACTGAAGAGACATTGACTTTAATGGTTTGACTTTATGTGAGATCAAATTTAATTCTATTAAATTTCATTTGGCTCTTTGCTTTTTGAATTTTTATGTTAATGGAGTGTCCTCCAAATATCTTAGGTTACAGTAGAGCTGAATGCAGTACTAAAATATTGACAAAATACAGGTGGGAAGCCAATTTCCAGGCCATGATATTTTCCTAAACTCCAAGCAGACAAATATCTAAACCTATATTCTTCTATTTCCGTTATTTGGAAGCAGGTCCCATTCGTTTTGATAGATCCAATGGTCTCCATTCCCATCCCTTTCTGCAGGAGTACACCTTACAGGGATGTCATTCCAGATGGTAGGCACACATTGGGTGCAGAAGTCATCCTTTTCTTGAGCCTTCCTTCCATCTAACAATAGAGCAAGAGACAGAAACAGAGAATGAATGACAGGCTGAGATCGGAGAAAGGGTGTTCTCCACCATCAGTTTGTTTTAGTTTTAGTTATTTAAACATTTGAAAAAGTTACCAGGTTTATGGCAATAATTAAGTAGTTTCTGGGAAGGTTTGGATGAGGATGGGAACACAGACCATGATAAATCTTTCCATAAAACTTCATCTGGAGGTTTAGTTTCAATTCCATCTATTTTCTTTAAAAAGATTGTTTGACTTAGCCACTTGAATTATTAAGCAAGCACAACTAAATACAGATTTCATCCAACAAGAGCCCATTTAGTTTACCTAAATGTGATCATCCTTAAGTAATGGTACAGATTATTATTACTAGTTTTTTTATCCCACTTCTTTATATACAACTCAATAAGTGGCAAACATACCTAATGTTCCTACCTCCTATTTTCCCCACAACAGCTACTCTGATGGGTTGGGCTGGGAGGATTAGTGCCCTGGGCTGAGAGAAAGGCAGTTGGCCTGAGGTCACCTAACCAACTTTCTACAATTTATTGACTTAATGGATTTATTGCTATCAGCCTTATTTTATTACATAATTTTGGGATAAGAGTTCTGATCCGAGTACAAGCCATGCAGATTGCTTTGAATCCTGCTTATTCTGAAAGATTTGTTTCACATTTTCAGGTAGGCATTGTTGGAGTCTTATTTCCTTAAAAATAAAAATGGGTGGGTGGGTGTTGGACTGGTATTACTACTAAAAATTACATTACTGGAGCAATACTTTATAATACCATGGGAATCTACCTTTTCCAGCTTCTGACCATTTGTTTCATGGTGTTCCTTAAGATATCTCATAAAATAAAATTGGACTTAACAGATGGGGCTGTGAACTTATTTTATTCCCAAAAG
Organism: Psammodynastes pulverulentus; assembly: GCA_025802295.1. Lineage (NCBI taxonomy): Eukaryota > Metazoa > Chordata > Lepidosauria > Squamata > Psammodynastidae > Psammodynastes > Psammodynastes pulverulentus. The sequence goes on from JAOYMU010000283.1 coordinate 45,053,054, forward strand.
ACAAACATTGGAATGGAATATAATAAACTGGAATGCAGTTGGAACCAGAGGTAAACGTAGGTTCTACACATCATAGTATTGAGACTAAGTCACTCTTAAAGTAAACCTACCAAAATCCATGATTCATTTTGGATCCATTCATGTTGGAAATCCTGCAAAATGGAGTCCTTTCCCCATGGAAATCTACTTCTTTCAAGAGATCTGACTAAACAGGGTCTTCTTGAATATATTGGATTACTACTCAACAATCTAACCAGGACTCAGGGATGGTAGGAACAGTAGTCCCATATATATATGAGGAAAGGTAGGTGGGAAAGATTAAAGAAATGACCACACACTTTTGAAGAGTTCCCCATGCTGGCCAGACCAATTTTTTTTAAAGTCTATTATAAAAATAATAATAATCCCTAGGCCTTGAAGGGTTCATCAACCTTTTGCTTCCCTTAATGATGAATAATACCTCTTGCAGAAAGAAAAGCCTTTTGAGGGAGGGCACTGTGTCTACATTAGGAGGTGGGAGTTGTATCTAAGGTTGGGATCTTGGGGCGAGTTCACAAGGCAACAGTGGGAAGAAGAGGCCCCTGGAAGCCATCTCCAATCAAATATTTTGGGTCTACTCCTATTCCTAGTGGCAGAGCGTAATTGTCCTGTCCCGTTTCATTTTGGGATGAGATTATTAACCTTATTAATATTGCCTTGTCCGGTTGGAGAATGTGTTTCTTTTAACGATACACCTATAAAGGAGGATATGAAGCTTTTCCTGCTAAAGCAGGTCTTTCTGAAGGACCTGTAACTTCCTTTTCCTTTAAAATTCACTTTGGTTTTTTTTTTTTTTTTTACTGCCAACCTCCATTTTCTTCGAACACCTTCCCACTTTCCCTCCCCACTAGACTTTTTATTGTTTTACAGCCCTCCCCAAAGCACCAGTTTTCTGGCAGAGGAAGGAGACGGAAAAAGTCCTGACCCTTTTGCTTTTTTTTTTTTTTAAACCAATCTTGCACGGTCTTCCCTCCTATTCTGCTAGAGATGACAGCTCCCCAAAAAGCCCCAGGGGGAAGCTCAGAACAGTTCACCCACTTTTCTGCCTTTGAGAACTACATCCCCCAAGTGGTGGTCTTTTCAACGGGTCTAACACCCCCCCCCCAATTCAGAAATATACGGCCTCAGGTTTTGCAGATTTCAAGCCCACCTCTTCCTTTCTCCTTCCAAGGGACCCACTTCTGGTGGCTGCTTTAGCAGGCAGAAAACCTCATGCCCCGGGATGAAAGAATACGATCATTTTCTGGGCCCAGCATCAACTTTTTAAATAAATTCGTGAGGCCTAATGACATGACCCCCCCTCCCCGCCCCCATACTATGTGAGCGGAAGCCTTGAGCTGAAGAGTCTATATGGGATGGTTGTAGATAGAGGGTGAGATAGGAGGGTTTCAAAAATGGGGTGGACTTATAGAAACATCCCCCCCCCCGCCGCCGCCCATTCCCTCCCTTCTTCTCCCATTCCCCCTCCAAGCATATTCATCCAAATAAACTTTGAATCGGTACTCACTCGCAACGGAATTCACACGTTCTTTCTCCTCAAAAGCTAGACAACCCACCAGTTTGGCCGCCAAACAATTATTTTAAAATCCTGGCCTAACCGCTGCCTACTGCACGCATACACGTACCCAAACACACCCCGGCGTTCCTTGCTATTTTGAACCATTTAAATTTCGAACGACCCACTCCATCCGTCCGTCCCTCCTTCCCTCTCTCCCTCCCTCCTTCTCTTGATCTTTTTCTCCTTCTTCTTGTGGGCTCTCTTTATTTAAGTGAATAAAAGTTTAAAGCTGGAGGTTATTTATTGTTCCGTCGAGATAAGTCCTAAGTGGCTCTTTCGAAGCACGTGATTCCAATAAACTTTGTTTTATGGCCTGAGAGTTGACAAGCCAAAATATAATTCCCACCATAAATTAGTTTAAGAGCATACAAGTGCAGATGCTTTCGTTCCTAGAAGCAGTGACAGAAAGAGTGCTTAAGCAGGAGTCCTCTGGCTGAAACTGAACTCCAAGGAGACCCTTTTTCTTCATTCCTCTTCCCGCAGGGAAAGCTTACAGTAAGTCTCTTCTTATTCCCCCTAGACAGAAGAACGATTTTTGCCTGGGAGCGCGCGTTTGGATGCGGGCAGGTCTATTCGCTGAAATTGTAGAATACAAGAATCACGAAGAAGTGACGGGGTCAGATTTGTTCCCGTTAAAAACTAGATACAGCTCCATCGATGGCTCGCCGTCGAGAGATTTTTATTGCTTCTTTTACTCTTCTTGTTGTTGCTTTCGTTGGACAAAGCTAATGGATAATTGCCAACTCCTTTATTTTCATCAATCCAAGAAGCTGGCCTGTTGTTATCTAGAAGTAAACCGGAAAAAAGTGGGAAGACAGACAGAGAGAATCCCTTGAGATTAAAAAGTTCCTGCTAAGCAATTTGCCTCTGCGTTTTTATAACCCTCTTCAGGAATAACGCAAACAAAAAGATGAAAACTTGTAAAGGGATTTAAAAGAAAAGAAATGACTTGTTTGTTTTTGATGCATTGTTTCTAAATAATGAGTGGGAGATAACAGAATTGATGAAAGACAAGAATGTAATGTGGTTAAGTAAGCATCTTGCTCTAACTGATGTGAATAACATTCTTCTTCCCAGTGAGGATTTAAAGATTGCCTTAATATGAGAATAGGTGACTGTGGGTCTTCAGGAAGTCTCTACCACTGTAATGGTTTTAAGGAAAATTGCCCTGTGCTCCTTGGAAAGAAAGCAGGACTGCTATGGCTCTCACTGAATTTTAGAGATGTGTTTTATTTTTATTTTTAAAAATCATTTGGCTATCCTATTTATTATGCCTTTTGAAAAGAAAAATCAGGATAAAGCACAAGGTGTGCTAATTTCTTGCCCCTGTGATCTCAAGGTTGTTCAAGAATACTTCTGGAGAGTTGTAAGCTATTAAATGTTCTAAATCGTCAATAACAGAAGAAGTGATGAAATACAACACAATTCAACTGTATTCAAGAGGATTTCTTCACCTTTTCTTTCTCTCTTTTTAATTACAACAGGTTCGGGACAATGGAAAGACAGCTCCAGTAAGTGTGAACTCTTCCTTTTTGCTAAACTTGTTGGGTTTCCAAATATTGCTTTGTACATTTTTGCTGATACAAAGAGAGTGAATTCACCTTTGCTGTGCTCCTGAAATGTCTCTCTAAAGTTACTTGTACTTTGAGAGTTTTGGGGTGGGGTGGGGGGCGAACAGTTTGCTTTCTTCCATCCTCTCCCATCTCTGTGATGATAGGTCGCTGCAAATGCTGATCCGCAGTTTCTAGGAAGGTCATTTTCAGGGCTTCACAGGTGTAACGTGTCAGAATCTGCCTCTCATCAATATTTTCCAGCTAATGATCAGGATTAACATTTTAACCTGCTCAAGTTATATAATGTCTCCCTTTGCAAACCTGGGCTGTTCCTTGGCTTCAAAATACATTGTACTCAGCCTTTGGGGCTCAAAAGATACCTGGGCATATTTTTTTTAGCTTGAAGAAGTATATCTGGAAATAAGGCCCATTGGTTTCAATGAAAACATCTATGCCTAGCCGCTATGCTCAGAATCAGAAGCATGATGGTGTAATGCAGTCTAAAATATTGAAATTAAATGCTAACCTGATTAAATGAAGTGTTTTTTGCAATAGGATGATGGAGTATAAGAGGAAAGGTGATATTATTGGTGGATGAATTTAGAAAAAAAATTGGTTAATTGTCATTCGGTGTGGAGGAACAAAGAATAGGAGGAAAAGATGGATCTGTTTCAAGAAATAAAGGAGAGAGGGAGAGAGACAGGGGAAGAGAAAAAAGTGAGGTCAAAATAAAAAAGGTGGGGGGAAGGTGAGTGGAAAAGAAACCAAGGTTGAGATTGCTTAAATATTGCAGGGGTTTGAGGCATAATGAGTTCATCTGTTAAATGAACTTCTGAGAATTACAATGCATTGTAGGGGTTTTATTTGTTATTTTTTGGGGGGGGGAAAGAAACACATTAGCTCATAATGATCAGCTTCTAAACATAATTCTTTGAAGTGACTGTCTCACACACGTTCTTGATTTTTAAAAACTTACCTTACTGCTCTTAAAATCCAAACGGATGTATTGTGCATCTCTACATTTGTGGATTGCTTTGAGAGATCGAAACCACGAATAAAACCACTTATTGCATCTTCTTCCCTAGATAAAACCTCTGTATGTTTTGCCCTTGTTTGGGGGGTCAGTTTTCTAGCCTTATAACTCTTTGATTTTCTTTTTTAAAACCTCCCTTTCATTCTGTCTTTCTTTCCTCTTCTTTTTTTCTTTTTTTTTTTTAAAAAGGTCTTTCTTAAACTTAGTCTTAGCATACTGATTATGAACCAGCATACAAAAAGGCCTGATGGATCAAAAGAGTTTGTATGGGCAGTTGAGCAGGAGGTGAATATTTAACGCTTTTGTCCATCAATAACTCTTTGGCTTTGACCTGTCTGAGCAAGTCGTGCAATAAGGTGAAACGCAGGTCACAGCGTCTAACAAATATGAAAATCTGTGCCATTGCACAAAATATTGGGGCAATTTCTTTCTTTTTTCTTTTTGCTTCTTTCAGTGATTTCTACCTGATCCTTCCAAGGTGTTGCCTCTCTTGTGCCCCAAAACCACACACACACAAACACACACACACACACACACAAAGAGAGAGAGACAAATATAACATGCAAAGAATTGATTACTTGAGTACATTTCATTATTTTTAATTAAATAGGCAAAAAAGGTTAGGGGTAGGAGGACCCACTGATTTTCCTCTAAAATGCATTTTCAGCCAACGCTGGAAATAGATATGGACTCAGAAATGTGTTAAGAGATCAATTCTGTTTCCAGGGAGAGAGAATCATTTTTGGATATAAAAAGCGCTCTGCCTCACAATTCAACAAAAGAAAACAAAAAGAGCAGTCCTTTAAGCTTACTGTTCAAAGATACACCAAAGATACACCTGATATTTGTTTTATTTTATGTTATTTTTGAATAGCCAAACCAGAGAGCTAAAGGGAGATGACCGCGAGACAGCACTTAGAAATGGGTGAGCCACAATGCATGAACTTTTGGACTCAAGTGTGCTGCTGTCGACAAACTAGAAATAATGAAATGCTGGGATATGTTTGTAAATGATTTAGGGTGACCTCCGGCCCTGCCCTTAGCGTAAATGCAACTGTCTGAAAACCAGCAGAGAGGGCTTTTGTTGCCTATATAAGTATATATTTTAAGCAGATTTTAATGAAAAAGCAGATCTCTGCTTTTAATGGAATCTTTTTTTTTTTAAAAAAGAGGCTTCCCCCCCTGTATTATTAAAAACAAAGCTAAATACCTGGATTTTTTTTTGTAAGAGATTCTCCATTTGTACAACATCTTTTCTTTGGTGATGAAAGACGATTTATTTATTAGTTTGGATACCTTCCACTTTTTTACACAAAGGGGAACTTAAGTTGTCAAATCATGTCCCCGATTCAAATGTGAAGGTGTCTACAGTCTCGGTTCTGTTGGACTGGCTCAGCTCTGTAAATTTAAAAAATCTGGATGTTCTGTTCGCTGTTCCTTGTCACACCAATTGTGCTTTTTTTTTGTTTATTCGTTTTTCTATGAAATTATACATATCCTTCCCTTCATACCCATGACGCCAGGTCTTTCCCCCAACAGAACCCAGTGTATTCCTTGGATGAAAGTCAGAGGGGCTGGAAACAGTGTGGCTGCCTTTCAGAAAAGGAGACCAGAATGTTGTTACGTTGTCTATATATACCCTGTAGAACCGAATTTGTGTGGTGTTTACGTAGTCACAGATTCGATTCTAGGGGAATATATGGTCGATGCAAAAACTTCACTTTTCTGCTCATGGTTAGGCGATGTAAATAAAGGGAGAAAGAAGATCTGCAAAGATGCCCTGCGTCACGGTAGCACATCCCATCTTAAACATGCTCACACCGACAGTACAAAGAACCTGGAAAAAGGCTAGTCGGCTGGTTGAAAACCTTCTCTTTCGATATCAGCGGCCGTTTGTGAAAGGTGAATAAAATGTTGATATTGGCGGAATATATTTCTCTCTCTCTCTTTCTCTCTTCGTTTACGTGCCTTCTTTTCAAACCAATATGGGGTATCTCGGGAAGCACTCATATCTTTGTAGCAGAAATGTCGTCTGCAAACGAGCTGATTATTAGAGGAGGTTTTTTTTTTCCTTAATGTGTGGGTTTGCTTTTGTTTCTCTTTCGTGTCTGATTGTTTTTACAAAAAAAGAAAAGAAAAGAATTGAACTTCCAAACTTTCCGAATAGTTTCCTGGGCCATCCGATTTGTGTTCCATTTTGACCCAAACCGATTTTCACGCTGGGGGGGGGAGTGTGGGGGGCA
>JAOYMU010000283.1:45114717-45125987 GCA_025802295.1 Psammodynastes pulverulentus
GGTTTTAGTCGGGATTTAAATAAGGTTTTAGAATTTTGTGTATGAGTTTTTATGTTTTTAGGTGTTGTAAACCGCCCCGTGTCTACGGAGAGGGGCGGTATAGAAATTAAACTAATAAATAAATAAATAAATAAATAAATTTACATTTGTTTGTCTTCTAACTTCGGAAATATCTAGTGAGAATTCCATACCTATTTATGCACACAGGCTTCTTTCCACTAGTTACTGAAATCACACTAGAGACTAAGCAACTGTACTATATTGGGAAGAGAGGCATCATTGGCAGCTTACACTCAAGTAGCATTTATTTCATCTATTACCTCCCAAATAGTATTTACCAGACTTGAAAATAAGTTCTTGAGTTTCCCCAGTTGGAACTGTTGGTCTTCCCAAATCTTACACAGGATTCTATTACTTCAGATGGGGACACATCAGTGAGAAATTGGTATGCATAAATTGGAGTCAATAAAAAAATTATTTAATTACAAGCATGCAAAGAAAAGCACAGTTTATTCTAGATGTGAAAATACTTGGGTCAATGACTTTTATGTCATTCCATTAATTTCCTGTTAGAGAATAGTTTTTTCCAGTTTATCTGTAGAGTTTCATTAGAAGTAAAGGCTATTTAGTTTGGCTTTTCTTTCCATAACTTTTGAGATTTTTTAAAAAAATCATGAACACTGTAAATCTTGCCTTGGTTAAACACCAAATTAATCCTGTAGGACAAGTAGTATATTCATAATTATCGTTAGGGAAGACAGTATTTTCAATTTGCATTGTTTTGTCTTTGCTTCGAGTCCCTTCATTCCTTTTATTAGTACCCAGCAAGTGTTCCAGATATGGAATCCAGATGTTTCATGTAACCAAAGAACTAAATACATGTATTAGCAGTATTTCAGTTGCAACTGTGCATTAATACAATTCCTGTATTAGAGATCTTCTGATCAATGAAATTAATAATAATGGTGTGGTATGATGATACTGCCAAATTCTGGAAATCCTTGAAAAAGATATTGATTAAAAAAAACATTCAACATTGCAAATTTGGCAACTGCTGTTCTGTATTAGTGCATGTAATAGTTTGATGTTATTTACAGCACTTGTGTACCCCTGAATTGAATTTCATGATCATTATGCTGTAGCACATTTTCCACTTCAGATGATTTTTTGAGTTGTCTGAATCTGCAATACCTCTTGTGTTATTTCACTTAAGTGCGGAAACTGTTTTGTGATATCGATATACAACTGCCAGGAGCTAAAGGTAGACTTTGGATACTGTGAGTGGGATCTCTGTTGTTCCTGGCTTTCCTGGATTTTTTTAGTCCACCAAAATAATTCTGATCAAGCACAAGCCAAAATCCAATCAGAGATAAGCTCTTACCTGCACTAATTGGAAATTATCTTCGCTAAAAACCAATCAAAAGTCAGGTTACCTGGCTATAAACATGGGAATTTTTGCTCAATTTCTGTGGCCTGAATCTCTGAAGATGCCACCCAGAATTGCTAGTGAAACATCAGGAAATGATTGTCTAAACCACAGTCACTAAACACCTGAAGTTCAATATTATCCCACAGATGTTGGCCACATTACATCAGTATAATAAAGAACGTAGCTTTCTTCACCTAAAAGCTATTTTAGTTTTTAAAAAAACCATATCTATTTCTATTAATATAACTTTGGCCCTAAGGTATGAAACTGTGAATATAAATTAATGATGCATAAGCCTCAACATTCAGCAAGGATATATTTGAGTTTGGGACTTATAGCCTGAGGCAATAATCATATATCAGTAGGCTGTCTTCCACTGTCTCCATAGCAGGCTAAGTTCAGACAAAGCAATATACACTGTGCTCTGTGAGAAAATTAGAAGAAGTTGAGAGAGGGTGCTCAGCTATTATTTCTATTTCTACACTATTATTTCTAATAGTGTACAATACTGTCAGTTCAACTATACATTGCATTTTAAAAGCAAAAATAAAAAAGGTTTTTCAATTATTGTAAAGAGGGACGAAGATCAAGGTGTTTTGGATATAGTTAACTGTTATTTATAGTTCAATAAATATTATTTAAATAATGAGGTGATTAGAACCAGGATTGGGATATACTAGGTCAAGAAATTTAACATTTTTCTTTACAGTTGTAGAGGATTTTTTTATTCAACCTACATCTTGCAGCAGTGTAAAAAAATTAAATCTTTCTACCAGCATATTCAATTTTCAATCCTTGAGAATGGGATTGTCATGCCTACTTTCCTTTAAAAAAAAACCAACTCATTTTTTAAAAATTAGAAAGTGTCCACATAAGGCCAGCAGCATATTTAGTGCTAAGTTAATTTGTCCATTTCTGTCCCCCAAAACCAGAGATAGCAACAGCACTTACTTATATACCGCTTTACAGTGCTTTTACAGCCCTCTCAAAGCAGTTTACAGAGTCAGCATATTGTCCCCAACAATCTGGATCCTCATTTTACCAACCTTGGAAGGATGGAAGGCTGAGTCAACCTTGAGCCTGGTGAGAATCAAACTGTCAAACTGCTGGCAATCAGCAGTCAGCAGAAGTAGCCTGCAGTACTGCACTCTAATCGTGGCTTATATTAATCAATTAAACATACATCACAAGGGCTTCCTTTACCACAAACGCACTCAGCTGGCCAAGGAATTCTGGCTGAGGAATTCTGGAAGTTGAGGTCTACATATTTTCAAATTGCCAAGGTCAAGAAATACTGGGCTACAGAGTTATTATTACCCAAATTGCATAGCTTTAAAGCATTTTGCTCGTCCCAATGTAAATTTGTTTACATAGCAGATTTTGGTTATTTACATACCACAAGCAAGAAATTATTTTCAATCTTGATGAAAATTCCATAAATGTCAACAACTTTTTTAGCTTCCCTTTTCTATCATGCAATTTATGATTAAAAGAATAGCAGCAAAAATTCTGTTACCTTCTTCCGAAATTTCATCCAAGTACATGTTAAAGGTGTGGTTCCTGATACTTTGCACAACAACTCTACTGATTCACCAGACCTTACTTTCTGGTCTTCTGGGAACTGAACAATCTGAGGAGGAAGAGCTGATAAAAAGGAGAAACACTTTTGAGGATTTTTTTCCAGAGGTAAAAACTACAAAAATATTGCAGCAGTTGTATAAAATAGAAACCAATTGTTTATCCAGTCCCAAAGCTATATCTAACAAAAATAAAGGATCTGGTTTATGGTTATAATAATAGAATCCTTCAACCTCTACTTAATGGTTCAATGCTTGCTAGCAAAATATGTATCCAAATTAAGGAGTCGGTAAACTTCTTTCGAGTCAGATTCATGAATGATCATTAGTCAAACTTCAAAAGACAGAGGAAGCTTTATAAATCTGTGCTGATAAATCAGTCCTGGAAAAGAAACCTCCCAGTGTCCTTGGCATACAATTGACCATCCGGATCCTTCTCACCTATCCAAAGCTCACTTTTGACAGGCATGGTGAGAATGAGAGTCCACTATGAAATGCACTAACAAGTTTGCCAGACTGTACAAACTAAAGCTGTAAGCCCAGACCAACTTCAGAGATTCTTTACAGGGGGAAAAGTGTTCCAAGGTTATGCTGGCTACTCTAGTAATCATCCTACACAAAGTAAAGATGGGGAGGCTTCCCACTTCCATAGAAAATCCTCTTGATTTTAGGATCTTCTTGGCTTAAACCTAGAGAGCCTCTTATATTCCCTGCTTCAGATTTTAGAGCACAGGTGGCAAACTCAAGGCCCGGGGGCCAAATGTGGCCCACCACGTCATTTTATGTGGCCCGCGCCAAATTATATCAGTGCTGGGATTCAAATTTTTTTACTACTGGGTTGTGGGCTTGGCTTGGTGGGTATGGTGTGATTTGGTGGGCGTGGTTTGGTGGGTGGGTGTGGCAGGGGAAGGATACTGTAAAATTTTCATTCCCTCCCCACTCCTGGGGGAAGGTTTCTGCAAAATCCCATTCCCTCCCCACCCCACTAATCTGCTTTCCAGCTCCATTCTCCTGTGCAGGGCAACAAGAGAAGACCTAGCTGATCAGCTGGGACTTGGGAGGCAGAGAATAAATGGGGATGGGGCCAGTCAGAGGTGGTATTTGCCAGTTCTCCGAACTACTCAAAATTTCCACTACCGGTTCTTCAAAACTGGTCAGAACCTGCTGAATACCACCTCTTGATACATTTTTAAAGGAGTTATCATGGATCATCTTGGTTTTGCTCATACTCCTATGAAGAAATGGGAAGAATCGTTGTAGCCTTTTTTTAATAAGGTGCAATAAAATATTGCTTAAGCGTTCCAACAGATTCAACTCTAGGTTGTCTTTTCAAATACAGCCTTCCTAATTTTTTAAAATTCAAAATCGAACACTTAGTAAAATAGCAGATAAAATTACCTATATTGCTTTATTAAAATAGCTAATCCCTATAACATATTCTAGAGAAACATTTTATTGTCAAACATTCTACTGAAAAGCTGACAGATTGCATAATATGATTCTTATTTACATCAGATTAATGATTTTGCATTACTCACACTTAAGTTTAATGTATATGATCCTGGGCTAATACAAAATAGGCCCGTGGTTACCTAAATAGTTGTCAATTTTTATTGAAAAATTTCCTGTATTTATAAGAAGCACTTCTTTTTACATATAAAGCCTTCTACCTATTTAGTAAGCTTGAATGAAGAACATCAGTGGCTGGTCATTATGTCCCATGTAAAATAATTTGATGGTCTCTGATGCATGCCAGATAATAAGTAAGGTCATCTTAAATAATTTTTATTGTGAAAAGATATTCTTCCACTAAAAATTCTATGCACTGCTAAAATCCCTGGAGGAAAGTGAAACTCTCGTAAAACAAAATGGACAATGGTCATCTTTAAGGACAATGAGAAGTAAACCCTTCTGATGCCAGCATCTCCCTTTAGTCTCTCGTGCCAATCAAAAAGGTACATCATTATAAGACCCTCTTCCATCTTGATTAGAATTGCAAGCAAACTCCATAAAACCTGGGGTGGAAGAATGAGCCTCTGCAAAGGGGGGCACTTGCCTTGCTGGATAAACTGTAATCCCTGGATTCTCAGTTTCCTTTGAAAAAGAGCCCGTTTTTTTTTAAAGGTGGCCGTGCTCTTCACTCATTGAGCCAAAGAATGAATAGTTTTAATAATGACTGACATATGCCTTATGTGTCAAAAGTTTTTCTTTTTTCTTTTGGGAAGAAGAGTTCATAAAGAAATACTGTTGGGATGGCCACAGTTGACTAGTACTGTGTCTATCCAAAGGGAAGAGCAAAGATAGGAGTTTGTAAGGACAGACGTTTTTAAAATTTGTAATTTTTCAGAACTTATAAAAAGGCTAGCCTGTCGAATTATGTAGATCAAATCTATCCTAATGTTGGCAAAATCAGGATAGTAGCTAAAAAACTGTCCAGTATGACAGTCTACAAGATGATCCAACATTATTAAATCCATTTGTGTAGCAGACATGACAGCTGACACTTACATGGACATCTGCAGGAGGCAAGCGAGGGCAAATGATAAAAGGAGTATAATATTATATTGATGATCCAAACATTGTGACTTATGTATGTATGTGACAGATGTCAGGACTGCTGCTTCTTATACTATTTATTGCCTAGAGTGGGACACTGAGACATGAACAATATGAAGAAAGCGGCACCAAGTATTGCTGTCATGGAATGTGACTCTGCTGCTCACCTAATGGTCTAGAGAAAGATAGAAATTAAATAGCTCACTGTTAACCTGTACATATGAATGAATATTGTATTTTTCCATCCAACTAGCATTTACATGGTTCCCAATGGCTAGATCAGCCAATCTCAACCTGGTACCTATTCCCAGAATTGCAAATGCTTATTAAGAAAAGTTGAACAGGTGGCTTGAAGCTTGCTTCATCTATTTGCCATCATGAAAACTTAGATTTGACAACATGCATGCACACACACAAATATATAGACAATATAAATGTGTTATATAATCATAATCATAGCTTTAATTAATTACTTAAGGTCATGTATAAGTACTATTATTTTGCAAATAAATTCTCAGTTTTGATTTACATTAAATAGAGATTGTGCAGTTTTTCAGGTACTTGAAGTGCCTGACACATTAAACAGCCATATTGCACTCAATAGGCTCTACTTCTAGATTAATAAGTGCAAGAATAACCAATGTTATTTAATCAGAAGATTTTGCAATACAGAGATCTTGAAAATATATATATTAAGAGAAGAAAACTCTGTTAGCCCTATATTGTAATTTCAGATTGATTCAACTCATTTCCATTCATGTTGAAGGACTGAAGAAATACTGGAATTTTTTTTTAACTAACCCACTATTAGCTATTTTTCATTATGATGAAATATATTGAAATCAGGTGAGACATTATGAGCTGTTGTGGAGCATTTTGTTGCAATGGATCTATTCTGCAAAATCTTTCCTTAATCTTCATAATGGTGACTCAAGGACAATGTTAATAACAATTCTATAGAAAGACCTTTTACTCTATTTTCCAGCTAAGGGACAATTAATATTTTTGACAATCCAAAGGACAACATTTCAGAAATAAAGCAAATGCCAATAAATATTTACATTAAGTGTGAAAAAAATTCCAAGGATAAGATCATTTTATAATGTAAAGAGAGAATATCAGAAGGAAAAGAAGGATGCTTGGATGTAACATATTTGTGAATTCTGGAATAAGCATGTTTTAAGCCAGTCTTCTCTTTAATTATTGTCTGAGTTTCACATAAAGTCTGCTTCATCAACTGGATAAATATTTGACTGCTGTTCAATAAATTGCATTAGTTTACTTTAACTGTATTCTCAGCCTTATTCGGGCATCCTACATTAGGCAATGTACTGTGTAATGCATCTCTGCAGGTGACCAGAGCTATTCTCTGTATGAGGTAAATTAAAACTCATATTTTAAAAATTAAACATTCTTGCACTTCATGATTTCAATATTTAATTATAACCTGTGTCAGGGCCTAATCTCTGACTGAGTCAGGCATGAAATTAATCAAAAAAGGCAAAAGCTTAGCAATCCTTCTACACTGTAAAAATAATGTAATTTTTATGGCAGCTCTGTAATTCTCAGAGGAAAAATTGAGGAAGGAAGTGATGGTAACTGATAGCAATTGCCATAGGCTGTGTGAACCCACAAATAAGTGACTTAATATAGTAGTTACTGTAGCAAGAGTAGAAATATTATTGGAGCATCTAAAAATAAGAAGGAGAGGTGACAGCAGTTTAATAGACAAATGTTTTAAGCAAAGCTTTAAATACATTGACAAGGGAAAAATAAATACACTTATTTAAAAATCTATATTTCATTGCAATTGTTATGTTTTGCTACAGTAATTTCAGCAGAACTTGGAAAAAACAAATGAATCGAAATGGAGAAAATGAGAATTGAAGGGATTTGTTTTTTCTAATTCATTACTACCTAGAACAGAATGTAATAATAATAATTACAACAACAATTACATCAATGACTATTTGGTAAGCTTCTTTGATAGACTTTCTTTCCTACTGAAGGCATAATTGTTACAGAAAACAATGCTCTACTATGGAAAAGAGTGGGGTGGGTGGGAGATGGGGCATTTAAAACATTTCATGTAGCTGTTTGATCCTATTGCCTATTTTAGAACTGGTTTCTTGATGAAAAGTGTGTAACTGCCACAACTGATGACTATCTCTTATAAGTTTTGGTAAGAACAGAAGTGGGGGCTCTTGGTTATTGATAAATAACTTGCTTTTTCACATACAAAATCAATTTTGTGCTGGCATGAAATTAAGAACATCAGTTCATAAAACAATATTTTTTTAGGTCTAACCCTGAAATGCTTTCTAAAGCTATATTTACCAACAGAGTGAATTCCTACATGTCCATTGGAGGTGCAATGGTTCAGCAGTTAAATATGCTGAGCTTGTCAGCTGAAAAGCTGACAGCCTGGGTTCGAGATCTGAGCAGTACGCAATATGGTGAGCTCCTGTTACTCACCCCAGCTCTTGCCCACCTAGCATTTCTATAACATGCAAAAACAAGTAGATAAATAGGTATCACTTCAGTGGGAAATTTTCTTCCCATTTGGTTGAAGTGAGAAGTACTTTCATACAATTGTATGCAAAGTATACAATTAGAAGAATGGGATTCAATATGGAACCAAAATTTCACTTTAACAAAAGCAGTGGCAGATAAAGAAAATATTTACAAGATGTTCTACCATTGGCATCTACCACCAGCGAGATTAGTGGTAATGTTTCCTAACATGAATCCGGTATGCTGGAAATGCAAGAACGCCCAGGGTACATTCTATCATCAGTGGTGGCTATGCCCAGAAGACCAAAAATATTGGATAAAAATGTGGAAATGGCTACAGAAAATAATGGAAGAACAGATAGAATTTAAGCCAGAGATATTTTTATTAGGAATAGTTAAACAGGGATGTAGGAAAAAAACCAGATATATCTTAACACATTTATTGACAGCTGCAAGAATATCCTATGCACAATGTTGGAAATTAAACACCATCCCACCAGAAGAATTGGTGATAAATAAAATTTTACAATGTGCCGAAATGAATAAATTAACATTAGTGTTAAAAGAGAAAGAAGATTTGGAATATTACAAACTTTGGGATAAATGGTATAACTGGCTAAGTAAAAGAAATAATGGACAAAGAAGAGATGAAGTAATAAATTGACTAACAGATATAGGACATAATATGTATAAGTAAGAGATTAATGTGTATGTAATAGATATAATTATATAGGTAATACAGGAGAAACAGATGTTATTTGGGAGCAATATACACTTGTAAGGAATATATTAACGAATATAAGAATGTGTATACAAATAGGTATAAGTATAGATTGACTAACAGTGAAGTAAATGCAAGAGGAATACTTAACTGCAAACTAACTAATCAATATGTAGATTACTGATACTAGTACTGGAGTATGTATAAATATAGACATTATAATTGATGAATGTATAAGAAAACAATGTCATAATAATGTTAATGATATGAATGTGATGTTTTAAAGAAGGAAAAAAAACCAATTAAAAAATTTTTAAACAAAAAAAAGAATCAGAGCAGGTGGGAGGACCCAGGACTAGTTTTCGCTTCCTGTTCCTCTCCGCGAAACGGGGGCTTTGGGTAACAACCAGATCACACAATCCGGGCAGACCCAGCTAGCTCCCACCCCTGGCCTATAGGTCTGATTCTGAAAAAAAATGGTCAAAGGCATAGCCATACTCCATTCTTAACCTGCTGAGTTAAAAAAGTGCCGGTTCGGCCAAACCAGAAGCTGGAAAACATGCGCAGATGATCGGAGAGGCCTCCCCAGCTCTCTCTGATCATTACCAAAATGTCTGAACCGGTGGCAACCCGAAGAGGAAACCACCCCTGGTGGAAACATTTCCCTCACAATCCAAGTGGGTTGACAGATGCCATATTCAAGCAGACAGACTTCTCTGTGTTTCCCATAAAAAAAATATCCCGACAAACCCAGAATGCCTGACTTTGTTTGAGTACTTCAATTCCCCTTTCTTTCTTTTCCAGGGCTAATGTCTTTGAAAAGGAGGGTCGAATGTCAGCTGCCCATCTTTGCTTTCTTTAGAGCTCACTAGCAACTGCCATAACGGGGGGGGGCGAGAAGTATTTGGGAGGGGAATAGTGCTGGGGGTATGAAAGAATGCTGTGGAAAATTGGACACTAGAAGAAACCAGAAGGTTCTAAAACATTAGAACTAAACCTAATTGGACTACTCTCCCAGGGGGGAGGATTCTGGACATTGGGGATTACTTTCAACATATGACTTTTTTTTGGTGGTTTTTCTTCAGAGCTTGCCTCATTTTGCTGCACTCAGCATCTCTAATAAAAGTATTTTTCTCTATGGAGAAAAGGACCTATGGAGTCAAGGATCATTCTTTCCTAGGGAGTAGGCTGTGGCCAGTCTGATACACAACTTAGGTTGTTTACTGAATACAGCCAGAAGCTGCTATATTGTCTTCTGTAGCTGTACTTTAGAAAGGGGCAGAGGAAATATTTCAAGGTGACCTTCTTAAAGATACCAAACTGAAACTTGACAAGGTTAATATCTTCTGCAGAATCTATTTAATTCTATTCAGTCAAAGAAAATGAAAGAAGTGCAAGTTTTGGTACTTTCCTAATATAGCATATATAATCATTTTAAAGCTATCAAAGCTAGATGTAACCAAGCTACCAATATATATCATTGACAATTACTGAGTTCTATTTTATATCTCAGCTTATAGTATTATGAGATCACTCTGAAAACTGCCAAGCTAATGAATATATGGCATGCTTTCTTTTCTTATCCAATTACATGTCATTTTTATTGTTAGAACTAGTCAGAAAGAAATTGAAGGAGAAGAATATATTTGGCAGGTACTTCAGATATATTGATTCTTAATCATAAATATTAAAAACATTTAATTCATAAATATTCATAAATTACAATAAGAAAAGTGAATTATGTTTGGATATGATATAGTGAACCTTACATTTAATTATTTAGAAAGGAAAAAAAAGAGGAGAAGGCAAGTCAAAGCTAGTAGCCAGACAGTATTAAAGAAATTTAGGATAGATTTGGAGCACCTTATTGGCAATAAGGACAGAGTGGCAAAGTAATATATAGAATATCTCTAAGTAATAGGAGGAATAGGAAACAAAGATAGAAAAAAGGAGGACGTGTTTGGGGAACTAGCAAAAGGGTAGAACTAATAGATAGGAAATTAATTTTAGGGAAATAGTTATTATCTTGGTTTTCTATGAAAGGGTATTTTGTTGAGTTAAAATAAAAAACTACAGGCTCAAAGAAATATGTTTTCTTCCATGGCATAATAAATTTGTGTTGTGTGATTGTAGTAGTTATTACAACTACTCACACTCATAGCAATGATTTTATCATTTTTATAATTTCTTCCATATCAGTTACTTTGTATTTTGTTTGTTTGTTTGTAAAATGCAAGTGCACATGTGTCTCAAAATGTTGAATATTTCATAATGTATATTGTATTTTTGTAGCATTTCTCTAAAATCTTAGGAACGGGAGAATGTTTGTGTCTTCACCTCTTTGGGTTTTTTTAAAGTCCTTTATAAGTTCTCAGATCTTCCAAGTAATCCATCGCAATGTCCTGCCAAGCTCCATGAAATGAATATTTTCTACAATTTGATTTGAAGAACAAAATTAAATTAGAAATTAAAA
>JAOYMU010000283.1:45390579-45403852 GCA_025802295.1 Psammodynastes pulverulentus
TTTGTGTTTGTATTTTATTTTATATTCATGTACACTGAAGAAGGTATTTAATTTCGTTGTACGAGGTACAATGACAAGTTAACTAACTAACTAACTAACTAACTAACTAACTAACTTAGTACCGTTGCAACATCCCCTCAGTCACATGATCAAAATTTGGGTGCTTATTAGCCAGCAATTGTTGGATGTCATAATGATTGTAGTATCCTAGAGTCACGTGACCAATTGGTTGCCAAGCAAAATCAATGGGGGAGGATGTATTCTTAACAACCAGGTGATTCACTTAATATCTAAGGTGATTTTCTTAACCGCCATGACAAAAAAAAGTTTGTAAAATCAGGTGTGACTCACTGAACAATTGCCTTGCTTAGCAATGGAAATTCTGGTCCCAATTCTGGTCCCAATTAGCAAGAGTTTTAGAAGATCTCCATTAAAAATTGCGTTGTGTAATTCCATTCCAGTTTCAATCAGATATTTTTTCAGAGACGATACAAAAACTAATGTCAGAGGAAAAGAAGTTATCCGCCCTTCTTCCTGGATTCAGATATGAAACTTCTCTTAGATATTGGATATTGTTGTCCGGGAAAGGAAAGGTTTTATTCTTCATTCCCAGAAATTATGTTACCAAGGAAAGCAACTGAGTTCATTGAGGAAGGAAATTCTCTTCAAAATGGAAATACAGGAAACTTATTCATGCTGGAAAATAGCATTAAGTATTATTTTCTTGTGTTACTTACTTTCAACAACAATAAATATCAAGTGTTTAGTGTACAGATAATGCACCAATGATTTTTATTGTGCCCCATGTAAGCATGTGCAAAGTCAGATATTTTATTACTATTGTTTTCATTATTTATTGTTGCAGGGGACTGCACAAAGTATCCACTTAAAGCAAATAGCTTTACAAGTGATTCTGCCGAATTAGTTATATGATATGAATGAAGTAAGCTCATCCAAAGTGACAAAAATAAGCAAATAAATAAAACAGGAATGAACTTTCACTTTTAGAAACTGTCAAAGCTAATGGATGAAGGACCTCTAGCTGCACTTAATCAAAATGAAACCTCTTATAGCTATTCTCTGAGCATCAAGGTGTGAACAGAATGAGGGAATGATGTGTATGAGTAGTAAATATGACAAATTTGTCGGTTATTTGGGGTTTCTTTGCTCACATTTGTTTTTTGTTTTTTTAAAAACTTTTATGTGTTGTTGATTAAACAACGTGTGAATTGGAAGAAGTTCAGATAGTTCTTTCGGAGGAAAATTATTGCCCATCTGCACTAGCCAGATGCAACACTTTTTTTTCTCATTTTCTGTTTATGAAAAAAATTCACATTTCACTAATTCCCCGTCAACAAATATTCCAGGAAAATTCCCACTTTTTCCTAGGTCCAATTTTTGTTTTTAGTTACAAAGCAGTTATAGTTACTCCCGTGAAGAGTGCAACAACCTGAAGTAAAGCATTCAAAAATTTAGCTTTTTAATTGTCTAAATATGTAATATGTCTCTATGTTTTTTGTCATCTCAAACTTGAAATCAGTGCCAACTAGTTCTGTAGCTGTGCTTTGTTTCAGTATTTCTAGCTAGAAGAATCCAAGGCTTTAACTGTGGCAAGAAGCAAAAATTAAAAGGAATGGAGGAATCTTAGCTGTGATTGAAAAGATTTCCAAATGCAGTCACATCTCTTTCCTAAATCAGTTTTATATGCAACCCATCCATCAGTTCAAAAGAATTAAGGAAACATATTTTATATTACCTGTTGAATAGCATTTAATGTTTTCTTACTTTGTAATTTTTCTTGGTCTTTTAACTGGTAGTTACTCTAGAAAATGTTCTGATCCTAATTATTGCTTTGCTGATGTTTATCATTTGAGATAGCAACCTGAATAATAATTAAAAAAACAATCAGCTATGTTCTACTGTTTTGAACTCAGCTGGAACCATTGTTTAGTAAAGGACATTGTTTTCTTACAGTGCTGTTATCCGCCTTATTTTAGAATAATCTCAAGCAAAGATTCATTCTAAAAGAGGAGACATCCTGAAAGCCAATCCCATTTTTAAAAAAGAACTAGGATGACACAGGGCCAACAAAACATATGTTAACGTTAATAGTGAAATAAACCAGACAAGTTACATATGTGGATCTGAATAATCTTGCACAACCTGGTGTTTTCCAGGTGACTTAAATGAAAATTCCCATCAGCCAGAACAACATATGCAACAACTCGGAATGATGTAGACAAGGGATGTCAAACTCAAGGCCTGGGGCTGGATTTGGCCCACAGTGTGCTTACATCTGGCCTGCAGGGCCATCCTGAATTCTTCTGCCAGTGAAAACTGAGTTTGGAAGGGCCACATGCTCTCCCCAAGGTCTGTTTTCACTGACTAATGGTTGCAGGAGGTTGTCACATCCCAAAATGGAGCTTGGGAGCCTGTTTTTGCTGGCAGAGCTCTCGGGCCACCAAAGGTGTCTCCAACATGAATGACATCAAGCTGGCTACACCCACTATGGCCACACCCACTATGGCCATGCCCACCATGGCCTCCTAAAGTCAAACACAACCCTGATGCGGCCCTCAATGAAATCAAGTTTGACACTCCTGATGTAGAATAAAGTTCTCAATTTCTGAAGGACATCATATCATAAGAAGCTTGCTATAAGCCATGATTTAATACTTCTTAAAGGAATCAGCCTCTTTCCACGTTTTAGCTGTTTCTTCCTGCTTTTACTTTTAGTTAACCTTAGGTGTAATATCATCTAATCAACTGGAGGATTGTGACTTCAGAGTAGTCTCAAGCTATTGTTGGTCAATAGTTTGTATAATTGTCACAATGTCAAAAAATTATGCTTAATTTAAACATGGAGTTAGATTGACCAATGCCTTGATATTTATTTATTTATTTGTTTGTTTATTTATTTATTTATTTATTTATTTATTTATTTATTTATTTATTTATTCATTTATTTAGGGTCAACCTAGGGTCAACATACTTAAAGCTCCTGCCTTCTACTTACTCCTACAACAACAATCCCGTGACCTAGACTGGGCTGAGAGAGAGTGGCTGGCTCCTTCATGTTTTATGGAGGATTAAAACTCAGTCCATGGGTTTTATTTTACCAATATTTTACCAAGTACATCAAACTGGATCTTCTTGTTTCAGTCCACATGCATGATGGGCACAAAGGTTTTAAGAGTTTATTGAAAGTCCAAGCCCCTAATGTGAATCCTCCAAGACCTTAGTCACACTCACTTGCAAAGCCCTAACACTGCTCAATCAAGGTACAAGGCTACCAGGTCCAAGGGAAAAGGCAAATGCAAAGTCCACAGAGTCCACAGTTGAACTCCAGTCTGAAGTCCAAGGCAAAGGTCTAAAATCCATGAACAATGCAAGGTCCAAATGCATGGTCAACTATAGTACAATTCAGAGTTGAGAAAACTAGGAGCAAACGGCAAAGCATACACATGACAAGAGAATGTATGGTTGTTTCCCACAACCCCCAACTCCACTCATCTGATTAAATAGGTGAAGTGTTTTTTTCCAGTGGGACTGGAAAGCAATCTGGTCTACCCAGTGATGGGATAGATAGATCAGGTTGCTCTGATAGACCAGTCCCACTGAAAAAAACACTTAGTTTTTTCCCCTAGTATAGGCAACAAAGTGAGGAGAGCCTGTGGCTTAGAGGTTACTACATTGACCTAATGTATTGTGCAAGTAGCCCAGATTCAAATCCCAGAAGTGTATGGTTAGCAGATGAGAGCTACATAGCTTGAAATAGATCTATACTAGTCTCCCTTTATTTCTCTCTCAGTAAACATAAATTAAATTAAATAGTGCACTCATCAGGAAGAGAAAAGGTGCTGCCTCATGAATAGCCTCACGGCAGAGATGCTATTCGACCAGTTCGCACCGGTTCGGCCAAACCAGTGGCGGCAAAAACTGCTGCTCGAGTGAACCAGTGGAAAAATTATGGCTATCGGTTCGGCCGAACCAGTAGCACAAACCCGTCCCCCCACATGCGTGCGCTTTCCCCACCCTTCTGCACATGCGTGCGCAGATCAGCTGAGAGGACTATGATCCTCTCAGCTGATCGGCATCCATTTTTTAGCTACCGGTTCGTTGGAACCGGCACTTTTTTAACTCAAAAAAGGGTAGGGGAGCGTGTGCGCATAGGGGGGGAAAGTGCATGTGTGCTCTTGCATGCCCACACACATTAGCAAAATTACCGAACCGGTGGCAACCCGGAGAGAAAACCACCCCTGCCTCACGGACCTCCATTGTGCTGCCTCGTCTCAGCCTTTCATGTCTACAGATTGGGTGGAAGAGGCAATTCCTTCTCATGCCTGCTGGCCAGCTGCAGCGGTGCACCTTCTCCACCCCACATTTCCACCAGGATCTCTGAGATTTCTAGGTGCAGCTGAGCCTCTCGTTTTCCCTCTTCACTGGCCATTCATCCAATTGCCTCTCCAGAAACCTTTCCACCATGCCTGACTTCTCCACTCTTGGCTTGGAGCTGTTAGCAATGTTGTGTATTAAGGCAGCCAATGAACGAAGCTCGCTAGGGCCTCACTCATTGGCTAACCCGCATGGCGGGAAAATCGATGGCGTGTCAGTGGCTGAAGCGTTGGACAGCGCCGGCTATATAAGCCGGCGCTGGCCGCGCTTCTACCGCTTGTGTTGTAAACCTTAAATAAAGCTTGTTGCTAGCGCTAACTCGAGTCCGGCTCCTCCTTAACCCCCCAGCCTAACACTGGTGACGAAGGTGGGATCTTAGGAGAAGACAAAGGACAACCACGAGGCACAGCCATTTTGGAAAGCAGCCAAGCCGTCTCACCAACGAGATCCACTGCAATCCAGAGCAACCCCAAAGCATCCGGACAGAAGAATGGCACACAAACCAGCCACCGTTGCCTACAACCCGGCAAAAGAGAAATGGTCATCATACGTGGGCCGATTCGAGATGTACCTCGAGGCAAACGGCCTGCAAGGGTCGGCCGATGGGAGGAAAAGGGCTCTTTTCTTGACCTACTGTGACTCCGAACTATACGAACTGGCCGAAGCCCTGGTGGAAGGTGACCTAGCCACGGTCGCGTGGACCGACCTGCGGGCAATCCTCAACACACATTTCGACCCAGCCCCCTCGTTCATGGCACACCGGCACGATTTTTACCTGCGGACGCAGAAGGAAAACGAGTCGATCAACGATTACCTCGCCGCCCTCCGCCGAATAGCCAAGAGGTGCGAATTCATAAACACGGAGGAGATGATCCGGGACCGGATCATCATCGGAATGAAGGACGCAGCACTCCAGAAGAGGCTAATAGCGAAGGGGAACGTCCCATTCAAGGAGATGGTGGAGGAAGCCAGGGCAGCCAAAGCCACCGACAGCTCGGCTGTCCGAATCAAGGGAGAAGCAAGGGTACATGCGACCAAGGGTAACCTGAGTCCACCCAGCTCGTCCGAAGTGGAGTCCAGCGACGAGGGGGAGCGAGAAGTCCACAAGACCTCCAGCGGGAAGGGGCAGCCCGGGAAATCAGCCCAGTCGTGCAAGGGCTGCGGCGGGAAGCACCAGAGGTCAGCCTGCCGCTTCAAGGAAGCCACATGCCGTCGATGCAGCCGCCGGGGCCACATCGCAAAAGTCTGCATGGCAGAGCGACCGTCCAGAAGCGAAGCGCGAAAGCCAAGCCCGCCCCCAAAGTCGGAAAAGCCCTGGAGGAAGGCCAAACCCGTCAAGCCAAAGAGAAGGGATGACCGAGAGGAAGACGTCCACTACACCGCTGTGGGGTTTGCCCAAACCTGCGTGGGAACTGCAGACGCATTTGAGAGCAGCCGATTCACCACGCGGGTGACCATCGAGGGAACCCCCTGCAAAATGGAGGTCGACTCGGGCGCGTTCCTCTCAATCATATCCTGGGCAACTCTCCAAAGACTCGTGCCAGGGGTGAAGAAGAACAAGCTCAAGGCCCAGAGAATCACCATTAAGGATTACCAGGGGCGCACCATCCCAGTCGTGGGGAGAACCAGGCTACAGGTGACCTACGGGACATTCACCGGGAAGCTTCCGATAACGGTCGTCAACTGAGACCTCCCGAGCCTCTTAGGAAGGGAATGGTTCACCCCGCTGTTAGTTTTTATTGTTTTAAATTTGGTTTTACATTCTGTAAGCTGCCTCGGGTCACCCTGGGTGAATAGGTGGCAATATAAATTCAACAAATAAATAAATAAAGTGTCTTCCTGTTTTATGCTTTGAGGGGTGTTTAAGCTTTCTAAAAGCAAAGGTTTTGGATAAACTATTTTTACTCTGCCAGGCTTGGGGAAGGGGAAGGCAATCATTTGTCTGAATAATTTGAATATTATCTGTCTGACACAAAGGCATTACAGAAATGTTAACATACTGCTGATCAGTAATGCCTGGGAGCTTTACCTTTTAAAATCCTGAATGTGTTATTTACAACAAGTTTACTGACTTATATTCTTTTCTTTTAACATGGCATCTAATCAGGGTGAAATGGGATGGATAAAAAAAAGAAAATTGACAATCTTTGATAGAGCCTCCATGGACAAATATAGTCTATCTGACACAGGACAAATGATTTTTTTTCTTTTTTCTTTCTTTTCTCCACCTTTAGTTGTGGAAGCAAATACATTCTCATGTAGCTTCCCAGCTTTGTAGGATCTTATTCTGGGAATTATCAAGAAATTGGAAAGTAACTTTTTGGCAGAAAAAGGATTGAAGTTATAGTAAATTTACAATTATCAAACAACAAAAAGGGTCTTAAGGGAATTCTGTTGCTTTCACAAAATACTGCATGGATAGTGATTTAAAAAATTTACATGAGTGGAGTTATAGGGGAATTAAAACATTGGTAGAAATATATTTGAATTCCTATGTTGCACTTGGAATTTATGGTTATGATTTTGTGGAAGCATTTGAAAGTAATAGAGGAACCCATTTCACTGGAAGAGTATTACAAACAATAATGACTCTTTGGGGATTAGCATGTTTCTCTGAAAACATGACCCACCCCAATAATAAGCCCAATCCTAATTTTTGGGATGTGGGCCTAATATTACCCTTACCCCGAAAATAAGTCCAGGGGGATGGGCATGGCCAGCACGAGTGGTAGTGCGGGCATGGGGGGGAGGCAACTATCTGGCTGCAGCTGGAACCCGCTGGGCCCTTGGGGCAGTGCAAATACTGCTTTTGTCCTTCTCTTTCTGGGCACAGCACTTCTGCTTGTTGGGCCATTTCCCCGAAGCTGACAGCTCTGCCACCAGAGGTTTGGAATGGAGGCAATGATGCATCCATGGCACATCCAGCTCACTGAGTCTGGCCTGCTGCACCTCAAAAAAAAGTAAGACCGCCTCAAAAATATGACTTGGTCTTATTTTCTGAGAAACACGGTAGGTAGGAACACTACACACCCTGGCACCCTTTAAGTTCTGGAAAGCAAAATGAGGGAGCCAAACTCCCTCATTTTGAAAAATTAGTTAATATTAGAAACCAAGTTATGTTGGATAGTTAAGTTTTGATAGGCCTCCTATCCATAAATGCAGATGATCAATGTAGATTTATATACAGAAAAATATTTTAAAGAACAGAAATCATTGTTAGAATGTGGCGATAAAACATTATTCTTACAGTTTATATACCACTTTAAAAACATTTGCCAAAACTGTATATTCCTGGTAGAGTCATCTGAGGTACGAAGGTCATCCCAGCTGCCCAGCTAATGCAAGCAGGTGCCTTATACTGGGAAGTAGCAATACAGACAGTTGCAAAAAAAAAAATCAGTTCATACTGTGCAGGAGAAGTCAATGATAAACCACTCCTGTATTTTTTTACCAAATAAAGTATATGGATGAAAAATATAAAATGATTAATGATACAGTGCCAGATGATAGCCTCTCAGGTTGGATGTAATCCTAAAGCAATTACCGGTAATTAGTAAATTGGTTTCATTCACAAGGAGGGTTATGCAAATTTATCATTTTGGAAATGTAATATTATGCAATTTGAAAGCCTTTATCTTTTTCCATACTATCAGGTCTCATATCTTTGTGCAATCATGTATTGTGATCTAAAAAACATGAATGAGCTGAGATGCTGTGCCTTCGAAATTTCTTGCAATCATTCTCATAACACAGTTGCAGCTTATCATCAGAGGTTCTTCTAGAAATACATTTTGATAAGTAATTTAGGTCTCTTCAAATCTTTACCAAACTTACCAAATATTTAATGAAAGAAATACTGATTCCGAACAAGGGTATACAAAATTCTTGGTAATTAGCAAACAAAACCTGAAATATTAAATTGTATATGGAATCAAAATATTGAATATAAGTCATTAAAATCAACCAAATTGGTTTCAAGTAAAAATGTCTGCTCCAAATTTGACATTTTCCTTGCAACATATTAAAAACTGCAAGCAAGGAAATAATAAAAATTTAATCTCCTACAAAAAAGAAATAAAGAAAAGGACTGTACAGTAGTATGCAGTTGTATTACCATGTTTATGATAGCATCATGAAGAAGTTACCATTTAATATGTAGAATGAATCTCTGTGAATCTGTGGCTAATTCTGTCTGGGCTGCCCCAAGGATTAGACTTTTTAAAAAGATATAAAGAATTAGTGTCAGAATAGAACAAATACAATATTTCTCATTGTAATTATTCTGCATGCATACAATATTTACTTAAGTTTAATTTTCAAGAAATGGTCACTTGAAAGTCAGCAGTCTGTGATAGAATCTGTTTTCCAGGAAAACAGTATTTCCTCCAACAGATCAAATCAGTATTTCCATTAACTGACTCTCTAGTCATACAGATGCTTTTTATGTGTCAGATTAATATAAAATAATTCATCTGCCTGAACCAAGAAAAATCTGGTTTCAGTTTTTAATATGCCCAGTATAATTTTGTATCTGGTTTTTTAAATAGCTTTATATACCAAACATTTTACTGATTACATAAAATCTTTGTACATATTTCAGATGACAAAAAAGATGATAAAGAATTGAAACTTGAAACTACAGTCCTTCAATTTAAACAATAATTCTTTTTCATTTTCCTTTTACGTTCCTGTTTTAACTTTTGCCACTGATGTAAGGAGGTTGGGTTGCTGAGAGGCAATTTGAGAGATATTAGATATACTTCTTATCTAAGGTGTAAGATCAGGCACAAAAGTAGTGAATAACAGATAGCTTGCCTTGACAAAATGATGAGCCAGATGAAATGACTGTCAACAATCAATGTTTGTCCTGTGAAATTCAACATGGTAAAATCTAGAGGATCTATCTCCTCTTCTATTTCTCAAAGTATGTTTTAAAATATTCAAATTCGTCTATCAAGTTTTCTTCCCAATTCTTTTTTTCCACTTGGGATTTTCAGATGGTGGTTTGGAATCCATACTACAAATATTAAGTTAAATCTTATTGAATGTGATTTCTTGTTATTATTATTCTCCAGCATGCTGATTGGAGGATCCAAGCATGGGTAGATGTCTTCTGCGCAGTGACTGCGTTAAAATTTTCGTATAAAATCACACCTCCTGGGCTCCTACTCCAGTTTTTCACTCAGTCTTGCCCAGTAGAGACGGAAACACTTTAGCTCAATCGCTGAGCAGAAAAAATGCTTGGATCTCATAGAAAGTGCAAAGTTACAAAGAAAGATAAATTGCAAGCAGGTTTGAATTGCGGCTTCGCACCCAACCCCGATCAGCTGTTCGCCCAACGCTGCGTGGCCTTCCGCAGCGACCATTCCTGGCCTTGCTGGTTGATTGGCTGGCTTTCCCTGGTCTGCTGGGCAAGCCGCTGACAGCCCATGGGCTGTACAGCCACCTAGGCATGTGCGCTGGCTTCCCCGGTCCACCAGCACCACCAATGCCATTGAACTAAATATTGTTGCGGCTTGTTCCAGAGATCGTGCCAGGTTTCCCGGCCTTTCCTCCATGATAATTGTGCCTCATGAGTTCCCTGGCCACTGGTGAGTGAGCTGGTCTATCTCAGTCTGCCGGTACAACCACCACCACCCTTCTCCAGAGTTAATTGGCACAGAGGCTAGGATCGTATTAAACGATCCATTGTGACTGCTCTACAGGGAGCCATGCCATTCCTAGACAGCACTCCAACCACCTAGAGCCTGTCTATTACTGTTGCAGCCTCAAAATGGCTGATCGAAGGTTACCTGAAGAGACAGAAGTGGCTAATTGCCCCCTCAGGCAAGCTTCTAATAGCAGCCACTCCTCCCACACAAGAGCAGCCAGCAAAGGAGCTCAATCTCTAGGGGTATTGTTGCAGGCCTGTAGCAGAGACATCAGGCTGCTTCTTTCACACCTGATTTGTTCCCACAGCAGCACCATCATCGGATGTCTACAGATTTGTCATCCTGTCATGACATCCAGTCCTGCCATGACACCCGCTCTTCTATTTGCAGTGAGCAGTCCATGGCAGTCAAGGAGTAAGAGGACCAGGCTTGGTCTGACAATGAAGGGTTACCACCAGAGGCTCCTGCCTTCTCAGGTCTTTTTCACCCTTCTGTTTTTAAATCACTGTTGTTCAAGGCTAAGAACATAGTCCATCTGGCAGGAGAGGCAGTGTCAGCAGGGTCGGTCCTGGGACTGCAAGACCTGGAGGACTGCCAATTCCAGAACCAACCGAGGAACCAGAGGTAGTACCCTCCCCAAACTATTCCTCAATGTGGTCCAGTGGCAGTGGGCTCAACCTAGCTCACTTGCTGTCCTAAGTGGGAGCGACAGAAAGCTGTACAATGTGGGGTCTAACCTCTCTCAGGCACTAGAGCTACCAATTATAGATGGATCGGTAGTATCCCTTGCTTCATCTGCCCTGTTTTTGGCAGATGTAGCAGATGGCTTTAAACCAGAGGACAAGAGGGACAAGATAACCCTCCGCAGAACCCACCAGGCTGTGGCCTAGTCTATTAGAGCTGCTACTTCAGCTTGTGTATTTAATTGGACCTCCCTGGCATGGCTTCGCCAGTTACAGGACCAAGTACCACCAGAGAGTATCTGACTCCTCCAGGATATCAATAAGTTGGTGGCAGCCACAGAATATTTGACTGATGCCACATTAAACATGATCAAGTTCGTGGCCAGAGCCATGGCATCTTCAGTCTCGTCTCGACGTCTGTTATGGCTTCGCCATTGGCAGGCAGACGTCAAGACTAAATGGTGACTGGCCTCAGCTCCCTTTACAGGAGGCAACTTATACGGTGGGGCATTAGATCCTATCCTTGTAGAGAACAAGGATAAGAGGAAGGTGTTGTCTTCCATGCAGAAGCATATAGACTGCCGGGGCCCACCGTATTTTCAGTGGCAGTCCTTTTGGATCTCAGAGGCCACCTGGAACAATTCCCAGTACCAGAGACATTTTCAACAGTCTGACAGCCAGCCAGTTAGAACAGGGTTTAGAGAGCCAAGGCAACAATCCCAGACTAGGTGATCCTTTTGAGGACCAAGTGGCTGTTTTCCCCATAGAAAGTGGCAGCAATCTGGATCCTCCCATTGGTGGGTGTATCGCGCTGTTTGCGAACAATGGGAGTGCACCACTTCAGAAGCCTGGGTCCTCAGCACTGTAAGACACAGCCTTACACTAGAATTCATCTCTGCCCCCCCTCAAGGCATGCTCATACAATCACCATCATACAGCAGAGTGACAGAGGACAGACCATCATCAGACTCCTGCAACTGCACAGGTTCTATGTCAACCTTCAGAAGAGCCATTTGGCTCCCGCCACTCAGCTACCGCACCTCAGGGTGGTGATAGACACTCAATTATGTGAAGTCTTTCTGTCACAGGATCACCTAGCCAACTTCAGGACTGTTGTTGTCATCATGGCAACACGGTCAGTATCTCTAGCCAATCTATCTCAGTTGCTCAGCAGGATGGTGTCCTGTGTCACCATTGTCATGGGCATGCTTCCATGCCAGACCCCTCCAGTGGTTTCTGTTGCTGTTTCAGCAGGTGGGCAACAGCAACTCCAAAACCACAGTACGGGTACCGTCAGAGGTCATCCAGTAATTACGATGGTGGACTTCCCCAACCATGCTAAAGGGGACTATGTTCAAGGAGCCCAGCTGGTTGATCATGACCTCAGATGCAAGCCTCTTTGGCTGGGGTCGCATCTCCAGTCCCAGATGGCCCGGGGTTGCTGGAGTCAATCAGACCTGAGGCACAACATCAACTGGCTGGAGTTCAGGGCAGTCCACCTAGCCCTTCGGTATTTTCAGGGCTCTGTAGCCAGTCAACACATCATGATTCTTACAGACAATGTGGCAGCCAAAGCCCATATAAATCACCAGGGAGGCACCCACTCCAGGTCCCTCACAGCAGAGGCAGAACAGTTAGGACTGTGGGCGGAGAGATACCTGCTCTCCATTCGAGAACACATCTCCAGGATAGCAAATGTCCAAGCAGACTGGCTGAGCAGGACCACATTGGACCACTCCGAGTGGCGACTGCACCTGGATAAAGTGTTTACCTAAAGTGTCTGAAACAGTTGATCTTTTTAGATGCAGAGAAAGCATTTGACAATGTAACTTGGCAATTTATGTCACTACAATTAAAATATATGGACTTTGGTGAAAAATTTACTAATATGATTAAGGCAACGTATTTTAAACAAACTGCAAAGGTGATGGTTAATGGGGACATGACGGAAAATTTTAATGTAAGGAAAAGCACAAGACAAGGATGTCCTTTGTCCCCTCTACTATTTATATTAATATTGGAAGTGTTAAACAGAAAAATTAGACAAGACTCAGAAATAAAAGGTATGGAAATAAAAAAAAATACAAGTTACAAGTGTTTGCAGATGACCTGGTATTTATTCTAGAAGAACTGCAAGAAACTGGATCCAAATTAATAATAATAAAAAAGAAGAATATGGTGAAGTTGCAGGATTGAAAATAAATAAAGAGAAAACTAAGATGTTAGTCAAAAATTTTACAGATAAACAAAAAAAAAGAATTGATGAAGAAGACAGATATTCAGATAGTTAAGAAAGTAAAATACTTAGGAATTCAATTAACAGCAAGATGTGCAACCATTAAAAAAAGATAATTATACTAAGCTATTGCAACAAATTAAACTAGACCTGGAGAAATGGAAAAACGTGCAATTATTGTTGATAAGAAGAATAGCTACAGTAAAAATGAATATCTTTCATCTTTCATTTAGGAGCCTTGGTGGCGCAGAGGATAGAGTGCAGTAATTGCAGGCTACTTCCGCTTACAGCCAGCTGCCTGCAATTTG
>JAOYMU010000283.1:45503313-45513818 GCA_025802295.1 Psammodynastes pulverulentus
GCTCCAGCCTGAAGATGACGAGTGAGACCTCATCGAAACGTCGCCAAGACACCCTCAAGTTTACACGGGACAAGACCTGAATATGCCAAAACATAGCTACTTTATTCAGGAATACTTAAAAGTAGAACACATGCAGCCAGCTTGTGCTTCCCAATGAACATACATGCACATCTTACTTCATGACTCAAAATAAAATATAGGTTCCTGTTAGTAAAAGGGCTGGAATGAATTTCAGGAGCCATGCTTCCTCTAGCTCATTGTTTCCAACCCAAGAGAATGTTGAAAAAGATCATAAACTGGGCCTGGGATCCTGTCCATCAGCAAAAAAAAATCTCCAACAACTGAATAAGTCCACAGAGGGTAGGAATAGAGGAAAGATGAGTTTGAAAATGAGCAAGATTGGCCACATGCTAATATAAAAAAGACACACACACCCCAATTATCCAGTGCATTCCCGTCGGAAAAATACTTTGGCAGTGGCTCAGACTACTGCTAACTGCTCTTTCAAAACAAAACAAAACAAAACAAAACAAAAATGGTTTAAGAAATAATTATTGCTTAGTTTGAAAAACAGCCACTGCAAAGATCTTAGCCTGTGACATATGTGTTTGTTTCTTTTGTGTCTTTGTATTACAAACACTGCCCATGGTGGCTAATGGTACTAAAATAGGGATTTAAAGCAATATGCTAATATCCAACCATCCAACAAAATAAAAAGCAATTTCAGTAGACAGTCTAGTCTAAATGAGCATACCTACCTGAACACTAACATCTCTGCCTGCTAGTTGAAATTCGTCATGTAGAGAAAAATATGTGATGCAGTTGCAAAATTAAGTGTTTTCAAAGTTGTTCAGGTGATCTTAATTCATAATTCAGTTATTTGTCAAAAAGAAAGAAATGGGAATTCTGATATTTTCCCATTATTGCTTTATGTAAATTACATTCAATTTGGTGTTGAGTTGCATCTAGAATTTTATATTGTAATTATTAAGTTCACATATAATGAAATTGGCAGGTGTAATAAATTGGTACTGTATATTTGTGTAAGAGTTGTTAAAAGCAGGAAAAAAATTAAAGAATGAAACATGAAAATTAGATAAAAGAATCACAAGACAGCTATTATTAACCCATTGTTTTGCTTTATGAGTATACAGTACTTAATACAGTACAATCTGTGAAGGACAGATTATCTCCCAATCTAAAATAGAATTAATGAAATACCTTTTAAAAAGAAAAAGAATGCTAAATACAAATGGATGATAAATTGACAGGTGATTTAAATTGTGTTTTTTTTTAAGAAAAACTGGCTTTAAAACACAGTATTTAAAAATTATTTGAATTGCATTGCAAAACATGGCATATATTTGCATATATTATACCCTACTGAGTAAATGTTCGGCAAGCAAGCAGCAATATATGGCATCCCTTATGTCAGGGTTGTCAAACTCCTAGTCCATAGTCCTGATGCATCACGTGCTGGCCACACCCACACCTGGTTTAGCAAAGGGGGGGAAGTCCTGCTAAGTCACGTGGCGCTGCTGTGATGTGAGTTTGACACCCGTGCCTTATATGAAGCATATACAGTTTCAAAATTATAAATTAGTGGTATGGGATGTGGGTGACAGGAGGAAACACTTTCAGCTGTTCCTGTCAATATATACTCCAACTTATCCTTTTAGGAATAGGCTTGATTTTGAGACCTGCACTTAGTTTCTTTATGCAGAAATTGTTTGTTGCTGTTGCTAAGTTCTTGTCATGAGAATCTTCTACTTCCTAATGTAACCTATCTGAAGTTGAACAATTTAAATACTACTAAATAGGTTGTCTGTCCAGAAAAATACTGTATAGCACTGACACTCCTTCCTTTTCCATCTTGTCTTACAACCATTCCCCAAACTAGTTCACACTGCAGCATAGCCACAAATATACCATTAGGACAGGGGTGTCAAACTCACAGCATCACATGATGTATTGGGACTTTTTTCCTTTTCGCTAAACCCAGGCAGGGGCAGGACTAGCACATGACACATCCGGCTCACGGGCTGTGAGTTTGACACCTCTGCATTAGGATTTCCACTTCTTATTGGAAGAGAAATTAATCCAAGTAATAACTACTGAGCCTATCAGGAAATGAGACAGGGCTTTTATAGCTGTAGTTTTGAGCTCCCAGCATTCTACAGCCATGTTTCTTAATCTTGACAATTTTAAGGTATGTTGATTCTGATTAAGGAATGCTGGGAGCTAAAACCCACATATCTTAAAATAGTTTGTCAAATACTGTTCTTTTGAAACAGTTTGTCCATAACTGCCAGCATTGAGAAAGGCAGCATGATGAAAGTATCATAATGCAAATCCCACCCCTTCTACACATACATCCTGACATCATGCTTATGTACAAAAGGATGCAACCCTACTTTTGACTTTTTGTTGAAAGCAGTAAAATTCTGTGGATACCCATATAGCACGGTTGTCAAACTTGCAGCATCACATTAAGTATCACAACATTTTTTTTCCCTTTGTGGAGCTGGGGTGGGCATGACACATCAGATCCGCGGGCTGCCAGTTTGACATCTCTGCCATATGCATATATCAAATTAGTGCAGAATAATGAGATAACATTTTAGCTATATTACTCTAAATTATTGTATGCTGATCTGGAGTAAGCCTCACTGAACCATGGCCCTTTGATAATCTGGTGAAACTTACAGATCCTTTCTCAGAAAAATGTATTTAAATGCATAATTTAAAATATATAGCATTACAAAGGAAACCAATTACACTGAAATACAATTATGTGATTCTTGGTTAATAAACTTTTTTGTTATTGTAGAGACTATTCTATACATTTCTTTGTTGTCTATCTAAATGGAACAGAAAGCTACTTTCTAGAGGCTACTGAATAAGATTGTAACTTTTTTTTCCCACCCAGGTTTCCAGACCCATTGAAATCTATCCAAAGACCCCCCCAGGTGAAGAACTCCTGGGCCAGAATCCTCTACACTGGATAATAATTTTGTAGCTTCAGAATTTCCCATAATTGCAATTATGAATAAGTTTTTATGGCTATGATCATTCCTGAAAATCATGATTTGGAGATGACACATTAACCCAGTGGGGCTCACATTTGGAGACAAGACATTTACCTATGCTAGCTGGGGAATTCTGGGAGTTGACGTCCATGCATCTTATAGTTGCCATTGTTGAGAAAAACTACATTATTTTAATGGTGCAAATGTTGCTGCATTGTAATACAAATAAAAGCTTCCATCTTTTTTGTAATAATCTTTTGTTTATGTAGGGGTCATGTTATGGGTTGTTAAGCCTTAAATAGCTATAAATAAGCAAGTCCTTACTTTCTCAATATATTAATAAAAACAAAAACTGCTTTGTATGTATATCTAAATAAAACATTCCATAGGTTATTCAGAAATATAGAAATGTTTCTTGATATATATCCTTTGTATATAATAGCCAAAGTGGGAGGTTACATATTGTGAATATATATTTCTTCTTTTAAGATGGTCACTGTACACTCTGATTGTAGCACTCCTATTATGAATTACACTCTGTGAGATCTTTTATTTTTTCTTGTCCAGGTTTTGATACAAGTATTTCCATTTCTATGTATGCATACTCTTGATTTTAGACTTTTAGGGACTCAACATTTAAAAGTCCCATTTTAATTGTTATATTAATTGCTATGTTTCAAGACAAGTGGCTATTTTTCCAATCTTGTGCAGCAATGTGCTTTAGTACATGCATTTTGAGTCATTTTGTGATGAGTTTTCACGATCAGCAGTGCTTCTATTCAATGAAGCACATCTATGAATGAAGGCAAGTTGGCAATCCTAAATACATGACTCATAAGTAAGCCATACATGTTTACATGTTACCTGAAATAAATGTGTGTCGTGAGATTAGACTTAGAAGTTTTCTATGAAGTAAATCAGTGCTTTGTTCAAAATCTTTTAAAAAAAAACCTTAGCCTGTATTATACTAAAAGTGTATTTCTCTTTGGAGATACTCAAGGGACACATGGATGTGCCATAATTTTCCAATTTTGAGATAAACTGCAGGACAATAACTGTTTCTCAGGGAAAGTTTTTCAGGGTTAATAAACTGGTCAGATAAAGGTATTGTAAATATTTGCTGTGTCAAAGACCAAGGAGAAACAATACTAGAACTGGCCAACTAATGAAATAAAACATTATTCTCAAAAGTGTTTTAAGATTTGATGAGGGAAAGTTGTTGACACTATGGCATCTGTTCAAATCATGAATCTAGTAGTTACAAAAGCAGAAGAAATAATTATGAAATATTTCAGAAAATACTGTTTGTTGTTACTTAATAACTCCAGGGAATAAAACATTGCTGCCTTCTTCATTTGCAAATCTCTGACATTGTCAGAAATACTGCAATACTTTCATTGTAATGATCAAGACCGCTTGTCCATGCAATCACAGATACCAAAATAAATGCTGTGAGTGAAGTTCTGCAGTAAAATTAAACTAGTGGTATTAATGAACTGTATTTAAAACCTAGATAACCATGCAGTTTTTTTAAAAAAATGAGTTCAATATGGATAGGTGGAACTATTTGATTCACAATAATTTTAATTGTGCATCTCTGGCAGAACTCTACCATGAAGAAGAGAGAGCCAGGTTCTGCAATCCAATCTATGAGAGTGAAAAGGAGACTTGACATTGTTTGATATAGGCCCATGGAAAAACTTTGAAAGTGATCGTATTTATAAGATATTGCTGATGATGACGCAATTCTATACACATGTAAGCAAAAGCATAACTAAATTTGGTTTTCCAGTATAATCATTTTGCATATGAAACTCTACACTCCAATTTAAAAGTATTATCCATAAAAAAAGCATAGGGCATCATGAAAGTTACTTTTATCTTTACTTCTCCCATATAAAACAGATGACCAATTCATCCAGCCATTCTTCACATTATCAAAGTCAAAAGCAGTTGTCTTTTTCAATGCTTCTGTATTCAATGTATATGGAAGTGATAGCCTTCTATGCTGTCAGTCTGAGCATAAATATGAAGTACTGAAAAGGACAACTATTTGGACTTCAATATGTAGTTTATACTAAGACTTAACTCTAGAAAGCTGTTATGCAAAATCAATTATTTCCTATGACCATGTTCCTTTGCTCTTACACCTTCTAAACTTTTCTCTTAAAATATCCATTTGAGAAGTAACTAAGCAAAAGAACAATTCTTATACTGCTTACTTGGAGAGATTCTATTTTTTGCTCCAGAGGATGCATATTGAAATTAAAGATTAAAGATTTCAAAATAAAATGAACTCTAAGACAGGGAGGACAGTTTCAGAAGCACAATTCTTACTTATAACAGATAATCAGAGTTGGAAGGGACCTTTTGCAGATAAGATTTTTCTTTGGCATGCTGAATATTATCTCTAAGGGATCCAAACTTCATATAACTTCTGTCTAAACTGAATGAATTTCTCTAGCCTGAGTTTCCATGTGGTTCTCTAGTACTCATGGTATTCTTCTCATTTTCCTTCATCTTCTTGCTTTAAAACTAGGGCTACCATTTTCTGGGTTACTAAATCATTGGTTCTTTGTTTCCATCCAGTGGTTCTCCAAGCTTTTGCCGTTCAATCCACTTGAAAAGTCTGAATTTTGGAAGGAGATCTTTTCATTGGAAGATCAATTCCCAGCATTCAAAAGGTGCAGGTTTTTTATGTATATTCAGTGTGTAGATAGAATAAATTAGTTGCAATTCACAAAAAGTCTAATAAACCCACATGAATCCTTGTTAATGTAGATAATTATCACTCTGGAACTCATAACATGTTTATTATATCTTATATGGTGAAATCCTAAATGTATGAAATTAAAAGCAAAGTCCTATTAGATTCAAAGGGACATATCCCTTAGTATTTGAGTATAGGATTGCAGATTTAATATACTTTTTACACACCAAGTACTGATTCCATTTAAGGCTGTTGTTACAAGAAAACACATACAGCAATGAGTAATGAGTGTATATAGAGTAGCCTATTACCTTCTTGTGTGATATAGAAAGGCTAAATGGCACCTGCAGTCATTTTATTTTCATTCCAAAATAATAATACTGCAGGCACATCTTTTAGTTCTACAATGCAAGGCGTTATAGTAATGTGGGAAATAGTAAGACCAATTCAGTATCTTCTCTTTTGTGTTTTTCTTTTCCTTTTCCTTTTGCTGCTGAAGTGCTCTTGCTTTTGGACTAAGAGACAAAACACACACACAGATATAAAGTACATGAACACAAAAGCTTTCAGAAATAATTGCAGGCATTATGCTTGAAGATGCTAAATTTGTGAGCAGATTAATTGTGTACTGTATCTACAAAGTTTCAGATGATCTTTCCAAGAGTCCAATTGGGAAGATTTTATTTTAGCAGACTAAGAGGGGATAAGCAGTTATTAAAGAGAAAAGCAAATTATTAAAGCTGAACACTCCATTCATTTTACTGTGATAGTGACTTAGAAACTTAGAATCTCTAAGTTTTGGGATAATAGTTTCCATAATAATATTTCTAGAGTCAAACCACCTTATATAGAATAACTCTGATACTTTTTTTTCATGAGATACATTAGCTATAAAATTCAATTCATTTTAACAGCAGACGCTGAAATGCCTGATATATTTCTCAGTAAACAGGCTTTGTTATCCCTCTTGGAAATTGTAGTTCTCAAAATAATTAATATGATATGCTCATCTCCTTTGCTCAAAACTTACTTATTTGAGGTCTTACTAAGTGGCTATACTTCTCTTTATCTGGACATTCATCTTTCTCTTGTTACAAGGCTTCATAGTTCTTCTGACATGTTAACTTTTTGTAGCCTAGAAGTACCCTTCCGAAGAAATCTACATGGTCCATAAGAACTTTCTGTTAGGAAACCAACATGGATTCCAAGCAGCGATGTTTCAAATGAATGATCAGTGTACCTTGTCCTTCCTTATATGAAGTGCTCTTGGTTGAGGGATCTTAGGTAAGAATGGGGATTCCTTATGTCCAAGCTGAAGGAATGTCAGGAATCTTTCTTTCATAAGCTTTTTGCATTTCTTACTGGGAGGTGAATTACAATACTATGAAAAAAAGTTGGTAAAAATATTATGACCCTCCAAGGCATGAAGGAAAATAGTTAGTTTTAGCTAATATATCAGACCTTGATGAAAGGAATAGTTACATGATAGGGAATGGATATAATAAGTCAATAAAATACTGCTGCTTCCAAGGGTTGAAGAGCATCTGCAAAATTACACAAATAGCCTTAAATTCTAGGCTAAGAATAAGGTGTGGATAGATTACTATTTATTATAGTAATTTTCTAATTTGTTTTATTGGGATTTAATTCACATAAACACACTGGATTATTATAATGTAGTTAACTATTTGGGGTGGCTATCCTAAGCTGAAAGATATAAATATGCAATATGCCCTCTTGATTTGCTTTTGAAATAAAAATCCTGGGTGCAATTCACAGAAATCTGGGAACCTATGCTAAAGTAAAATAATTCCTTTTATCTTGACCATAAAAACGAAGCCTACTAATCTGTATCAATGTTTATCTTTGCAAATACTGCTAACTAAAATGTTTACTTATATATAATCATCATGGAATTAATGAGATTTTATGTACAGGACATAAAATTAGAAATATAGTCTGAGGGCTGGTTCTTAGCACTGAATAACTCCATGTAATTGTGAATCTGTATATATGATTATTTGAGCCATGTAAACATGAATTCTAGCTGCAAACAATCATTCACAGGTATAACCTCACTGAATATTCTGATTCATATTAACCAACCTGCATACTCATTGTATCATAAGACACATTTAAATTACAATTTCCACAGATTTAATAATTTTTGTCAAAATTAGAAAAAAAAAATGGATTAAAAGATGTGATAGCCATTTCTATTGCTATAAATTATTGTGCACATTTTTGCCCAGAAAAGAGATAGTACAAGTTACCTATATTTTGTATTATTGCTGAACTACTACATGGTTTATAATTTGCACCCTCCCTTTTTCTTTGCTCCTCTTTGCAATTTTATAAAGCCCCTGTTAATTGTCTTGCTAGATAGAGTGGGTTAATTTTTTTCTCCCAACCAGAAATATGTATTTAATATGTGAGCATATTTGGTGCTCCTTGATAGAGCAACAGTAGGAATGATCTTGCTTTATGTACCAGTTACAAGGTTTAATATCATTATACTTCATGCAATATTAGTTTTTATTAGTCACCATTAACAAGATGCTTTCTATTGGATTCTCATTGTTCAGTTAAAAAAAACCTGTTCCAAAGACGCACACACAAAAAATCTTCAAGTGTCAGCTATATTAAATTAAAGAACTGTTTACCTTTTCTAGGAAAAGCATATGTATCTAAATAGGCATCTTTTACCGTTTGCATAGTGGATTGGAAATTAGCATTTTTGTTCATTTCCCCGTGTATGCACAGTGCCTGGAAGAGTAATACGCCATGCATATCAGATCAGCCAGTCTACAATTTTGTGCAATATATTATTTGGCAATCTAAAATTTGTAATTTGCATGAAATTGCTTAATTAAAATACAGTCACTCAAGGTATTAATTTCTCTGGCTGGCAGGTCCATGTACCAAAGGCGGACTACAGAAAACGGACAATCCTGTCAAAAAGAACAGTAAAATATGAACGCTGCGCGTTCACTTCTAGCTTCAAGACACTGAAACCGGCGAAGAAATTTACAAGAGCAACTCTGGCGTTTTGCCAATGAATCCGCTTCGGGGACTCAAGGAATCCTTCGTTCCCCCAACCTTTTATTTCTCTTCTCCGCTAGGAAAAGAGGAGTAGAGCGGGGGGGGGGGTGTTCTTTCTTTAAGCAGCCCATTCAGAGCTTTTGGCAGCTTGATTTCCCCGTTTTCAAGATTTGAATATCAGCAACCCTACCGATAAAATGATCCAATCAGCCCTTCCTAGTTGTCAAGACTACAGGTCATAATTATGCCCCCACTCTCTTAACAAATAGCTCCACATTTTCATAAATAGATAATTCTCTAATTGATCCGGTCTACCCTACTTTGCATAACATTTCCAAGGTATGTAACCGCCCCCCCCCCCTTGGAGTTTTAAGCCTAGGTGAAAGGCAACATTTCACAAATGCATGCAAATGAGCTTACTAGAGAGTGAAATGAGTGAAAAGATGAGTGAAAATATAGTTTAGAGATACGTGGGGGGGGGGATCATTCTCCTGAAAAGGCTATTAAAAACAAAATCTGCGGGAAACCTGACTGTTTTAAACAGAGAGAGAAACAGATTTGCAGAATGTTTGTTGACTTTTCAGTTAATTCGTCGGAAAAGGAATAACCGAGCGGGGAAAAAACAAACAAACTAGAAAAGTGAAAGCCGATGCCAAGGTGGAACCAAAGAGTCCGTTTGGCATGCGCAGGGAAAGGAGGATGATTTAGACAAAACAGGCAGAAAGGGGGAATCGCCTTAGCCGGGAAATTGATTTCTTACAGTTCTGAACCAAACACATTTCGCATCGCCGGTTTTTGACTACACTTTCTTCCAGAAAGCGACGGTAGTCATTTCGAGTGCGTGCCAACCATTATTGCCAACCCCATTGAGTTTCCTCCCACCTCCCAAACATTCTCCCAATTTCTTTGCGCGTCTTCTGGCTCTTAAGTAAGTGTGCGCGGATTTGTAGCCTTACGATTTACGCCCGACCTTCTGAATACTCTAAGAATTGCGTTGCCTTCCTTAGTCTGCAATCTTAATGCCACCCATTCGCGAGAAAGCCCGACTGAACACAAGTGGGAGTTGTTTCTG
Source organism: Psammodynastes pulverulentus (assembly GCA_025802295.1). Lineage (NCBI taxonomy): Eukaryota > Metazoa > Chordata > Lepidosauria > Squamata > Psammodynastidae > Psammodynastes > Psammodynastes pulverulentus. The sequence continues at coordinate 45,513,167 of JAOYMU010000283.1, forward strand.
AGGAAATGGCATTGTAAAACCTACAACTCTGCGCGCCCTTCTGGTTAGATCTGCGTCGGACTGAGCAGTCTAGCGCAAACTATTCAGGGTTTTGCTTAGGATTCCCCTCTATCCAAATCTTTGGGTACGCCCATTTGCAGCTACCGAAATTACCCGAAAGGGCGCGATCTAATACCCGTCCTGCTGCAAACATTGCTCTCCCACCTATTGGAAGGGTGTGAGAGAAAACCTCTTGCAGCCTCATTTGTTTTTGAGGCCTGGTTGGGTTCCTTCCTTCCTTCCTTCCTTTTTTGCATAACTTAAGTTCTTGTAAAACGCGCAACCTTGGAAGCGCTCTCTCTTCAAGTGGAAGATGTTTAGGGAGACAGTCGGTTAGGAGGCTGTTCAGATGCTCGGAGCTCCTGTGGACCTTCTCGCAAACGTTTTAGTAAATGTTCCCGTGCATTTGTCGGTAATTAAATAGGCGACATTTAGGAAGTTGAAGGGCACTTAAATCAATCAATAAATAATGCAAAGGAAACGGGGGTGGTTTGTTATAGGCTCGTGCGGCGAAATCCTTGGTACTGAAAGTGGAGGAGGGAGAGGCTAGGACGACTAGAGAGGGCGAGAAAGCCCGGAAGGGTAAAGGAAGAAACGAAGATGGGCTGGGGGG
>JAOYMU010000283.1:45587363-45600689 GCA_025802295.1 Psammodynastes pulverulentus
AATAAAGCTATTATTGTAGCTTGTTCTTCTGTCCCTCAAAAGGAATTTAAACTTCAGAAGTGAATATATATATATATTCTGAAAGGGTTGAGTTTACTTTGCTATAGTGGTCTCTTTGGATCCCTTTAATGGAGAAGACTACTACTCACTTTCCACAGTTAGCTTCTATGTTGAGGGTTTTTCTAAAAAAAAAATCATGCCTTTAGGGGTTGTAGGGACCTTGCTGTGATTTACATAACTTGCTGTAAGCTGGCATGGCAGACACCAATTATCAGCAGCTTTGGAACACTGCTACCTGTAGCTCTCAGTGGAAACCATGTTTTGGTTGTATTAAATCTGTACAGAAATGACAGTGGGGGGGGGAGGAGAAAAATAAATGGTACTGTGAGTGTTACATGTAAACCTTTGGGAACAACAGTGTAAGAAGAAGTGGGATCCTAGGAATTCAGTTTTGCTGAGTTTGAACTAACCAAAATTGGGAACATATGAGCGTGTGCACAGCAAAGTAATTTTGTAAATGTGAAGCAACTTTCTAAGTACCAGATTAAATAACAGTTATACAATGTAAAAAGTAATAGGAGTCTAATCTTGTGTAGATGTGTATGAGGATGCTGGCAAACTGGACCAATCGGGAGGTTTCAACTGAATTTAGAATGCTGTATTGAGTGCCAAACAGGCATTATATTTTGCCAGTTTTTTCCTAAATTCTCTGAATGCAGCCACTGATTTTTGCAGGGGTCTCAATTTTATACTACTGGAAACAGCAGGGGCAGGTGGTTTTAGCCAACTGTTTGCCATGCTTTATCCAAAGCAAGAGTTAATTTAGAGATATTGTTTCTTTGACCTTGCGGTAGTCTAGTGAAAGGTATTCTAATTTCCCTTCCATCACCTCCATGTTTTGAAGGAGTCATATTAAGCTTTGCAGGCTACCAAGATGCAAATAATTTTAGAGTGTTTTTGCATCTGTTATTAAGATTCAAGTCTTCATTTTTTCCCCCCTCCATTATAAATAGTGCCTCAAAGATCTGTGATAACCACTTTGTTAAGTATTGGGTTCAAGAGATTAAGGGCAATGACTAGCATATAGTTCACTTTTATTTCCATCTCTCCAACCTCACATCGCTATACATCTGTTTTGTTGATTCAGAAGAGCACTTGAGCTGCTTGGCAGTTGATTTTGACAAGTGCTACAATTTGAAACGGGTAGATGATATGCTAAGATGATTTCAAAGTACAGAAATTATAATTTTGAGTAGATATTACCTTTCCTTATGATCAGACATTTCATGTAATATACCATGCACTTAAGTGTCTCAATCAAATATCCCCCTTTTAAAATATTATATTCTTTTCATCTAACAGAGCAATGTTACCCTAAGTTAAAATATTGTTCTAAATACGCTATGTTTTGTCTCAGCCCCACTTGGTGAAGAAAATTGAAAGAAAGATGGCTTAAAAATATTTGTAACCTTTTCTTCAAAGCTATTTGGTTTGGGATTTAATTAAACAGTAAGACATGATGGTTCTGTACAGGAGGGCTCATTAATGCACACCTTGGGTGCATTTCAGTTCCTGCTTCTTGCACTGCTGAGGTGTGGATTAATCAGTATTATCCCTTGGCCAGAGCATTTATTGTGATTATTAAATGTCCACTTGGAAAAAATAATAAAACAAAATGTTTAAGCACCAAAAAATGGTCATCTATCATGCTTGATGATTAGGAGTTAAGAGCCACATTAAAAAAGAAATGAAGATGACATTGAGTAACTTCATGTTTTATGCAGTGCAAATAAATATCCCCCCCCATTCAGAAAAAACTACCTGATTCTCTAAACTCTTTTGTTGTACAGCAAACTTTAATCCAAGGTGATAAGGATAAAGGTGATAGGGTTATACTGAACTGCTGTATCCAAGCCAGATATATTGAGATTGGGAGCAGCCACATTTACTTAATTATATGTCTTCCATTATTTGTGTGTTAAATGAGAGGGGTGTGTGTATTCTGTACAATCACTTAGATGTGAAAGCAAAATTGCTTGGAATGTGCAGGAACACTCCCATAGTATCTGTGTGCATCTCTTAAATCCAACATGTCCCTGAAGGTAGCCATGGTTCCCAGAAAAAGATCAGATTATTTAAGAATTGCAGAAAGACCACTGGGAGCTCTGAAGCACCTATTTGCCTTCAAGATGAAACTGTTAGATAGCCTATAGACCAGTGATGGCTAACCTTTTTTTCCTTGGTGCCAAAAGAAGGTGTGTGCGCGATAACGTGCATGCATGTGTGCCCACACCCATAATGCAATGCCCTGCTGCGGGCTCCACTCCCTGTGCATGTGTGTGTCCATCTCCTCACTACCTGTTTTGGGCCTAGCAGGTCCCCCTGAAGCATCCAGAGGCCGGAAACATCCCGTTTTGATTTCTGGTAGGCCCATTTTTCGCCCTCCCTAGGCTCCAGAGACTTTCTTAGAGCCTCCAGAGGGCAAAAACGGCCTTCCCCCAGCCCTCCGGAGGCCAGAAACAGCCCATTTCCAGACTTCCGGTACTTTCAGGAGACCCGTTTTTCGCCCTCCCAAAGCCTCCGTGCGGGCCCTGTATCTGGCATCCAAAACAGGCCACATAAAGTCTCCTAGGAGGGGCAGGGCGATGTGGGTGAGGCCAGCTGAAAATCAGCTGGCCAGTGGGAGATGAAGGCACGGTTGAGCTGACCTAAGGCAATGGCTCGTGTGCCCGCAGAGATGGCTCCGTTCGCCATCACTGCTATAGACACATATAATTAAAAAGAGATGTTAACATAAATGTCTGAATGCTCACTTAGCTTGTGTCCCTTTAAAATCAGTCTCGTGCCATTGTAGAAGAGCAGATCAAATGCTTGAAGTGCGGATGATCTTTCCTGTAACTGATTTCCTATAACATAGTGTTGACAACTTTGATATTCCTGGTATAAGAATCCTTTCTCTGCTCTGATCATGTTAATTATAAATGCTAGTTACTAAAACGGAAGTTTAGATATAATCTTTGCTTCCAAGTTGTGATACTTTTCTGCCTTGAAAGAATTAAGAAGTGCAAGGTTGCCTAATTAATTTTCTCCCATCTACTCTAGTTTTCTATACTATTCTTGAGACTCAGCCTTTTACTTCCTTTCTGATAATTCTTTTAAGGGAAGATCCCTCGCTGAAATATGTAATTTCCCAGTGATCTATGAAAATTGCCCTACACTTTGCATCTCTGTTTTTTTCCCTTAATGTGAGATCTCCCCCCAGTCAGGCACTAGATTCTTTATGTGCTAATACATAACACGTATTGCACACTTTCTGGATTAAGAGAGATAAGTGGAGTCCATTTGTCTGGACTGAAATCACAGGGGCACCCCAAACAATTCTACATTATGGGCTTTTATTTAATCTAGGGGGGGATAAAAAGACAGGTCTTGTTGAACTCTTAGAGCCTTTCTTCTTAATTCACTGATGAAGGGTAGTTCGTGGTTGTCCCACCTGATCATAGCTCTGCAAAGTACTTCTAAAGTAGAACCATTGGGAAGGTTTCCCCTGCAAATGGCATTTAGATGGGTGGGAGTTATGAGTGAGTTCTAAAATGATTTCTTGTTCCTTTTTTTTTCATTGCAGCCTATGTTGAAGACTTGCATGTCTTGCCCAAATTACTTTTGTCATTTCAACATGTCTTTAATATATGTCCTTAGCTAAAAAAAAAAGACAGCTTTGCAATGGGCTAGTTTGGAGCAGAAAAGGGAAGGAAGGAAGGAAGTCATGTCCATATTCTCCAATCCCCCCTTCACTTATTTTGTAGCTAACAAAGGAGAAGAACATGTAGAGACACTTTGCCTTTAACTTCATAGTTATTTGTCATGGTTATATGATAAAAATGAAAAACTGGCATCCTTAACATTGCTTATGATTTCACTGGTCTATTTTTCTGTACAGGGCATGATTCATTCATGATTGGGACATGCTAATAGAAGAATACAAACTGTTTTAAAAAATCAGACCCCATAAAAGAGGAGGTGAAGTTGCACTATATGTACAAGACCACTATATTGCTACAGAAATGCACGAAACCAAAGAAGAAAACCTTCTAGAATGCATATGGGTCAATATAAAAGAAAAAAAAGAATGACATTGCCATACAGGCCATCCAACCAAGCAGAAAAAAAATAGATCTACTTTTTGCTAACCAATTAACAAATATATGTAGGAAACACATTACAATAGTAATGGGGGATTTCAATTACCCTGACATCAACTGGCAGACTAATTCTGCACCAAATGAGAAATTTAATTAGGTTCCTGACCAGCCCAGCTGACAACTTCGTTGACCAAAAAAATAGAGGAAGGAACTAGAGGGACAGCCATAATGGACTTAATTCTGACAAACAGAGAAGAAGTGATAGAGGGAGTTGAAACTGCAGGAACTTTGGATGAAAGTGACCATGACATACTAGAATTCAACATAATGCAAACACAAGCAATAGAACACAATGATATCAGGGTCTTAGATTTTAAAAGATCTGATTTTAACAAATTCAGAGAGAACTTGGGAAAGATTCCTTGGATGAAAATCCTAAAGGGGAAAACAACTCAAGAAGCTTGGGAAACTGAAAAATATGATCATAAAAGCCCATCCCAGCACCATACTACTGAAAAAGAAAAACAAGAAATCCAAGAAGAAACCAGCATGGCTGCACAAAGATCTCTCTGATAAACTAAAGGACAAAAAGGACAAGGATAAAAACCAGAAAGAGGGATACAAAATATCAGCAGATAGCCAGAATCTACAAAGATGAAGAAAGGAAAGCAAAGGCTCAGAATGAACAAAGACTTGCAACAAAAGTCAAAGATAATAAAAAAGAGTTTCTTTCAACATGTAAATAATAAGAAAAATATAAAAAAAATAGTCGGTCCACTAAAGAGAGAAGACAGCAAGAAAGTAACAGGCAGCAGAGAAAAAGCAGAGCTGCTTAACTCATTCTTTGCATCAGTCTTCACACAAAAAGAAACTATAATGCAATCTACCAAAAACACAACTGTAAAACACAGACTAGAAATAAACATTAAAATAAGTAAAAGAACTACTGTATGATATTTTTCAAATATCCTGGAGCACCAAGGAACTACCAGAGGACTGGAAAAGAGCTGATGTGGTTCCCATTTTTTAAAAAGGGGGGGAAACAGACCCAGGAAACTACTGACCAATCAACCTAACAGCAATATCTGAGAAGATATTGGAAAAGATAATAATTTAAAAAAAACAGATCTGCCAACATCTAGACATGAGTAAAGTAATAACTGGAAGTCAGCATAGGTTTGTTAAGAACAGATCATACCAAACCAATTTTATTTCATTTTTTGACATAGTGACTAAATTAGTAGACCAGCGAAATGCTGTGGACATCGTATACCTAGACTTCAGCAAGGTATTCAACAAGGTAGACCACAATCTACTTCTTGGAAAGCTAGAAAAAAGTGGGATAGATAGCATCACCATCAAATGGATTTGTAATTGGCTGACAATCTGTACTCAATGAGTAGTCCTTAACGGTACTATGTCTATATTGAGGGAAGTAAGCAGTGGGGTACCACAAGGTTCTGTCTTAGGCCCAGTACTCTTCAATATCTTCATAAATTACTTAGATGAGGGAATAGAAGGGGAACTTATCAAATTTGCAGATGATACTAACCTGGCAGGAATAGCCAACACGCTAGATGATGGGTTCAGGTCCAGATGGATCTTCACAGACTTGAACACTGGGCTCTAACTAACAAAATGAAATTCAATGTATAGAAAAGTAAAGTCTGGGTGAAATCAGGCTTAATAGCAGTAACTGAGAGGCATCTTGGAGTCTTAGTGGACAACCAATTAAACCAATTAAATATGTGCCAACAATTGCACCCAAAAAAGCAATATAATTCTAAGTTGCATTAACAGAGGGATTCAGTCACGTGAGGTACTAATACCATTCAATAAAGCTTTAGTAACACTACACCTAGAATACTGCATCCAGTTTTGGTTACCATACTATAAAAAAGCTGTTGAGACTCTAGAAAGAATACAGAGAGTCTGTAACAAAGATCAGGGGACTGGAGGCTAAAATGTTTGAAGAACAGTTACAGGAACTGGGCATGGCTAGTGAAGAGAAGGGCCATGGGAGACATGATAGCAATATTCCAATACTTGAGGGGCTATCACAAAGTGGAGGGGGATCAATCTATTTTCAAAACCACCTGAAGGCCAGACAAGGAATAATGGATTGGAACTGATCAAGGAAAGATTCAACCTAGAAATTATTTGACAGTGAGAACAATTAACTAGTGGAACAGCTTGCCTTCAGAAGTTGTGGGAGCATTATCATTGAAAGCTTTCAAGAAGAGACTAGACTGCCGTCTATCAGAAATAAGTAGGGTTTCCTGCTTAGGTGAGGGGTTGGACTAGATGACCTACAAGTCCCTTCCAACTCTGTTATTCTGTTTCTGTTTGCATTCAACAATAACCTTCTGTTTTAAGATTCTGAATTTTAAACTCTTCCAGATTCGTTTTCATATTCATATTCAGAAGGCAGGTTTAGGAAATGTGGAAAGAAGGTTGTAGTAAAAAGGATTCAACCTTCTTCTGTTTAATTTTTAAGTTAAATGAATGAGACACATAAGAAATTGTGTCCCCCAATAATAAATTTATAGTATGACCTCAAAAGTAATAATAATAAAATTTTAAAAAGGAATAAGAAAAAACAACTTCTTTGAAACTGTGGTATAAAATTACATTGTAAACAAAAATTTTAAAAAGCATTAAACATAATGTTGCAAAGGTATTTTTTGTTCCCCACTTGTCAAAGCACACATACATGTTTGTACAATGATGATGAACAAATTTGAACAATCAGTTTTTTAGAAATCAGTTGTAGATCTTGCTTTCAATGGTTGCATTATGTTTTTAGACAGTCCCTAGGCTTGAAAAATCCCAAATTCATAATACCTAAATAAATTCACAATACTAGGGATATAGCCCAAAATAATGAATGTATTTGGAAGTCAATCTATCAAGAGTTATATCCAGTCCTTTTGTTTTCAGTTCAAAGTTTCAAATGTCTTCAAATCAAAATTTTCTGATAACACCATTTTAAGAATAGAACAAAGTAATTCCACATGATTTAATTCAACATTTCATTAATTACACAGATATTAATTACATTCATGTGTGTTCATCAACTAATATAATTATTCTTCAATAATAATAGTCAAATAAGGGGCTAGCCAAGGCTAGAACTCTGCACAATTGTGGTTCCTACATCTATGGTTGTTTTCTCTTAAAACAAAGACACAGACAGAGGGACAGGCTTTGTTTGCTATTGTTGCTTTGAATGAATTCTAAAATGATGAACCAAATTTTAGTTATTTATTTCTCTTGCACTGAACTTTTCTTTTGGAAAGTTTTGACTGCAGTATTAAAATCATATCACTGATTTGAAACCAATCAAATCATGTGATCTTTACTTGTATGAATATTTCCCATACAGATAAATAATCTTGCTGAAGACTACTGGACTTCACATAAGCAAAACCAGACTGGGAAGTTAATGTTTACTAGATCAATATTTCAAATAGCAGCATAAAAAGAAAACAGTGTAATTCTTGCCTAACTATAAATCTATAATATATTGTTTTGAACAGAGTCTTTTGTTATGGTATATTTGTATTTATATATGTCAAAAATGTGGTTTTTGTTCATTTTAAAATGAATTGGAAGCACTTGTCTGTAGTGGTTCTGAGAAATCAACTTCTTCTCAAGGGCATATAGAAATAATTGATTTACTTTACAAATACTGTATCCATTCAGCATTTCCCTCATTTGTTAGAAATAAGGCATGCACTGGGCTAACTGAAGACATTAGTAGATGGTTAAAGTTTTTTTCTTTAGATTTCAATGCCAAAAATTATGCTTCTCAAACAATGTCTTTGAAGAAAGCAAGGTCAGAAAAACAAGAACAGCAGTGATTCTATATATGGTTTTTATTGTTGTAAATAGAATAACAGAATCTTGAAAGCTTGTCAAAGTTTCTCTCTGCCGCATATCATAGCAAAGGAAATCAAGGTGGGTTATTTTGAATTTCATTTTCATGCTCTCTTCTTTCTCAGCTTTTCTTAAAAGCCTCCCACGGACACACATTTGGGTCATTCTTTCCCATTCCCAAGATCAGGTTTGGAGTCCTTCACGGCATTTGTACCATCAGAATTACTGCATACAAAGATGGAGCGGGCAATTTGTCAAGGGCACAAAGTCACTCCCTCTTCCATCATTTGTGAATGGGCCTGGCTTTTCTGCATGACAACTGACCCTGCTACCAACTTTGCCAGAAGCAGAGGTTCCATCATAGTCATTGTCATTGTCTACTAATATCACTGACAGTCCATGGGGATGGTGTTTGTGTGACAGGTTTTAAATAGAAATGGAAGACATGTGGACGTGGTGCATGGACCTTCTCCATTCCATTCTATGAACTCTCTGATTTAAGTAAGCCCTTTATCAGAATAAGGTATTCTAAATGTCTTATCCTATGTCAAGAATCCATAATATATTCCATAGCATTTTTCTTATTCATCAGAATTGCTGTGTGCATAAAGGAACAGGTGCAGAATATAAAATACATAGTTGGCTCCTTTAAACAAGGAGGAACTGATGAAACACCAGATGAATTTTCATTGAAGCAGACAATTGCAGATAGAAAACCACTTGTACTAACTTCATTTATAACAATTAATTTTGACCAACTTAGATGGGCAGGAGAGGAAAGTAAAGATGCATCCAATTCTCTATTATAACCTTATATTTTTCTACTTACTGCAGCCTTGGTCCAGTCTAATGGTTTATTTAAGAGAAGCTGAATGGCTCTTTCTTCTAGAAAAAGTCAAAAAGACTTGAGAAACAGTAGAGGCAAGAGTTCTGGAGAACAATATGTGAAGTGACAGCCAACGGAAAAATGCAGTGGATTGATATGGGAAAATTCTGCAAGAGGCATTGATTCAGAAACAGTGTTCAAGGCTTGTGTTCACCTTCACTAATTTCCATAAGATTATGGATGAGTAGAGGGTAACAAATGAATACAAATATCCAGTAAGTGAAAAGGGGTCTTTAAAAAGTTGGATACAAATTGAGAATTGTGTTGTATACACAATCCAAGATCACATGGTTGTGCTTCCTACTCTTAATTTTGATGGAGTATCTCTTGTGGAAATGTGATTGAAATTTGTTCTACTTCAAGATTTGTGGTAGTGGGAGTTGGTAAGAGAATAGTATATTGAAGCTCACAAGAGAATGCATGTGGCAGTTTGTCCTGTCAACTAGGAACATAGAAGATATAAAAGTGGGAAAAACTGGTGTCCACCTTACCTGATGTGGAGTGAGGATCTGTCCTTTGTGCATATCTGCACAGAGTAGGTTGCTCACTCCCAAAATAGTTCAAATGCTATTTTATGGTCTACAATGCTTTATTGAAAAAAAACCCTTAACTCCTTTTACCTGAGAGGAGGAGTCTGGAATAAAAACTGCTAAGTAAGAACCCTCTGCCCCTTGCTGAAGAAGCCTGCAAGGAAATAGTTCTCAAAGCAGAGTCTGAGACATCCATTTGGGCAAGAAACAAGTGAGTGGAATCCAGATGCCTAAGTAGCATCTGGGATGAAAAAATATATTTATGTCTTTCACATTCTGAAATGTTGCTTGGTTTTTAATAGAATAGTTCAATTTGTGTCCTCTTTTGAGAAGTTGAGTGAGTAATCTTATGAATTCTACAAAATTAAGGATGAATCAAACACTAAAACTTGGCAAAATCCAGAAAATGTTGGCCATTCTTCATATTTTTACATGCTTGCCATGAATGAAATGTACTTGCAGAATCCATTCCTATTCCTTCTGTAGAAATCTGATAATACATAGTCCAACTGGGGAAGATTAGATCCACATTTCACAAACAGCTTCTGTCTGTTAAAGAATTATAGAACACTTCTGATGTGAGTTTCCTGTAAGGATGGTTTTCTGAAAAATCAGTATGATATCCAGGTACATCATTACATATTTGTCTGAAATATTTCATTTATGAATCCGAAGAAGACCACAGGGCAATTATCCAATCCATAGAGCATTACTGTGTATTCAAATCTGTCATATTAGGTGTCAACAGTTATTAAATATTCACAGCTGTCTTCCATTCAGATCAAATTGTAAGTCCCATGCAAATCCAATCTAGTGAAAATGCATGCCTTCGGAAGGCAATCCAGGAAACCTGAAATGAGAGGTAGTTGATAGTGGTCTCTAATGATTGCAGAATTCAGAAGTCTATAATCAGGCACAACTCTCAAGAACTTATCTTTCCATTTTACAAAGATATAGGTACAAATGCTGGAGATGTAGTAAGACAAATACATCCTTTCTTCAGATTATTGTACAGAAACTGGTTTAAGGTACTTTTTGAAGTACTGTACTTTAAAGGATTGCATTATTTTTCCCTGGTATACTTTAAAGGAAGGGATGTTATACTTTGCCAGCATAAGCTTCTTCTACACTCTGAATAAATCTATTCTGTATGGTATAATGCAGGTTTACAGTCCCCCAGCAGTTTAGGAGCTATGCCTTGATCAATTTGGAATTCCATATCCATAATATATTGTTTAATAAGTGACATTGCCTAATCATAGCCTCTTTTTAATACTTCTTGTAGAGAAAGACATATGTCTGTAATTTGCATACAAGGTAACTCATTCAATGAGATATACAGTTATCTGACATATCATAAGGCAGTGCCTTCAGGTAAGAAGCTATGTTCCAACCAGTAGATGAAAATTAAGAACCAGACTCTGGTCTCCACCATCATACTTCATATACAGTGGGACATAGATTTCTAGGAGAATGAAGCAATATTGACTCTGCAAAAGTTTCTAGCACCAAGGTAAGTCTTATTCCCAGTTACTGTGCTAGCTGTACCATGACATTGTGCAGGTTCTTTATTTGTGTTGATGCTGTTGTAATATGTTGGCAACTTGTTCTGGAGATAGCAGAGTGCCTCAAGGACCTGTCACCATATTTTCAATATAGAAGGCAAGGTCTCACAACTCTCTGATGAAACAATAATGAGGTTTTCAAGACTATTCTCTGCCATTCAAGGTAGGCAAGATCAAAACAGACATGGCAGCAATTCCAGGAATGCTTTTTATTATTGTAGGGTAGAATAACAGAATCTTGAAAGTCTGTCAGAGTTTCTCTCTAGTCCATCTTATATCAAACAAAGTTATTCTGAGTTTCTTTCTCAGGCTTTTCTCTTCCTCAAAATAGAGTAATCTTTTGTGAAAGTTCTCCCTGTAACAGCTGCTCATTACTTCCTTGTTCCCAAGGTCAGACCTATATTTCTTCACAAACATTAACACAAAATCTAAAGATACACAGTACACTTCACTAAAAAGAGTTTGAAATCAAGGGGGGGTGGGATGTGAGAGTGGAACACTGAGAAGAAAGCAACTATTAAGCACACAGCTACAGAGAAGAAGGAAACAGTTATAACTCCATGTCTGTTTTTCTGCCTACCTGCATGATAAGCTAATATTTTTAAAATATTTTATTTAGGGTGAGGATATTAGAATTTGTGGATGTTTATAGATTTCACATCTGCTGTCCTTTACATAGCAGATAGCACAAAATATGCTTAATGCAAATGTTTTTAATACAACAGAAAATACAGCTGTATGTCCCATGTTTCCTACACACTTTAACATTTTCAAAAACATTTTAAAACAATCCCTTTAGCAATTTATACAACTAGTTAGGTGACCAGTAGCAGTCAGTATGGACTGACATTCCTCCTAACCTTGTGGTCTCAACCCACCAAGTGGGTTCTGAATTACCATTATATTGTGTGACTGGAACACATGAAACATGTGAATTCTGACTCACAAGAAAAGTATATCATGAAATAGCATTATAATTGGATCGAGATTTAGGTGATGATAGATGAAGAAGTATTTTGATCCAAAGTCTGTGGACCTGGGGGAAAAAATTGCAGAAAAAAGACTGGGCAAATCAAAGGTAACAAACTATTTTTTCTGTTATCTAATCAAGAAAGAAAGCTTGCCACTGGCAATATCCAGAAGCCCAATATCTAATCTTTGCAGAAAAGGCTAAAAATAATATCAGTCCATCTATCTACTTTGGTGAGACCACACTTGGAATATTGCATCCAGTTTTGGTTACTGCAATATAAAAAAAACAAGAGAGTGCAGCAAATAGCAACAAAGATGATTAGGGGGCTGGAGGCTAAAACATATGAAAAACGGTTGAGGGAATTGGATATGTCTAGTTTAATGAAAAGAAGGACTAGGGGTGTCATGATAGCAGTGTTCCAATATCTAAGGGGCTGCCACAAAGAAGAGGGGAGGTCAACCTATTCTCCAAAGCATCTGAGGACAGGACAAGAAGCAATGGGAAGGAAACTAATCAAGGAGACAACCAACCTAGAACTAAGAAGAAATTTCCTGACAATTAGAACAATTAATCAATGGAATAACTTGCCTCCAGAAATTGTGGATGCTCCACCATGGAGACTTTAAAGAAGAGTTTGGACAATCATTTGTCTGAAATGGTATAAGGTATCCTGCTCAATCAGGGGTTTGGACTAGAAGACTTCCAAGGTCCCTTCCAACTCTCTTATACAGTTATTCTATACTATTATATCCATACACATATGCAAACAATCACACGGACACATTTTCCTATTAAATAAAGAATCTTGGTAGTCTCTCTTGCATTAGATACCTTACCACAAAAAGAAATTTCTCTTACATTTAGCTATCACACTACAAACCTAATGCAAAGATAGCTGTTCTGAAAAATCATTATTATACAATCTTGCTATGTGTTTCTGCCATTCCTGACAGTCAAGATTGTACTGTATTCTCGGTTTGTCTTTACCTACTGGAATCAAATAATTTCCTTGCTATGGGAAGACCGACCAAATTTCTGGGGGAGCTGAGGGAGCTTCTCATGTCATCAGTGACTCAGCCCATAGTTGTGAGAGGACTGTGGTGCTATTTCGCCCTCAGCTTTATTTTCCAGCTGCAATCTTGTGCTCTCTTTGGGCACTTCATTTGCACACCAGAACTTTGGCATCGGAACTTTTTTCTGGAAGACCTAGCCGGACGCTTTTGCCCCACCAATTTTTGGACAGGATGTATTCAAGGGCCGAGCTGCTTCTGCTACGAGATGCCCCCCTCTCGCAGGCGTGGCCCTCCCCATTATCGAGGGCCCACCTTAATGACGGGTTTTGGGACCCCGA
>JAOYMU010000283.1:45733691-45748828 GCA_025802295.1 Psammodynastes pulverulentus
CAGGAGCAGGAGGAGGAGGAAGATTGTTAGGTTCTTGGTGCTCTTTGACCTTGCAGACATTTCATTACCAAACTAGGTAACATTTTCAGCGATAGAAGTCAATGGGGTTTTGCCTTCTAGCACTGATGCTGGTATCTAGTTTGGTCATGAAACGTCTGCAAGAAAACAACCCAGCTCAGAGGAAAAAGAGAGCTTACGTAGTTTTATTACAAAAGAGGGCAAACCCCACTAATCTGTTCCCGAAATTGTTACGCTGACAGGCATCCCCTCCCATTCATAAAAACATCCTAATGTCCCCCCCAAATCTGTACTTTTGGAATTTTTTTTGATCCAGTCTCATTCCCGGGAACAACGGAGAAAAAAAATCTTTGGCTGGACCTCCCAAAATCTGAAATTTTAAAAAATATTCACTTCAACACCGTTGTTATTTCTCTGTGTGGGAATTTCCAGGGTGCTAAAGGGGTTCCTGGCTTGGCAGGCTTCAAGGGCCAAGGAGGCCTACCTGGCAAGACCGGCGTTCCCGGGCCACAGGGGAACCAAGGCCTATCAGGTGATCCAGGATCGCAGGTAAGAAGGAAGTTGGGAGTTGATTTTCTGCAATGCAATTCTGGATACCCTCCATCAGTACAGGGGTGGGTCCTCAACTTACGACTGTCAACTCGTAAAGCGTTCCTGTGGCCTGTTTTTGAGTTGCCATAGGCAGGATGGGGGAAAAACCTGGAGGAGCAGTATGAAACAGGAAGTACATTCCATGCATACCTTTATCAAGGGCTACCGTATCCACCCGGAGGAGCGTGATTTTATAGCCCGTGAAAATCCTCCGTTGGAGAATGGGATTTATGACACACCCAGGAAGGAGGAGGAGGGAAACAGGGTCATAGATGGGCTGTAAATTACATAAGGCAGAGTTGGCTTCATTTGGGTTAGTGCCGACATGTTGCTCCTAATAAACCATTGGATTTCTTTTGAAACTTGGCTGGAGGCTCATCGTTGAATTAGGGCATTCGTCGGAACCCTGACAATGACTATAATTGAGCCCTAATTTTCCATTGCTAAGTGAGACATTCGTTAAGTGAGTTTTGCCCCATTTTACGATTATTTTTGCCGCGTTAGTTAAGTGAACCCCTGCAGGTCTTAAGTTAGGAACACCTTCGTTCAGCGAATCCGGCTTTCCCATTGACTTGGCTCCTCAGAAGGTCGCAAAAGGGGATCATGTGACACCCCCCCCGGGCACGTCGCGACCGTCGTAAATATGAGTCACTTGCCAAGCATCTGAATTTTTGACCACATGACCATGGGGATGCTGCAACGGTTGTAAGTGCGAAAAATGGTCACAAGTCTGTTTTTCAGGGCCGTTGTCCCTTCATAGAATAACAAAGAGTTGGAAGGGACCTTGGAGGTCATCTAGTCCAACCCCCTTGCTCGATCAGGAGAGTTTAGCCTCGACCTAGGATCGAACTCGCAGCCTCCTGACGGTGAGGCAAGCGCTCCCCCTCTAGGCCACCACACCTGCCTAAACTTCAAATGGTCACTAAATGAACGGTCGTAAGTTGAGAACTGTTTGCCGAGGGCCCGATTCACTGCTCTCTGTATATGCATTGGGCTTTTTATTCATACAGCTTTTTCTAACTTTTATGTCTGAGGTCTGCTAAATTTCTCTGCCGGCATCAGGAATTAAAATGTTTAAAAAAACCCTTAAAACTATTAAATGCGACCCCTTTAAAGTGATAATAGCATCTCTAAACTTCCGCCCCCAAATAATGGGGGGGGGGGGCTGTCGCCTCTCTGCAATCTTGGTTCCATTTATTAAAGTGCATTCACTCTTGGGAATTCCTTTCTTTTTCTGACAGTCAACGGGAATTTAAATTTAGCCCTTTCATTTCAATCCATTATTCATCTCCTGCACTTTAGAAGGAGAAAGAGAGAGAGAGAGAAAGAGTGAGAGAGAGAGAGAAGGAAAGAGAGAGAGAAAGAGAGAGAGAGAGAAGGAAAGAGAGAGAGAGAGAGAGAGAGAGAAAAGTTAGACTAAACTTTTACACTTCTTTCTGTCTGGATTTGATCCCCATTAAATCAGTGTTTCCCAAACTCTGTAACTTTAAGAAGGACTTCAATTCCCAGAATTCCCCAGCTAACCGGCATGAAAGCCGGCTGGTTGACATTGAGCCAATCACCAGGAGACAGTGAGTTCTAGTTTCACCTTAGGCATGAAAGCCGGCTGGGTGACTTTGTGCCAATCACGAGGAGACTGTGAGTTCTAGTCCTGCCTTAGGTATGAAAGCTGCCTAGGTGACTTTGGGCCAATCACCAGGGGACTGGGATTTCTAGTTTCACCTTAGGCATGAAAGTCAGCTGGGTGAATCACCAAGGAATTGTGAGTTCTAGTCCTGCCTTAGGCATGAAAACTGACTAGGGGGCTTTGGGCCAATCACCAGGAGATGGTGAGTTCTAGTCCCACCTTAAGGGTGAAAGCTGAGTGGGTGACTTTGGGCCAATCACCAGGAGACGGTGAGTTCTAGTCCCGCCTTAGGCATGAAAGCTGACTGGGTGACATTGGGTCAATCACCAGGAAACGGTGAGTTCTGGTCCCCCCTTAGGCATGAAAGCTGACTGGGTAACTTTGGCCCAATCACCAGGAGATGGTGAGTTCTAGTCCCGCCTTAGGCATGGAAACTGAGTGGGTAACTTTGGGCCAATCACCAGGAGACAGTGAGTTCTAGTCCCCCCCCTTAGGCACGAAAGCCAGCCTGGTGACTCTCGCCCTTCTCTAAGCCCGACCCACCTTGCAAGGTTGTTGTTCCGGTGAAAATAAGAGGGGGAAAGCGCGTTGGAATGATTTGCCAAAAGAAAAGCGGTATACAAAATAAATAAATAACAAGGAGATCATGAAGTTAGCGACGAGTTGTGTTTCAAGACAGTCTTCTTTTCTGCTTTTAGGGCGAAAGAGGAAGAAGAGGAAGACCCTCGCTCTGTCTCCGGGGACACCCTGGGACCCCCGGCAAGAAAGGAGGAACGGTGAGGATTTGATCGTCGGAGAGTAGATCTGAAAATCTGAAATCCTCAAGTCTTTATTTCAGGGGAATCATGTTCCATAGACAAGGGGGCCAACACCAAGAAGGCCATTTCTTTATGGTCCCACCAGTCGTACATCCCAAATCCATGCAACCATAACATATCCTACCTCCCTGCCCTTCCAAGCTTCTCAAGAAATGGCCTCCAAACATGGCCACTGGGAGACTTGTGGACTTCAACTCCCAGAATTCCCCAGTCCTTCTTTCTTACGACACGTTGGAAACTTGAAATCCATAGGATTGGTTTTATGAGTTGACGCAGGGCCTCCTCTGTACAGACATTTCACCGTCTGATGTAGAGGTGGGATTCAGCCGGTTTGAACCGGTTTGAGCGAACCGGTTGCTCCGGTGAGCAGTTGGGCCCATCCGCCTCTGCCCTTTCCTGTCCTATATCGGCTCAGCTGACTCGCCCGGCACGGTGGATTCCCATGCCTCAGCTGTGTTAACACCCCAGAAGTAACATAGGAGGTAAGTGTTTAAGCTTTGCAACCCACACCACTGATCTTTTGATCCTTCACTATTAAGCACTTGGGATGATTTAGAACAGAGATGTCCAACCTTAGTAACTTTAAGACCCGTGGACTTCAACTCCCAGAATTGTGGGAATTGAAGTCCATGGGTCTTAAAGTCGAATTCTTTGAGTAGTGTCTTCAACCCTTTGTAGGGCCAATCCGATGACGGGGCATCTTTGGCTACTACTGGCCTCTTTTCTACAGGGGGAAGGCGGCCTCGCTGGCCAGAAAGGAGAAAAAGGAGAACCAGGAATGTCGGTAAGTGAGAATTACACCCAGTTGGCCTTCTTTCGGATTACCTGTAGTCCTCGACTTACAACCTCACTTCCCACCGCTGAGCAAAACGGTTGTTAAAAGAGCCGCCTGCCGAATCTTTCAACTTTCCGGACCCCGTTGTTAAGCGAATCGATGCGGTTGTGAAATGACTTTGTGCGGTCGCTAAGTGAATCCACCTATCCCCATTTGACGTGCTCTTTTTCCCCTTCCTTCCTCTTTCCCTTCCCTTCTTTTTCCTTCTCTCATCATTCTTTCCCCTTCCTCCTTTTCTTCCTCCATCTCTCTTTCCCTTCTTTCCTTCCTTCTTTCCTCCCTTGTTTCATCACTCTTTTTCTTTCTTCCTTTCCTTCCTCTCTCATTCTTTCCCGTTCCTTCTATTCTTACTTCCTTCTTTCTCTCATAGCCTACGTCCCATTCTTTCCTCCCTCCCTCCTTTCCCCTTCCTTTCTTTCATTCTCTTTCTCCTCCTGTCTCTTTCTTTCTTTTCTTCTTTCTTCTTCCTCCCTTCCTCCCCCTCTCTCTCCTTCCTTCTTTCTTTTCTTCCTTCTGTCCTTCCTTCCTTCTTTCTTTCTTTCCTTCCTTCCTTTTTTCCTTCCTTCCTTCCTTCCTTCCTTCCTTTCTTCCTTTCTTCCTTCCTTCTCTCCCTTCCTTCTTCCTGCCTTCTTTTTCTCTTCACTCTCTTGCCTTTCCTCCCTCCCAGGACAAAAACTTCTTCCAAAACAGAAGGAAATTTCCCTGGCACTGTAGAAAAACAAGTGTGAACACTTGAGAGAGTGCATAAATGCAGAGAGAATGAGATAATCCACATTTCCTGAGCTGAGGGACATGGAGGAAGGAAGGAAGGAAGGAAGGAAGGAAGGAAGGAAGGAAGGAAGGAAGGAAGGAAGGAAAATATATTTTTGGAGATATATATCCAGAACTGAGTATTATAGTTAGTCCTTAACTTATGGCTGTAATGGAGCCTTCCCATTAACAGTCTTGTGGTGGTGATAAAGTGGCTCATCATGTGACTGCTCTGATTTCAAACTGTTTTTTGCAATAATTAAGTGAAACCATTGTTTGCTATGTGTTTGTTTCCCCAAAACTGGAAGAAAATGCTGGTTTTCAAAAAAAAATGTAGTAAATTGCATTCATTATGATCATAGTATGTTGCAAACAGTGGCAAATGCAAGCTGGCTGCTGAGAGCTGAAAATGTGGTCATGTGACCATGGGGGTGGCTGTCATAACTTCAGAACTTGGTGGTAGGTTCCCCCTTGGAGCATCCATTGTAAATTCAACCGGCTGTAAATTGAGGAATGAAGACTATCTATACACGAGAAAACCTACTTTTGCAGTTTTCCTTAGTTCTGTAATCATCTGGTAGAACATGATAATGGGAGTAAGAGAAAAAAATATTATCATTCATCATAAAATACATTCTTATTTGCATATAAACTACACAGTATAACATTTAAAAGACTAATTGAGAATAGGATGAATTAGATTTTTTACCCTTTTTAAAGATTAGTATTATTCTAAGAACAGGAAGCACCATCCATCTTTGGGCATCCAAGCAATGAAATCTATGTGCATAAAACTGGAGGCCAACATAGGAGCCAGCATCTATAAGGATAAAATATTGTTCAGTTGTTTTGTCAATTTTAAATTACAAATTTACAGATTTCCAAAGTTAAAATTAAGATTTTTGAGAACCAGTTTGTATAGTGGTTAAGTCACTAGGCTAAAAAGCAGGAGACTGTGAGTTCTAGTTCTATTTTAGGCATGAAGCCAACTTGGTAACCATGGGCCAGTCACTTTGTCTTCAGCCTAGGAAGGAGGCAATGGCAAGTCACTTCTGAAAAACTTTGGCAAGAAAATCTCAGGAACTTGTCCAGGCAATCTCTGAGAATCACATGAAAATAAAAAAAGATAAACTATAAGATTCCATACCATCATATTTAACAGTTTTGGAAGGTCTCTCTTGGAGACTTTTTGGATAAAGCAACCAAAGACTAGATTGCTGACCTGGCAAGTTCAAAAGTGCAATCCATATTCCAAAATCTGCTAATGATAGAATTAATTCCCAATTGGTTGCTCCTCAAGTTCAATCATTGCTCGGTCAATTTATTTCGAACTATACAAGTGGCCAATTATATTACCAAAATATAGCTCTGTACATTTTTCATAACATAAATTGTGATGTCAAAGTGATTGCCTGATTCTATCAAAACACAAAAAATTAGTGTCAGAAAATTTTCTTCATACATACTCTTAACAGTGAACAGTGGAATATTAAATGAATGCCAAGTTCTCTTCAAGTGTGTGCAGCATAATCTACAACATTTTTATAGCTAGTGATACTTTAGTTACATTAACATATAGCTTTCATAATTCCAACCAGAGTTTTGCTGTTCTCCATATTTGTTGAGAGTTAAGCAAGCGGATGAATAACATAGAGAAGGGCACAAAGCTACTGAAGGCTAATCTTATTTGGATCTCTGGGTCCTCAGGTTTTATATATGACTTCTGGCTTCTATTAAAAACTACTTCAGCAAACTAAAATGTAGGCCTCTTTCTTTTCATAGTTTACAGCAAATTAGATTTGTTTTTATTTTTATAATTTAAGTAGTTCTAGTCAAACAAGCTTTAGGTTTACTGAATGCCTCTAGGTTCCCAATTATTAATAAAGGCCCATGTTAAATTAAACTTGAGTTGCCTCTTGATGTGACTTTAACGTGTGGTACTTCTATCACTTGTGCCTGATTTTGAAAGTTGCTTTCTGTGTCTTGTAGACGTGCTGTTGGAAAGAGAAGAAATAGATGAAGTGCATTTTCTTGCAGAGTCTTGAAGAATAATCACAGAGTTCATGTCAGATAAACATAATTAAAGACAATGAAATGCAGTATTAGGTAATTAAATTGTTTATTTCAGGAAAATGTCTGTGCTGCTTTTGGATACCTATTTGGTAAATTCTTTTTTACATGTCATGTTAGCACTTGCTAAAACACTGGTATTTATATTCCTCTGATTCCTGGACTCTCATTAAATACAGTGCTTCATTTATCAATGAAAGCGCTTTTAGCAGGAGTTATTGTCTCTTCAAAATTGTTATAAATGTTAGTGATGGACCTTGACCTTCTAGTCTCTGAGAAGGATGTCACATAAATGAGAATACTTAGGAAATTTGGGGATGATTCAGAATAGTTTGATTAGGTATAGAAGGTGGGCATCACAATTTGCAATGCATCCTATAGAGAAATAGCAGACTTCCATGATTTAACAAGGATTGTGCAAATATGCAGCCCTCAACACCATTTATGAATTAATCAGGTGCACAAGCACCTCTTCTGAAGACTTCATGCTGAGTAAGGAAGTCGCCTAGGGACATAATACTAAAAGACCCCTACAAAACTCATTAATAGAAACTACATATCCTTATTTTTAATTTAAATATATAATAGAAAAAGAAACAAGTTATCACTGGATTGGAATTAGAAAATCATAGAATGCAAAAATTACAAAAGTTTTAGGGGGGCATGAATAAATGCATATTTTAAAGGCAGGCCACACCATTTCCTCCATGGAAATGTCACTTAGTTTGATTACTGAAGCCTTCATTTTATTGCCCTCTGAGACACAGATATTTTGTAAGAAGGACAATTTACTAAAGTAAAATTTTGTAGGAAGGACAATTTACCAGGATAAAACTTAAACAACCACTAAATATAAGAACTCGCTGGGCTGAAGTATGACTGGTTTTGGAAACTAGAAGTAAAAGAGAAAAAAACATTTAGTCCAAACTTGTAATGCTGCCTTCACAGAGCCAAAGTTGTATAAAAAAAGGCACTCCTTTTTACATAGCTATTAAAGAAGTACACTTAAATGCTACCAGCAGTTCAAGTAATATAAAATTTCCAATATTGCTTTCAAGTCAAGGGTACCCTTAAAGAGTTATTAGCACACAGCAAAGTGTGTTAACAATGACATTCATGATGTCTCAGATATTAAATAGATACCTGCACCTGCACTCATTTTCTTATAAAACTTAATAATGATAATGACCTTTCCATTTAGAATCAAGCTTCCAATTTGGAAAACATGGATAGTTTTACAGAATTTAATGCTAGATCAAACTGTAGATCACTACCTATTTTTTACATATAGATGTATATTTCACTTTTTGTCTTGCACATCTGAAGTGTCATAATGACTATCAAATGTATATATTTCTATGTATAGCTAGCATAATCGACGTAACACTCAATTTATCATTTGCTTTATTGCACTCTGCACCATTGCATTTTTCTACAGAGATTATCTGCACACTATAATGACTCTTAACAGAAAAGATGAGGTGATTCTGTCAGGGAATCAACTACCATTACTAAACAATTAGAGATGTTTTGGTTTATGTTCTTTGCTCCTCAGATAAATTTGCCAGATTGCAAAGAATAACGATAGAAGAAATCAAGACATGTTCCTAAGATGCTCATTTTTCTTCTACTTCAAGGAACTGAGAATCTTCTCTTTAGGCCTGCGTAGCACAATGTCAGGTTCTCAATGGCACATGACAAAAATAGTGCAACACTCCATGGTACATGACAAAAATGGTTGCTGGCCTAGAAACTGGGGGACTGAGTTCTAGTCCTGCTTTAGGCAGGACTTTGGGCCAATCACTTTATCTCAGCCTAAGACACCTCACAGGGTTGGTGTTGTGGGAATAAGAGGAAGAGAAAGTATTATGTATGTTTGCCTTCTTGAATTACTTATAAAAAATGAAATAAAAATTGAGTGAATGAATGAATGAATGAATGAATGAATGAATGAATGAATGAATGAAGAAGGAAGGAAGGAAGGAAGGAAGGAAGGAAGGAAGGAAGGAGATGCGTCACTCAACTTTACTACTGAATTTCTTTGATCAAAATAAATTCTATGTATACAGTACTTCTCATAACTGGACATTGTAATGATTGCTAATAATCCCTAAAAGAACACAAATTGCAACAAAAGTACCTAAAATGTAACAGACTATTTATCTGCTGGGTCAGCCATCCTGATGTCTTAACTGGGAATTTGGCATCAAATAGAGAAGTAGATTTCATGGCTTCAATGATCCTTACCCATTCCATATTTCTGCAATATATAAATACAATACTGGCTTCAGAAAATTTAAATACAAAAAATCAGTGGCTCTTTACTTCTAAAAGGCTGTGTATATTATATTCCTAATTGTTAGGTCCCATTAGAGAGCACTAGAATTTTTGAAAGTTGAGAGCTTAAAAAATAGGCAGGGGGAGAGTGGTTTGGCTTGCTTTATTTACAGGATCTGAAGATCATTATATTTCTTTAGGAAAAAAAGATGGGCACGTGAGATCCTTTTAAAAAATTTCTCAGAAAAATAATTTCATTAATATGGGTACATATTCCCTTAATGTGAAACAGTACATAAAGGTGCTACTTAAATTTGACTTTCTTAGTGAAAATCCCTCAAATTATGAATAAGTCATTAAATAGAAAGTCTTGAAATAATACTGTGTAGCTATAGCTGTCCTTTATGCCTGAAAAATCTGTGCCATAATGAATATGTTTCTTTCTTCCAGCTTGGCCTAGAAAAAGTATCTGTATCCATCAATTTCATTTCAAAATGACCAAGTCAGCTTGAAGCCTTTCAAAATTTCTCTGATGGGTTGTGATTATGTGAAATAATATAATGCAGAGATCTGGAGACCCAATTCTGTGAATGTCAGAAGCAAAGAACAATAAATAGTTTGACTGAAAGAAACTAGAGGATGTAAAAACATGGGAATCTTTATGATAGAGAAGCCATGTTTTTCTAAGCTTTGCAGAAAATCCTGAGAGTTCTTTTTTCTACTGCTAACCAGTGAAAGATGAAGTGGTTTTGCCTGCATTTGATATTAGTTTGTTTTATAAAATTTTGATGCATGCTTTTTTATGATATATTTTAATGATAATGATTTTATTTTGCTTTGGCTGAAATTAAAACAAAATCAGATCAGGGTTAGCTGTTCCTTGACATTCATGATTGAACTTGTTTTTATTACTGGTATTTCCTTTGAAACAAATCTACTGCTAAAACCAAGTTTGTGGCTCTCTCTGTACTGAAAAGAAATTTAGTCTGGGTAGGCTATTTTTGCCATCCTTATGTATACAACTTAGATGTATCATACTGTTCAATGTCTGGCTCCAGACTATTGTCTGGTAGGCATAAAGTGGGAAAAATCTGGACATGCAATTCAAAATTTGGTTTATTAGATCTCAATATAACAGACTTATGCAAAACTGCCCTTTGCACAATCATGTTATTCCACATGATGAGAGAAATGATGCAATTTCTACTATTTGTGTGATATCAGAAAATATGCAAATTACAAGTTATATGCTAACTTACATCTTGTGTATTGCCACACAAGTGATATAAGTCATCATTTAATAAGCAGCTCAAAATACCCAATATATTTTCCTGCATCAATGTGTGAACTGGAAGTTTCATTGCATTAAAAATAATATTCCAACTTGCCAATTTTCCAACTACAATTGTAAGACACAAAAATATGGCAATCTTGGCCTTCCCAAAAAACTAAGTAAAAACTTGTCTCCAGTGTTATAAGACATTCACAGATGGCAGCAATAATATATTGATAGGTTCTTTTGCATATGTTCCTTTATTTTAGTTAACATAAAGTTGCTGTGAGAAAATATTGCATTTCTATTGTTTGTAAAATGGAAGTCCAAAAATTCATTAGTGTGTTTTAAGCAATGCACCATGAATGAATTTTTGACCCTGAAGGAGATTCCTCCATCTGAAATTCATTTCCAAATGCAGGCAGTTTGTGGTGATTACTGTGTTGACATGAGCACTGTGCATTGCTGGGCTAAAAAATGGAAAGATGATCAGCTAGAAAGAGCTAATTTATGTGATAAAGAAAAAGTGGATTGCCAGCAAGCAATGAGTTTTATATAAGAAAGCTTGATGAACTGGTTAAGGAAATTTAAAGAGTGGTTTAGAAATTTGAAATATAAATAAATAAACACATTTGCTGACAAGCTTAGTTTCACAGAAAAGTGTATAAAGGTAGTCCTCAACTTTTGACTACAATTGAGCTCAATATTTCTGTTGCTAAGCAAGATAAATGAGGTGCCCATTTTATGCCTTTTCTCGCCATCATTGTTAACTGAATCACAGCAATTGCTAAGTTAACAACATGGTTGTTAAATGAATTTGGCTTCCCCATTGATTTTGCTTATCAGAAGGTTGCAAAAGGTGATCATATGACCCCAGGACACTTTAACCATCATAAATATGAGTCAGTTGCCAAGCACTGAATTTTGATCATGTGACCATGGGATGCTGCAATGATCATAAGTGTGAAAAATGATCATAAGTCCCTTTTTTTCAGTGCCTCTGTAACTTTGAACAATTACTAAAGCAATGTGTAGATGTTCCAACTGACAAAGCCAACCAAAGCAAGCACATTTAAGACCATCCAATCTCTGAATGCAAAACTTTATTGAGTTCATCATTTTGGCACTGATGAAGGCAAAACCAGCTCTACATAATTCCTGTGCAAACCCACGTAATGACAGTATAGATTTCTCCCTCTCCCCTGCTAGTGAAGGTCACATCGTCCAACTGAGTGTCATTGTATTGTTATGAGAAAAAGTCTCTGGTCTTGGCAAACATCTGTCAGAGTGTTCTCGGCTCTCACAGCTTGTCTTCTTGAAGTTTGGAACCTGCATTCCATCTCACCCTCCCCTCCTTCCTGGTTCTTTGGAAAGTTGAGAAGCAATAATGGTTGCAACAGAATAAGCATGCTTCGAGCTTGACAAGTGGCTCCTGCTAAAACATAACTGATACCGGGAAAATAGTAAGCATATGTCATTATCAGTTATCATGAACTCCCTGCAGCCCCTGGCATTTGAAGGTATTTTACATGGAACCTGCCTATTAAGTGATCTGCCTTAATATCATGAGCCTTGACCCACCTCCCTTCTGAAATTGGATAGCCTTTCCATTGTGATAAGTATTGTAGCTTTCCTTTATAATGCCTAGAATCTAAGATTCACTTGACCTTGTAGTGTTTTCCCCCTCTCACTATAATCTGTCCTGGGGCATCCTTTCCAATTGGCCTTACCTTAGAGCCCTGGGTTGGTTTTTACAAACTGCAATGGAACACTGGGTACACCCTATCTAATATCTTGAGCAGTTTCAAATCTACTCTGACCGGGCTGATAACCTTTACAATAGGGAAAAGCCCTATGTATTTGGGACCTAGTTTTCTACAAGGCAGTTCAACTTTAAGTATTTCATGGACAGGTACATTTTATCTCTTATGTGGAATTTCCCTTGGGGTGTATTGGCTAAGATGTTAAATCTAAACAAGAGAGAATGTTATAGAAACATAGGTTTTTGTTCAATATGCCAATAAAGCCAGACATACTCCACCACTACTCATTGTCTTGGACTTTAAGAGAGCTAACTTCAATAAACTTAGAGAGAGCTTTGTAAGAATTCCATGGATGACAATCTATAAGGGGAAAACAAATCAAGAAGCTTGGGAAATTTTAAAAAGTGAGATTGTAAAAGCCAAGGCTAGCACAATACCAATGAAGAAGAAAAATAACAGCTCTCAAAAAAAAAAACCAGCATGGCTGCATAAAGAACTCTCTGATAAATTGAAAGATAAAAAGGACAAGTATAAAAAGTGGAAAGAGGGACACATAACTAAAGCAGAGTATCAGCAAATAGCCTGAGCCAGCAAAGATGAAGTAAGGAAAGCTAAGGCTCATAATGAACTAAGGCTTGTGACAAAAGTAAAAAAATACAAGAAAAGACCTTCTTTCAACATGTTAAAACAAGAAAAAAGTGAAGGAAATGATTAGTCCATTGGTGGGAGAAAGTGGCAAGAAGGTGATAAGCAACAGAGAGAAAGCAGAGCTTGTTTTTTGCATCTGTCTTTACTCAAAGGAGAAAAAACAGTCCAACCTATCAAAAACAGCACCACAAAAATCAGATTAGGAACATAAGTTAAAATAAAGAAGAAAATGTTAAGTGATCACTGTCCACCTAGACAAGTTCAAATCACCAGGACTGGATGGTTTGCACCCCAAGGTTCTGAAGGAACTAGTAGAAGTGATCTCAAAACCACTGAACTATATCTTTCAAAGATCCTGGAGAACCAAAACAGCCAACACAGTCATAGGCTGCATTAAAAGAGGTGTTAATACCACTTTATAATGCCTTGGTAAGGCCACACTTGGAATACTGCATCCAGTTTTGGTCACCACAATGTAAAAAAGGTGTTGAGACTCTAGAAAAGAGTGCAGAGTAGAACTACAAAGATGAATAGGGACCTAAACCACATAAAGAATGGTTGCTGGAATTGGGTATGTCTAGTTTAATGAAAAGAAGAACTAGGGTAACATGATAGCAGTGTTCCAATATCAAAGGGGTTGCCACAAAGAAGAGAGAGTCAAATTATTCTCCAAAGCACCTGAAGGCAGGACAAGAAGCAATGGATGGAAACTAATTAAAGAGAGAAGCAACCTGGAATTAAGGGGAAACTTCCTAACAGTGAGGACAATTAACCAGTGGAATAGCTTGCCTTCAGAAGTTGTTGGTGCTTCAACATTTGGAGTTTTTAAGAACAGATTGGATAACCATTTGTCTGAAATGACATAAGGTTTCCTTCCAACTATATCATTCTGTTATTCTGTTATCTACATGGACAAAGATGAGATATTCTTGAAAAATCATCAAGAAGTTCACACTTTCTTCTTCTGAAAGAAAATATAAGGCTGACCTGGGAGACAGATTAACATTATGCTTCAGCCCACGTGTAGGTAAGTGTGCTTTTGGCTGAAACATTCTAAAATAGATTTGCAAACAAAATAAAACCTGTAATGTAGAACACAACATAATCCTTTTTCCCTCCTACTTTTGACTGATTTCTAATTCAGATATTTATTCTTTAAAATATTGTTTCCCTATATGCTGGTTTGGGAAATCTTTCTAAGCCCATTTACCTTTTCAGATCCAAAAGATTCTAACCAATTTCCAACACTAAATAAAGAATTGCCTATAGCTTATTACATAAAAGAAATGCTGCATGGGTTAATCATAAGGTTATATTATCAAACAAAGTTATAGCTGCCTCATACATTTTTTTCTCTATGTCTGGTGCTCAAAACAGATTTCTAGAGATCTATTGCAATGTGAGAATGAAAGATGGTTGTCCCTTTAAAAGAAGCATGCACTCTTTTTGTGCACTCTCCTGATGTATATAAAGGACAAGAAGCTAATGACTGGTCAAAACTGAGATTTCCGGCCTTGAATAAAGAAAAGCTCAAAATGGGTGTGTGAAACATTCCAGCAATTAATGTGCCATTTCAGAGACTCATTTCATTAAAAAAAAGAAATAGGGAAAAAAAACCCACTCTACCTCTGTAACACAATACTGATTATATAATCTGGGAGGTGTTGCATCCTCCAAAACTGAAGTTGTAGTTGTGGCTTACATGGACTCTGAGTTTCTTACTCTTGATTTAAGATAAATATACAGTAGTGCTTAAAAGTTTGTGAAGCCTTTTGATTTTCATATTACTGCATAAATAGGGCCTAAAACATGATATGATCTCCACAGAAGTCCTAAAACTAGGACCCAATAAAACAAATTATGCTTATTCATATATTTATTGAGGGAAAATGTTCCAAACCGAGATATTTGTGTGTGCCCAAACTGTTGATTGTTCAAACTCTTGTTTAGATACTCAAAAATATCTTGGAGAAGCATTATAGACATACTTTTTTCTGTTTTTCCCCAATATAATCTCTTGAAATACCTAAAGCAGTTATCAAATCCATGCTGAAAGCAACCATCATGGGGTCAAATCAACAGTTTCAGCCAAGGGGGTTTGAAGATCTTTAGCCAATTGAGTTTCCCCAAAATAACAAAGTATAACATGTTCTAAAATTGCCAAAGTCAGTTGATGTTTAAGCTTTAATGGTCATTTGAGCAAGAATCTTACGAGGTGGCACACTTTGAAGAAGATATTAATAGTGTACCAACCTGGATGGCATAAACCAGCTGCTACCTGCATGTAGAGCTATGGTAAGTTAGATTTTATAAATGTCTTTACACAGATGTGCTTAACTTAAATCATTTCAAGTAATTTATTAATTTACTAAATTAGGAGATTCTTTTTTTTTTATTGGTCACAAATATACAAATATATCGCTTACAATATGTCGAATTTTCAATTATCTTTTCAGATAAAAATATT
>JAOYMU010000283.1:45757218-45773714 GCA_025802295.1 Psammodynastes pulverulentus
AGAGAGAGAGAGAGAGAGAGAGAGAGAGAGAGAGAGAGAGAGAGAGAGAGACCCATATCCCACACAAAACACCAGGAGTCACAAAACCTGGGTAGGTGGGGGGGGTCATGTGACTGAGTGAGTTGGCCACGCCACCCAGGTTTTGTAGCTCCAGGTGTTTTCTTTTCCCGGTGGGAAACGGGTCCAACTCCAAATGGCTCTTTGAGTGTTTGCAGACCCCTGGTCTAGCTTATGTTAAAGACCAGAAATAAAAGGAAATTTCAAGTGTGAAGTGCTTCTAAGAAATATACAAAACAAATTCGGAACCATGTCTGTTTACAACTTGGCAACGGTAGAGACCTCTTTAGCCTACACATCTGCATATAAGTGTAGTCCATGTAGAAAAATGAATTGTTTATGAGCCATTATAAATTCACCATCTTCTATTTAATTTATGGATCATTTAGTAATCTTGAACAGAGGTAATATGCATCCCCAAACAGCTCTTCAGCAGATTTGTCTGCCCAGATCTTTAAAATGTAACCATACTTCGGTAATGAGTTAAAATTCTTCTTCAGCACATTTTATCTCGCTGTCGTTTTTAACTCCCAGCAGAATGCAATATGCTAGCAATTTTTCAGTGCCCGATGAACTCTTTGACCGCCAGTCTGGTCTAAAAAAAATGCCACATCCAAAATTTAGGATTATAGTTCAGTAAAAGAGCATATTATATCTGAGGCAAAATTGGAACCCCCGAGCAAATAGATTTAATTTAAAGACTGCCTCCCATAATGTTTGCCTACTATCTTAGGTTAATGTCTTCCTGCTACCTTATAATTCCCTAAAATGGGCTGTTAATCTTTTCCTCAGTGCCTAACATAACCTGACTAGTCCTTTCGGCTGGATCAATTTTCAAGCCCAGATCTAAGCCTGCTGACAGAATAACTACCAACATTTGTATCTAATGAAGACACTGTTTTCCACTCTGGCTTCCAATTTTCTATTCAAGTCCAGGATATGGAAGAAAAAGGATGAGAGAAATCAAAATTGTTTGTCTTGAAAAACAAAGCTGGCAAGGGGTGGTTTAAGAACTTGGACAGTTTCATTGACCCTAAAGCTCCTGAATCAAAGTAGGCTTGTAAAGCATTCCCAGATGCATTGGTTCAGTGAGAGATATTTGTCATCAAGCCCTATCAGCCATTTCAGTATAAATCAGAGGTGGGATCTAGCCTGGTCTGTCCGGATCGGGTGATCCAGTTGTTAACAGAAGCCTCCGTTCCTCCGAGAGGAACAGGAAGCAAAAAAGTTATGCTGGGCCCTCCCACCTACCCTGATTTTTACCTGTCCTTTATCTGCTGAAGCTGCTCGTTACTGCAAACCCTAGCTGGGGGCTGGGAAGCAGCGTGTGCACATTTTCCCAGTGCACACACAAGTTCCTGAACCGGTAGATGCGCCATTTACATCCCATTGCTGGTATAAATATATGGCAGTCTACAGATATCTGTGGAGATTCTCAGTCATCCAGGTCATGGTTGTCTCAAAAGTGCTTTTCTCAAGAGGCAACTGGACTGTCTGCTTTTCACTTCTCATCCAAGAAGCTTCTTCAGCTCTGACTGGATGGTGACTGAATCCTTCCATTCCCCACCATCCAGTCAGAACTGGAGAAGCTTCTTGGATGAGAAGCGAAGAGTCTTCCAAGAAAAAAACCCAGAAAATCCAGTTGCCTCTTGAAAAAGCACCTTTGGGACAGACTACAGATACTGCTAAAAATGGTTTCCAGCATTCTAAAGCCTGGATCAAAAAGCATAGAAGTGAATATCACAGATTAGGAGCAGAAAGATCCAAGTTCAGTTCCACCCAAAGCCATGGAACCTCCCTGGGTGACTCTGGGTCAATCAGCCCAACCTACTTCACAGGATTGTTGTGCTGGTAAAAATGGAAGGAGAGAGAGCAGTAGAGTTCCTGAACAAAACACGGGATGTAGAACTAACAATTAAATTACAAACCCCTGGTGATCAGTTCAAAAGATGGTTTTCCTCCCTGTGAGAACCCGTGGGCTGCATTGATGCAGATACAGGATTAGGACAGAGAAGATCCAGGTTCAAGAGTCCTTCAGCTGGAAAAATTGTTCAGGGTGAATTTGAGATGGAGGGAGGAGGCAGGAAGAGACGGAAAGAAGGAAAGGAAGGAGGAAGGAGAAAGGGAGAGGAAAGGAAGGTGAGAAAAAGGGAAGGAGGGAGAGAGAGAGAGAAATAAGAGAGAGAGAAATAAGAGAGGGGGGAGGGAGGAGGAAAAAAGGAAATCACTTTCTGTGATTTTGATTCTAAATCCAAAACTGTTTTATATTCATCATTATTCCTTGCTCCTTCAACTTATCATTTTGAATCTTTGCAGCCTTCTTGATTAGGTTTTTTTTTTTACAAAATAGTCTATTTCCACACAATCTCCCAATTCCCCTTTCCCATACAATTCTATAAAGGGAGGGGAACATTTCTGCCCCTTCCCCTTAAGAATCTTCTTCACAAAAGCATGACTATTTTTATCTCTTGGCATGCTGTTGAGGGTTTAGGTAGGACCCTCCCTATCACTGTGTGATATTCCTACCATTTGGCCAGAAAACCTTAGAGAAAGTATGTCTTTTAGGGGGAAATTTAGCTGGAAGGGGTTCTTTTTCACAGAATGTGTGACATCTTTTTCACACACACACACACACACACACACACACACACACACACACACACACCACAAATTAGTAATGAGAAAGATCTAGTCATTAGAATCTTACAAAAAGCAGGATTCTGATAAATAAATGATGCTCCATGAAGAGGGCTGCACTTTTGAGTAGCATTAGAATGTTGGAGTTGGGAGAAACAAATACCTCAACAACACCTGGGATGAAATTCATGGAAAAATGAAAAACACTTCACATCAATATAATAAACAACAACTTAAATTGGGCATGTAAATATAGTGCCTTTGACACTTCCTGGTAAACAAGATTGAAACAAAGATATAATAAAGTAAATGAGTAATTTATATGAATAAATATTTATTACCTGGTACAAATTAGACAGCAACAATCCTATCTAGCATTGTAGTTAATTTTACATTCTTCATGCTACTTTAATAGATATTTACATATAAATATATAAAGATACTGTCATAGGAACAAGAATGGGTTAAGTTTATAGCTCCCCACCTTTAACATTCTTGCAAGAATCATCATGGGAATAAAGTCGTGTTTTGCCATTTCTCATTCTCATTACAATCTTTGTTACGAGAATGAGGTATTAGAATTTTAATGCCTCATATAGCCTGTGAATTATGTTAGTGTGCTGTACGTTTTTGACCTTTTAAGTATTCTATAATTTGATTGGTTGGCAATTCCAGTCTGGATCTTGGTTGACAAGCTGTATAACCTTCCGGTGGAAAAAATGTAAAATATTTGAGTGGGCAAAGCAGGTGGGTATATCAGCATAGATGACTCTTTCCTACTGGATGCAAAACTGACAAAACAAAAAGGAAACAAATGAGTATGTAGCTCTGATATAATAACAAAATTCAAGCAAATGAGAAATCAGGCCTCTGTTATTCCTTCTATTCAGCTCATATCAAACCTTGAGACTATATGGAAGGCAGCCTCACCACTTCAGAACCAGCTATCTTTGTCCTCAACCTCTCTGCTTTGTTTATTTCCTGATGAGGGGGATATAGTGGTGCAGCAGCATAGTGACAATGGAACTGATGGCCAGACATGGTCTGCACTCCAGCAGTTTGAGTATGATTCTGTGAGACAGAGTGAGCTCCCACTGCTCCTTGGCTCTTGCTCACCCAGTAGTTCAAAACCATGCAATATTGCAAGTAGATACATGGATACCACTAGCTGCATTCATGTGTGCAGAGAGCAGAAGCCAACGCTGGACCTAGCCAGATGTAAAGCAAAGTGGGACAGGCAAAGGAGCACCAAAGAGGCAGCAACCCAAGAGTCGCTAGTCAGCTGGTGTAAGCTAGTTCGCATTCTGCAGTGCACCAAGGATGGGCGTACAAGTGCTGAACAGAATGAACTGGCAATTTAGGTTGTCAGAACTGCATTGTGTCTAGCATTTGTAGATTTCCCTGACATTGCCATATACTAAATAAATAAATTTCCTGATAAAGAGTTTTGGAGCTCTTGCAAATTTATATATTTCCTGTACTACTTTTGGTTGGTCTAATCACTAATAGGGGGAAGGTTTCATAATTTTCATTTAAAAATGCCATAGCCCTTGCAAAGAAATTATCTTTATTATAATGTTACTAATATTTTTCTGGTTTTTCTATACTGCATCCATGCTTACTTTTTTTCTTATTTACTGCTGTATTTCTATCCTACAGAGGTAACTGCTTTACTTCAACAATATGTCGCTGCTTTTAGACAATCTAAGGTGTTATAGCCTTACTTATGTACTCATACCTGCATACTATCTGAAATCAATTTACAAAAGTTCAACAAGATCGCTTGTTTCAAGCATAATTTTGAAATTAGCTATTATTTTGGTGCTGAAGATAAAAGAGTTCTGCTAGATCAGCCTGTGGCTTCTCTAGTTCAGCATTCAGCATTGCATAGCAGCCAGGCAGACTCATCAGCAGGATAGGAAGATAATAGCAGTTTTACCTGTTGCATTTAAAGGACGCAAACAGCTGTCAAGGCTAGTGGTAACTGATAGCCCAATCTTCCATGAATTTGTTTCCTTTTAAAATTGTTTCCATCTATGGTCATTTATTTTACTTGGTAGAAGCACTATTCTTTTTTATTTTTAAAGTAAATATGGTATTTGTTTTTATTGGTGGTGAATCTACCCAACATAAAGAATGATCCTGAATTCTAATATTATTAGAAGGGGTTAAATGTCCCCTTAATCTCCCTTCTATGTGTGATTTTATCAATTTCGAACATGTATCCTCTTATCCACCTTTGTTCCATACAACCAATTTTAACAGATTTATCAGCATTATATTGTGTAGTCAAGGATTGATTTTGAATTTAAAAATAAGGGTGAATGATATTTTACACGTAACATAATTTTGTTGGTTTTATTCTGGCCTTCTTTTCTTTTTCTTTTTCCTTTTTTATATTAAAGCAGTAAAAAAATTAAAAATATTAATTTGCTTGCTCAGTTGTAACTGGAATTCACTGTAAAATATTTAGAAGCTTAATTATACTCAGAAAACTTCAAATCTGAATAAATGGTTAAGGATTTCAGTGTACCCTATTAGTTCAGTACATCAGAAATGCTTATAAATATTTTTTCTTTATGCTAGTATGCTTATTAGTAGTAATAATAGCATGTGCTTGTTATATGTTATATTTGCTTGTTATTTTCCCCTTCTCAGGTTGAATCCATTTTAATTTTAAATACTGTTTCAAGAACATGTTATCTTTCTTAGTACATATAGTTCAGTGGTGGTTTCCTCCCGGTGTTGCCACCGGTTCGCTGCTGTGTGGATGTGCGCATGCGTGCAAGTGCATGCGTGCACATTCCCCTTCTGTGTGTGCACGCTCTCCCACCCTTCTGCGCATGCACATGCCTACTGGCGCGTGCCTTCTGCGCATGCGCGTGCTGATCGTCTGAGAAAACTCTTTGATCCTTTCAGCTGATCGGCACACATTTTTTAGCTACCGGTTCGACCAAATCGGTAGCTAAAAAAAGTGTGCTGACCAGCTGAGAGGATCAAAGAGTCCTCTCAGATGATCAGCACGTGTTTTTTAGCTACTGGTTCGGCCAAACCGGCACTTTTTTAACTCAAAAAAGTGCCGGTTTGACTGAACTGGTAACTAAAAAACATGCGCAGATGATCGGAGAGGGTCGGGGAGGCCTCTCCGATTATCTGTGCATGTTTTCCAGCTACCGGTTCAGCCGAACTGGCCCCTTTTTGGAGCTAAAAAAGTGCCAGTTCGACCAAACAACATCTGCAGATGTTTTTTAGCTACCAGTTCGGTTGAGCCAGCACTTTTTTAGCTCATTCAGCTCAGCTGGTCAGCGCACTTTTTTTAGCTACTGGTTCCGCTGAACCGGTAGCTAAAAAATGTGTGCCGATCAGCTGAGACAATCAAAGAGTCCTCTCAGATGATCAGTGTGCACATGCGCAGTAAGCACGTGCCAGTAAGCATTCGTGGAAGGGAGGGAAAAGCGTGCACACGCAGGGGACGGGTTTGAGCTACCAGTTCAGCTGAACTGGTAGCCATATTTTTCTACCTCTGATATAGTTCCATGTACTTAGTTTACATTGCTTCTCTTTCCACGTTCCCCAAATAAGGTTAGAGAGCTAGACTGTTGTCTATAAGCAATGTAGGACTTTGTAATGCTATAAAAAGTCACCATAACTATGTACTGCAAACTGCTTGATTAAATAAGGTGAGGAACCAAATATTTCAAGTGGACCAAGATTTTCAATTATAGCATTAGGAAAATGTTATAAGAACTGGCCACCTTTCCCAACCATTAGCAACCTGATACTATTTTGTCAATTCTTTTGGTACACCAAACCAAGAATCAATTAAACTAGGGCTAAGATTTTTTTTTATTGAGAATAGCTGTAGTAACAGAATCTTGCAAATCTGATTGTGCTATGTCTTTTCTTCATCTTATATTCATGTGGATTAGGGATGTATTTGCCTGAGCAGTTTTAAGATACTTTCTGCTTGTTTTGCCTTTAAGATATGTTTTTCTCCTTGTTGCCTTGATAGCAGATCTGCCCTACCTCTATCAAGGTCATCTTCCTTACTTTCTATAATTCTTATATCAATAAAGAGGAAAGAGCAAATACCAATAGATAAGAAGAGCTATGTTCCACCTTAGGAACAACCCCCAAGTTGCCTTATATCAGCTGTCTCCAACCTTTCCGGCTTTGTGGACTGGCAATGGGGGAATGGGGATGGTTCTGTGTGAATAGTGGCAATAGCAAGCAATAGCACTTAGACTTATAGACCATTTCATAGTGCTTTACAGCCCACTCTAAGTGGTTTACAGAGTCATCCTATTGCCCCCAACAATTTGGGTCCTCATTTTACCAACCTCAGAAGGATGGAAGGCTAAGTCAACCTTGAGCCTGGTGAGATTCGAACTGCCAAACTGCTGGTAATTGGCAGTCAGCAGAAGTAGCCTGCAGTAACTGCATTCTAACCACTGCACCACCACAGCTCTTGGTAATCACATGTGCCACTTACAGAAATGGAGCTTCACGCATGAGAGCACCCACTTGCCACTCACACAGGTGGAGCTGTGCATGCGTGCGCTTGCTGCTTGCATGGTACGGTTCTGAGTGGGCTGTAATAAACCCAGAAAAAGGGATCTACAATCCAGATTCAAAGTCCTTACATTCACCATCCCCATGATCACATGATCACATTTTGGCTCCTCAGCAATTGTCCTGCATTGTTGGCCATTTGCATCATCCCATGGTCACATGATCACAATTTATAATCTTTTTATGATGTTTTTTGCTGGGAAGCAGCACTTACTTCCAATTTCTGGCAAAAAATTGCAAGCAATGAATTCACTTATTGATCATGATATTCACTTAATGACCACACCATTTGCATTATGACCAGCACATTCAGTCTACAACTGCCTTTCTAAAGGTAGTAAAATAGGGAGCAGCCATGTGGTGGGCTGCTTTACAATCATCATGACTTACAACCAAAATGTTGGGATCAATTATCCTAGCTAATTATCCATAGCTCACTAATAGAATCACTGTCTACTGAATTAATTAAACAGGCATGAACCAGTTATGCCCAGAAAGACATCCAGTAAAGTGATGAAAGTCCTGATTCTAAGCACATTTGAAAACTGTTGTAGTGAAGTTAATCATAGGTAATGCCACTGCTGTCATATGCTTTTATCTGTAACGATTTTTATTTCTTTCCTTTCTATGTCTATTTTATAGTCCTAGTTATTAGTTTTGCCTTTTTTGGTCAATTTAAATTTCATAGTTTTTTTTACTTGTAGATAATAATTAGAATGAGTTATAATTTATTGAACATTTGGAATGTTCAGCTAAGCAAGTACATTTAAGATTAGTATCTTCATTTTTTCAGTGATGAAGCAAGATGTTTTTTCAGTAAGTATTTTTTTTAATCCTAAGCAACACATAAACCTGACCAGTTTAATGATCCTGCACCCACAATGAGTGTTTAAGGAGTGGGAATAATAAAGAAGATCCCTGGGTGATTTTGAACCAGTCAGTTTCTCTCAGAGCTCTGAATGAAAGGCAGAAAATAAATCTAATAAATAGATAAATTTCAAGTTATAAGTATACAGGGATGGAGAGTCATCATTGGCAAAAATTAAAAACATATAAGAAATTCCATTTTTAAAACCCAATTTGAATCTTTATCTAGTCCAATATTCATTAAAATGACAGCTGGAATAAGGAAATAGAAGAAGTTAGCAAAATTTTCTTCAGTGACCTCTTTCAAATGCTAGTAGTTAGTTTTAAATATCATCTGACTTATCAGTAATTGTTCATTACATGATCAGAAGCTTCTGTCGCTCTTCAGGTTTTTTTTAAACTGCAATTATCATTTTAAAATGGGGTCTGGTTCTTTTTGGCAAGTTGCTGGGCACTGCTAGAACCACTGGATGTGATTAGCTTTCATCTTAGATAATATTATTTGAAACATTTGCTCTTTAATAAAAAGGAGACATGGTCATATAATAAATGTTATCTGTTTAATAAGATAATCATCCTATTTCATGTCTTTCTTATTAGAGTGCCTTTCTGTCCTTCAGAAATGACCTGAAAGTAAATGAGTAATATCATTACCTGTTCATAGACTTTGTACTCAGTGGTATTAAGCATTCCAGTTGCCTCTTTGCTGCTGCTTGAGAATATAAGACATAATATAGAAAAAAGTAAACATGGCCTTCACATCTGGATATGAAAGGGTGTTCCAACATGAATTTTTTTTAAAAGCAGACAAAATCAGGGGATCCACAAGGATAAAAAAAAGTCAAGCTGGTGGCTGCAAACAGATGACCAAAACATTGTGCCTTTTTTGCAGCATGTATGAGTGTTGTATGTAAAAATGCAGTTGGGCATCAATTATGTGGCAGAAGCCTCCATTTTAATTTTTTGACCAGTCCTTGGACAAAACTGTCTACTTCACTATGGGCTCTGAGAAGCTCAATACTGGTGAATCCTAATTATAGAGGTAGTACAGAACAGAGGTGGTATTCAGCAGGTACTGACCAGTTCTGGAGAACCGGTAGCAGAAATTTTGAGTAGTTCAGAGAACCACTGACTGGCCTCGCCCCCATCTATTCTCTGCCTCCTGAGTCCCAGCTGATCAGCTGGGTCTTCTTTTGTTGCCCTGCTCAGGAGAAGGAGCTAGAAAGCAGGTTAGTGGGTTGGGGAGGGAATGGGATTTTGCAGTAACCTTCCCTTGCCACACCCACCAAGCCGCATCTACCAAGCCACACCCACCAAGCTATGCCATGTCCACAGAACCGGTAGTAAAAAAAATTTGAATCCCACCACTGAAGTCCAATATTGCTGGCAATGGTGTAAATAATACTTCTGCCTTGGGATATTTCTTCCTTCTGCCTTGGCATTTTTCATGCCTTTTTTATTACCTATACTGATATAGTTGCTAATATGATACAGTTTCATTGTATGGTTCATGAAATGTTATTCTATGAGACCATTTCCTGCTCTAAACTAATGGCATACAAGAGCTGATTCAGGCTGCATTTGCTAGTTAGAGGGAGCAGTTTAGTTCGGACCATCTTTTCTTCAGGAATTGATAAAGCACAAATCCATCACAAATTGATCAAATATTGTGGTAGCCTTAAATTTAGATGAATGAGACTTGAAGAAAACAGTGTTAGTGGGGAAATTCATATTTCAATACATTTCAAGGGTTGAGGATGGTCAAAGGATTAAACAAAACAAGATGAGTAATACAGCTAAGATTGTGAGGTGACTTCTGTTTGAAAAATGGGATGTCCGCTCATTTTACTCTCCACCTCATTTACCCATGAGGAGGAAGAGTCTCAAAATGCCACAGAGCAGATTGGAGAAACAAGAATTCATTCCACTGGATGAACAATATCACAGGACATACCATTATCAGGGGTATGTTCCTCACTGTAGTAAAATTCTCACTGCTTGACCCACAATGTCTGCCATACTAAAAATAAAATTAAAGTTTGTCATCCAATGGTCATCCATTAGATTACAAATGCCCATCCAAAAAGTAAGTTTGAAAACCTGTTTGTTGAAGGGCCTAAGTGAAACTCTGAAGATAGTGTCTATACTATATTGCCCTCTGACCTTCCTACAGAGATAGAATCATAACCAAAGCCTCTCTAGATGCCTGAATAAGACAAGCAGAACTACATCCTAATGTAACCTGATTCATGCCATATCTGGCTGTATATTTACCAGCATTTGGATTTGAGATCAGAAGTAACTGTCAACTAGTACAACAACCACAAAATAAATGTCTGGATGTTACATCTGGTACCTGCTGTAGTTTCTGAGTCATTTCCAAAAGCAGTCCACACAAAGTCCAACTATATGGTAATAAGGCCACATGTTACCAATGTTAAGGTTTCCTAACTGAAGTAAGGCTTTAGCTGGAACACCAGCTTCAGTTGAGCAAAGGCTTCCTGGGTCCAGAAGGGCCCCCAAATCAAAGACCTGTTCTTCAGGTCAAGCATGATCTCAGTACTTCCATTTGTAGAAGTGGTGAAAATTTATCAGAAAGACCTTGAGAAAGTAGCTTCTAAACAGGATATGAAAAGCTTTAAGCAAAGAAGTTAACTCAACATTTGCAAGATTTTACACAAATTAACTAATAGTAAATAAAAATCAAATTAAATAACATTTTTTACTTGACAAGATAATATCTGAGAAAGGCAATAAGCAAGGATATCACTAAAAGTTAGTGGAACAGGTCCTAAGAAACTTTTATCCAGGTTATTTTATTTGAGAGAGTTGTACAGCATAGCACCTAAACCATAAACTATGTATCATGATTCTAATCTTGCCTATGTCTTCAGCTCACTGGCCTTAAATAAGCCATTGATAAGGATGGTATCTCATGAGCTTATTGTAATCCCAGGAAATATGTGATGGATGACTACCTGGTATAGTCACAAAGTGAACAGTCAGAATCATTCTATTTATTTTGTACACTCCAAGAAGGCTCTCCCTCTCTCAATATCTCTATCTCCCCCCCTCTCCCTCCATCCCTCCTTCCATCTCTCTCTCTCTCTCTCTCTCTGCAATAAGCCTAAAATTTTGGTATTTGTGGACCAATATGTTAGTCAGTTAGTTCACTTTATTGTCATTGTACCTCCTTCAATGAAATTAAATGCCTTCTTCAGTGTACATTATGACTATAAAATAAAATACA
Organism: Psammodynastes pulverulentus; assembly: GCA_025802295.1. Classification (NCBI taxonomy): domain Eukaryota; kingdom Metazoa; phylum Chordata; class Lepidosauria; order Squamata; family Psammodynastidae; genus Psammodynastes; species Psammodynastes pulverulentus. The sequence continues at coordinate 45,768,602 of JAOYMU010000283.1, forward strand.
AACACACACATCCTTCACATTCTATACATTGAATTGAAAACCCCTGATACTGCACTATATTAGTGCACTATATATTGCACTACACAGTAGAATTCAATATAGAGAACCAAAGAAGAATTTTACAAGAAAAGATTGCTTTCACCACATGGATACTGCCACAAGTACTTTGGTCTAGCAATATTGCATCTAACTGAGTCTTAATAGCTCAGTTAGATAATAATAATAATAATAGCTATTATTATTTCTCCATATCAAGCACCATACATGGCTGTTGGTTATTTGTACAGCCATGGAAAGGAATCAACGCTGCCATAGATTTTAAATCTTAGACTTGTTTTATGTGTAGCTTCATGTCGCCTCTTCCACCTTCCAAATCCCTTTCTGGTGGCCTCTTTGTTGAAGTTTAATGTTTGAGTAGTCTCCAAGTCTAAGGTATTGTACCACTGCTATGACATTCAAATAGCCTCATGTCTGTCGATCACCCTGGGGTGGTGTTTATGTAAATTAACCCATGTTTTTGGGACCTCACCCTCATATGTTACTTTTGGAATATTTCAGCATCTTCACTTAAAACTGTTCAGGAGAAAATGAACAGCTTTGTTTGTTTAACCCTTCAGCAACAGCCAAGTTGAAAACAAAAGCTATCTCTCTCCCCCCCCACCCCCAATTTCACAGAGTTGCCTAGCAACCTCCCTCCCCTTTATTAGCATATAGTTTAATACCTTTTTATTACAGGACTAAGCCATGTTACACATTCTTCTTCAGCCCATTGCAGGTTTTGGCAAGCATTTGATCTGGCAGAAAGTATGGAGAAGTGAGTGGGAGAATAAAAAAAAAAAAAAGAACCCTCATATGCCAAGCAAATAGAATTGTTCATTGCTGCCTTGTAATTTCATTATTTTGATTAAAAAGAGAAAGCAAACTTCCGTAAATCTCTCCGCCAGCTGAAGTAGTTCTGCATAGAACTGGGGGATGCCTCTACCACACTTCATGTCCGCCCTGATGATAAATCTAGGCTTTTGAGCTGCAGTGCCTGAAAATGGGTTCTTGGTGGCCTTGTACAAGGAGGATTTTGTTTGTTTATGGTGGCAAAAAGCTAAAAAACAGCTCCTTTTCTGACTAACATTTTATTAGAAGGCAAGCTTTTGTGAGCGTACAGCTTTTAATAAAGCTCGTGAAATCTTACGTCTTTAATAACATTTGTTACCAGACACTTTCTGGTTTCCTTCCTGATTGGCGAACGGCTCCATCGTTTGCCAAACCTTCTCTTGCACAAGATGGCTGGCAGTTATACGACAGGAGTGCTTTGCATTTTCATCATTATTTTTATTTTATTCTTCATTATTTTTATTTCATTATTGCTACCATCTTACCAGGGATCATCTTAATATTAAAATGAAAAGGATTGTTGAAGGCAGACCAGAACCCGCTGGGCTTGGCACAAAGAGGAGGAAGACTTCAGAAGAACAACTGAGGTTGCCTCAGGCATTCCAGCTATCAGTTAGTAAGAGAAGGATGACAGAGGACAACAGCATGCGCGAAGCTGCCTCAGGCTGTATCTGTACTGGCCAGTTGGTTTGAGATACACTGGAGTCTGCTTCAATCAGCTGAGGGCTGCCAAGGCAGCATGGTGAGATTTGCTGCATCGGGAGCAAGAATAAATGGATCCTAGTCTAGATTATACAAACCCTGTATATTTTTTTCTCTCTAGCTGCAGGCGGGCCTGCTGGAGTCCAAAGAATATTCAGTCTTATTTTTCTTTTGTGGTAGGCAGCATGAATAGTAATAAAAGCATTTGTCCCAATGCCTTGTCGCAAACTATATCTTCTCACAGTTTTTTAGACTTGTGTCCGGTGCCAGTTTTGTAATACCTCCTAGAACAGTTTGATGGTGTGTGTGTGAATGAATGAATATGCTTGATAGCCTTGGATGCACCAGATCTCTGTCTTGTCTTATTTAAACTCCAGAGACTTGTGTTCTCCCACAGCATCCTGAGGTGTTGTAACTTGACCCATTTTTAAATTCATTCTAAAAGCTGAATTTCTGTATCTCCATCTGAGTTGCAGTAAGTTGCATACTATATGCATGTAGCTTGATCAGTTTTACCTATAAAAATCTGAGCCTGATGGAGCAGATGAATTCCATTGATGGCTGGCAAGAATTTGACCTTAAGTGATTAAAATAAACATTGGGGTTTGTTCCATATTTTGAAATAAAAAGTGCTTATAGGGAGACCCTGTAGTTCTTGCAGATTTTTACAGTTTTATGAGTCCTTATAAATGCTACCAGAGTCCCTTTGGTGGCATGTAACTATGAAATATACCTGTTTTTCTGATCTGGAATGCTGCATGGTGAAGAATTATATTGCTGTCAGAAGAAATTTTAGTATAAAATAGAAATTGGATCATCAGTTTCTGGCTAGGAATACAAACCAGTAAATCTGAATCTGCTGGAGCAGATGAATTCCATTAATGCTGGCAAGAATTTGACCTTAAGTGATTAAAATAATTTTGGGGAGTTAGTTACTGCGAGAATGAGATGTAGCTGGAAGTACACAGAATCTGTGTAGCCAGAGAAAGAGCCACTAGGACAACACAACCTTGAGAATCGTTTGGGAAACCAAACAGGTGTTGGCAAACAAGCTAAGGTTTTTTGCTTGTTTGTTTTTTTGTTTTGATTAGTGAACCTGTTTTACATGATACTGCATGCTGGTTCATTACTGATGCCGGTAGTCCATTTGGAGTAGTTCTAGGAAAGACGGTATAAACATAATAAATCATGACAGTTTCCTGGATAGAAGATGACTTTAAAAGCTTGCATGAGCTGGTAAACTTTGAAAGATAGTTCAGAACATTCTGTTACTCTTTGTACTTGTTCCAAACCTGCTAGTATGATTTCATTTTTTATGGAAACCAGTTACAAAGAGTGTGCCCGTATGCGTTGCTTACAGCAAATGGCATTGTTTCTGTTCCTGTGCCATGTGGTAACTTTCTTTGTTGTTCTTCAACCAACATTGAAAATGGCTTAAGAATATTTTAAGGTGCTGGGTCGTTCCAATTGATTACAATATCTGTATTCATTATTCTCAAGAAGTTTATAGGAAAACTGGGAGTAGTGCCTAGGAATGATAGCAAACTTTTTGTCATGTTCCCTGGTCATTGCTAGAAATTCTGGTAGATAATCTATAGTTTAACAATGCCTTAAATGAGGAAATCTCTGTTCTAACCCAATGTTCAGCCTCATTGGATAATTACAGCTACTAATTTGGAATAGGAAAGAAAAACTCATCCATTTTTCTTTATACCAACTTTCCCCACTTTGGGTGTTTTGAGATGTACGTATTTCAGCTTCCAGCCAGCATGACTACTGATGACCAACTTGAGTCTGAAAGTCCACATGTATCTGGAGAGCTTCTAAGATGGAAAAAAAATGTATTTCACACAGCGTATATATTTATTCCCCTCTGTCCCACTCCCTTCCCCCCCCCAATAACTTCCACATTGAATTGTTCCTGTTACTTCCACTATAGGTAGTCCTTAATTTATGACTATCATGTAGTGACTGAAGTTCCAACCTACCTGAAAAAGGGATGATCCAGATCTGAAGTGCTGACCATCAGCCCTCCCTTCAGTCATGTGACCACACTTCAGGAGGTTGGCAACATGGCTGCATTTACAGTCATTTGCGGCATTCCATGGTCATGTGAGTGTAAGCTGCCTTGAGTCGTCATGGGCGGGTAGGTGGCGATATAAATTTTCTCAATCACAGTCAATCAATCAGTCAGTCAATGTGTTTTATGACAGTTTTGCCCAACATGTGCAGTTTTTGGTAAAAATACACCAATAGAGAACAATGGGTTCATTTTTATGACCACTGGGTTGATTTAACAACCGTGACAAAAATGTCAAATGACTGTTATGACTTACGGCCATAATGGAGCCCGCCCACTCGTGGACTACCTGTAATACTACCATTTCTATTTCTGCCAGATACATTGGGGGACCTAAGTAATCATAGAAACGCATGGCACTAAAATGTTGTCACCTGCATTTTTAATGCCTGCAGAATTTGGAAATTCATTTGAAGTCTCCCACCTTCACCCTACAAACAGGTTAGCATCTTACTTTGGTGAAAGGCCCAGAACAGATGGCATTATAATAAAGTTCGGGTAGAAGGGAGACTTCAGATAACTCTCTTCCATTAAAAATGAAAGTATAGTGGGATCACATAGGTTATTAGGTCCAGATACCTGCTGATCATATTTTTGGCAATTATAATTATAGGACTTGTCCCATGATTTTCACTTGCACAGCATAATGCTATCTGGATAGTTTAGTGCATACCTTTTCTTTTCTTTTCCCTTTTTGGTATGATTGCACATTCTGTTGCTGCTGGCAGTCTTGTAATCTCTTCACATCTGCTTTTAGAGCATATGGGGGTTTCATGTAATCAACTCCTCTCCCTCTGTCATTATGGCAGGTGAGCAACAAAATGCCCTGGTACCTCTGTACTAATGTAGAAAGCACGATAACTGTATATAAATATTAAATATTACTGGAAGCAATATAATAAATGGAAACCTTTGACTGAATTGGTACACAGGCTTCTTTCAAAACAGGGTGAGCGTGTGAAGATGTAATAAAACAATCTCTCTGTAATTCTTGCGAAAGCAAAAAAATAGTTTTGTACACTATATGCTTTTAAAAGACTTGCATAGGGGATTTTCTGGTTATTTTAAAAGACATGAATACAAGAAAAGTGAAAGAGTTGTCAATGAATGATGAATACTGCTAATCCAATACTTTTTTTTTATAATAAAAAGTTTTATTGGTCACAAATATACAAATATAACACTTACAATATCTTGAATTTTCAATTATCTTTCAGATAAAAAATATTTTCACAAATTTCCTTACACACAGCTAACATTCCCATTTTAAAATGATATGCAAAAAAACAACAACGAAAAAGAGAAAAAGGATTTAGAATAACCAGAGTCATCACAAATCTTGTCACATTAAAAGAGTTAGTGTCAATCAAGTTAAAGTTATACAGCTTTAAAATACCAATATGAGAGATATAAGAACTTTACGAAATGCCTTAATGAAAAGAA
>JAOYMU010000283.1:45773814-45789493 GCA_025802295.1 Psammodynastes pulverulentus
AAATTATGACCTGGTCATGAAGGAACCGGTCAAGTAGCCTCATACTTGTTGCTGACTGGCTATGTTGAATGAGCAGATTCAGGGATTAGGGCATGGCAGTCAATCAACATGGATCCCAATGAGACAAAGGAAACAAACTCCACTTTGATTGGCTGCCATGACCCAATCCCTGAAGCTGCTCATTCAAACTAGCCACTCAGCAGCAAGCAGGAGGCTGCTCAGTGCCAGCCAGACTAGGCCCAAACTAAGCCTGCAAGCCCTTATGGCAGAGAAGCCAGTCTTTTATTTAGATGGGGCAAAGCTGTTTTTCTTACATTTCACATTCTTACAGCTTCACCAGTGTGGAGACCCGGCAGGGCAGGAGAACGGGGGAAGCAATTGTGGGGACTCCAGGAGAGCATAAGCACCTCAGTGGATTGGAGGAGGCCTTGGGTGGCCTGCTCCAGCACCATGGTCTTCCCCACACTGAGATACCTCATGTGCATTTAATAACTTGCACATCTGATTAGTGAATGCATTGGGGAAAGCAGGGAGTGATCACATTCATTTAACATGATTTAGTCAAATGAATCCTCGGATTACGAATGTAATTGGCCGGCCCTAATATATTTGTAACTTGAGGATTACCTGTATCTTTGTACCCTCCTGTCCTGGCAAACTATTCTGGTTTCTTCCACATCCATAACTTATGCACATGTTGTTATTTTTCTTCTTCTCTGTTTGCAGAACTTCATCCATCCAACCCAATTTTCCTAATCTTTCCATTCCTCATTCTTTCTTTGCATGCTGTGAAACAATATACAATTAGTTCTTGCTTAATGCCCATTTGTTCAATGATAGTTCAAACTCAATTGTGGTACTCCCCCATGGTCATGTGATAAAAGTTCCAATCAGCCTGCATTGATGACTGCTTCCTCCATCACTTCTACCACATTCTACCATATCCTAGGCTCTAGGCCTTTTACCCCATAAAGGCAATGAGGCTGCTTGTACCCTCAGACACCATCTCCCACATCCCGCAGCAGCCCCACTTAGCCCCACTGTACCTTACTGGCCAAAGGTGTCCCCTCATATACCTTTCTGCAATCCTGCTATATTCCTATGTCATCTTGCCAGCCATCCAAACATATTTGTTCATTCTCCCCCTGCCATCCTGCCTGCAGATTACCTAAGACTTGCAACTTCCTCTAGCTTTCCCTATTGACTTTGGTCATCAGATGCCAACTGGAAATAGCAAAGTGACTGATCCTCACTTAATAACAGCAATGGGGATTGCAGGGATTGCCATTGTCAAGCGATACAATCATGTGACTCACAGCTTATTACCATATGGTTTAGCAATAAAAATCCCAGTCCCAATTAACAGAGTTACATAACCAAGGACTATGTGTACCTTTATTTTCCAGTGGTGTGCTTGCAAATGTTTAAAAACTAGCTTTGATGGCTCCAGTGCTGCTACTGTACAACAGCTAATGGTGAAAAGATGATTGGTGTATTAGGTAGCCAATCTAATGGCCTATGAGCTAATACAACTAAAAATGCTCACATGTTCATGCAAAGCAAGCATTCGGTCACACAGAAAATCCAAGTAGTAAGACAAGCATCCTTTTACCTAGCCTTGTGTGCACCATCTCTGTGTTTGGATTTTTCAGCTAGTGTCTGCATGAATAAGTGGTATCACCCAGACACCTAAAAACCACTTTTCAAGTGAAGAGTATGAATCTTAACTCCCGGTGAGATGCAAAAGTTCAGAGGGAGGGGAAAAAATAAGATTAAAAAGTAGAGTAGAAGCTTTGCTTAGATGAGAACTCACATGTTCTGGTAAGCCTGCAATCTAGTTTATTGATGCTGAGCATATCTGGCAACAGTAGTGAGCAGAGACTTTCATCTTGACATCAAAAACCATTTCCATTCCCTTTTCCCTAAAGATTTCAATGGAGCCAGGTTGTTTTATCCATCACTTGTTTGGTTGTACTCAGTTTGAATGATACATTTGTGCCTATGCCTGGAAGAATTTGTTCCTAAATGTCTTATGGGATACAATTTTGCCTTCCTACAAATATCTCTTCAAAATGTTTCCCCCTTGAAACCTCTATTCCCCCTCCCCATAGTTTCCAACTAAAACAAAACCTACCAGGAACTATTTGAGAGCTGCCTTCTTGACTTTTCTCCCTGTTCTGCTCTTCTGTTTTGGCTTTCCTCTGAGTATGGTTCTCAAACTTTCTGACTGAGGATGAAGATCAGGAAGAGGAGGAGAATTGTTAAAGCACATTGAATCTCAGCACTTCTTCAAAGCTCTGTTGAGCCCCAACACAAATTTGCATCTAAAGAATTTATGAAACCATTAAGTCCAGAATTACCCATTTACTCCAATGCATTGGGAAATCAATTTTCAGCACCACTAGCATCTGCTACATTTGGAATTGTCATTGTAAGGTAAAGTTCAAGAAGCAGTTGAAAAGTAGGCTGTGCAATTGTCTTTTTCTTTACACCCAGCAGTGTGTTCAGGGCATTTGTGTCAAAACAGATGAACAGGGGTGTTACATATTGTAATAGCCCGAATAGCAACGGCCATAGAATGGGGCTCCTTAGCCGCCGCGGTTAGCGCGGGAGATTTAAAGTATGGGATTAGCCAATGGGCAACGACCGGGCAGGGCGCTGCCCATTGGCCACCGAGTTAGAGCGGGAACTTTGTAGCCGCGTCAGTGGCTGAAGTGTTGGATAGCGCCGGCTATAAAAAGCCGGCGCTAGCCGCAAGGCGGCAGTTGAGTTGTTCTTATAAATAAACAGTTCTTCTCGAATCTGAGTCCGGCTCTCCTTAGATCGCCCAATCTAACAAAGAATAAGGGCTGAAGAGGTATGATTACCTAATCTGACCCTCTGTGAATGGCCAGACAGGAAATCCATAATCCAAATGCAGATTGAATAAGAAAGTCCAAGGTCCAGAAGTTTAGACAGTAGTCTATGTGGAAGAATTGTGTTAAATGCAGAGTAAACTCTACTTAAAGCATCCTCACATAGCCTCCCCCCCACTGTTCCAGATGAGTCAGAGCAGTGTGAAGAGTGATGGCTATAGCATCCTCTGTAGATCTATTTTTTCTGTATGCAAACTGGTGTTTATCAAATATGATAATAATTGCAACATTGGCTATGTTATCTTGGATTCCTTCTGGCATGTAAACTCCAAAGAAATGGAGTGTAGGACCTCTACCACCTGTTGACTTCATACATTGTCCTGGTGAGCTCAGACTCAGATGAGGAGCTTGACAATTTTGCTGGATGAACTATGGACTGAGGAACTGGAGGCAAAGGAAGTGGGGCTGTTCAATAACCAGGAGAAGGGGCTTTCTGTGCAGAGAGAGAGAGCACAGCAGAACAAGGGATCTGGATGGGACCGAATAGGCTGAAGCTAAATTCTAAGATAAAATCACTGCTGATATATCTGATCTTTATTCCTCTATTATATATTATTTATTTTTATTTATTAAAGCTTTTATATGACTGTTCAACCCAACCATGGTACTCTAACTGGTGTACAAAATTTTAAAAAGAAAACCATAGTGAATCAATACAAAAATAACATTTCATAAAACTTTACAGAATAATAAAAAGCTGATCTAGAACTTAAGTCTTCATCATCTGGGGACTAAACTCTTCCTGACTCCAAGATTCAGGACTTCATTGCCTTCTTAAAAGCCTATAAGGTTGTAAGGAATCAACCTCAGAGAAATTCCAGATTCTCCCCTTTGTATGAAAATAACGTACAGTATGTATTTGCCTTCATTCATAAGAACATACAATGTACATTTGTAATTCTTTCTAAGCTATCTTTCAGTATTAAATAATTCCAAGAAAGAAATACTGTAGCTTTACATTTCAGATGGAAATTGATAGTTGCCTTCTTTTCATGGGAATCCTTGTCTTCTGTCTCATGCTCTGCAGAACACTCTGCAGGTCTATCATCCCACTTACCTGCCCAGGTACACTAAGAGGAAAAAACATCTTGAATTATGCTTACAAGTATAATTTTATGGCCTGCAGAAAAGCTGGCTTATCTTCAGAATGGCCAGCAAAGAGCTAAAGAGTCTTACCAAATATCTCCCAACAAGTTCAATGGTCATTGGAATTTGTTTAGAAAGACTGTCCGGGACCACTGAAATCTCCCCGGTTCAATGTTGCAATTTTCTCCTATACTAAGCAATCAAGAATGCTGCCTCTACAGGAGCTCAGGGTTGGTCTCCAGAGGCCTGCATAGTTGACTGAAGCTGAAGGGACTGAAATGGTCATTTTATGAGGGTTTAAATGCTTTAATCTTTCTTGCTATTTTAGAAAGATCACCAGAATCACACATCAGAACTAAATGCTGACTCTAAAGCTATCATGCTGCCAGCTCATCTAACCAGATAAATGCCCAAGTGTCAGAGGTCATGCACAATGTAAATTCATGGAATCCATGACTCACAAAGCAGCTCTGACAGGAGTTTTATACCTAATGATGAATACGAATAAAAGCTGTGAAAATGAACTGTCAGTGCTTAATTTACATTTTCCCTGCTTCATCCTTCCTAACCATTTATTTGATATTCCAACTAGGGAACAACACTACGTGACAGGAGACATTGTCAACTGGGAAGGGAGAGGTAAATAGTTCCTTATGGAGGCTCTGAATTCAGGGAAGGACCTCTCCAAGTAATGACATTATTGATACAGAAAAGCTGCTTAGATATTATTGGCCATTCATTAATGTGGCTAATTTTCTTGAACCTAAATGGAAAACTAATTGAATGTCAAGTGTTCCCTTGGCGGATAGACCTTGTGATGGAAAAATGCTGCTAAATGAAGTTGAATCCTAACAAAGATAGAATCATTATAGAGTCACTTTACAGATCTGGGAGCCGCATTTCCCCCTTAGAAAGCAAAAGTGTACTATGGGGAGACGTACATATTCTTAAATCTTAATGGTAAGCTGATTGTACAGGATCCCTTCACAACCTTCAGATGTTTCAGCAGATGTGGGTCATTTCTAGACTTCTTTCTTAAATCTTAATGGTAAGCTGATTGTACAGGATCATTTCACAACCTTTAGATGTTTCAGCAGATGTCGTCATTTCTAGACTTCTTCTGAGGTAATTTGGCCACAGTGATCCCTGTTCTGATCACTGCCCATTAAACAATATATTATATGGGGTTTCTGACCATGAATATTAATTTGAAGCCTTGATCCACTTTTGGCCTAAGAAAACATAATTCTGAAAATCTAAACTGTTCCTTAAACTTTCTGAAGGGGCACTTCTTCCCGTAGCAATTTACCCATGAAAATTCTTGGTCAGAGGAAACTATATATTAAGAGATTAGACTGTATTTGCACTCTAATTAGTAGAAACCCCACTCATTAAACAGATTACCTGCTGCCTGTATCACATCTTTATGATTCTAGCAAAGACATCCTTACAAATTCAGGTGTTTTAATTTGAGATACATACTTGTATTTTAACCTGTCTATTTATTATTTCATTATTGTTTTTGTGCTTTAATAATCCGGTCATAGATCTGTCAGAACTCCTAAATAAAACAAAACAGCTGCTTAGTAAAGAGAATACTTAATCATTTGTTTGTATTCTATCTACAAACCAAGACAAAAGAACAAAGATAGATGAGCAACATACCAGATCATCTGCATGTATGAGAACGTTCCTTTATGTTAGAATTATCCCAGAATTAGTTAAATATGGAATTTTCACTTGAGATATTTTGAATCAATGATTTTGCTTGAAATATTTATACCATTCTTGCCTTTCAAATAATTCAGGAGTGCTGTAAAAGGTACCAGGTCACTGTATCAATCTTATGAGTTGGCCTGACTGAGAATTAGCTAAGCATTTAATAGAATTGCTTGGGCAGTATGAATGGTTTCTGATAGATTTTCTGCCTCATTTTTGCAGTGTTGATACAAATCAAAATGCATGGAAAAAGGATGTGAGGGAGAAAGGGATTATATCCAATTCTATGGGCTTCTATCCTCTAATTTACATATTTTGAATAATTATATTTATGTACTTTGAATGTCTATAGAATTTCCACAAATATAAACCATATTTATTTTCTCATTCTGTGAGGAATAGTGACCGTAGGATTGCTATTGCTTTTGCAAAAATGAAAAGAAACAACTTTGTACATAACATGCAAAATTAGTAAAATGAAACAACAGCATCCACTATTTATTGTAATTAGGGAAGGGCAAATGAAGGTCACTAATTATTTAGCCTTCAAATGCTGCTGAGGCTGTATCACCCACTGGCATCAACGTTTACTGGATACAAGTTTATTGTACACTTCCCAAACCTGCCACCTAAAACATTTCAGAATCTGATACTACAGACAGGTCAGTGACCCTCTTTGGAACAGCACTTTCATCCAGTCTTGCATTTGAAACGTCTTGACATTTTCTCTTGCTGGCCTGATTTCAGCATCTCTGTGAATCATGCTGAATGGGCCTATTCAATAAGTCTAAAATGGGAAAACATCTGTAACCTGCTATCAAAACAAGCTTTCTTTCTTCCTTTCTTTTCTGTAAACACAAGAGGTCTCTAACAATGAGGTGGTTACCATTGTGCAGACAAATGTAATATTATCTCAGTGTAACAGAATGGCACCTTAGAAATAAGTAAAATAATACTTATTGTGTAAACTGTATTTTCTAAAACTTCACAGAGGTTTACCAGTCAAGGTAGAACATATCATTATGCCCATATAATCTAATAATTATTTAATAATAATAATAAATTACTTACGACACATTGCACTTATATTATGTATCCTGTTGAATCTAAACCAGTGATCCCCAACTTTTTGGCACCAGGGACCGGTTTCATGGAGGACAAACTTTCCACAGGGGAGGGAGGGAAAAAGGGGGGATGGTATCAGAATGACACATAGGGAAGCCTTCACTAGAAGAGACTTCTTTTGCTCCAGGGGGGAAATCAGAAGACACAGAGAAACCTTCATTTGAAGAGGCTCTCTCCTTCTGCTCCAGAGGAAACCCCCAAAGATCCAGGGAAGTAGAAAGAGGCATGAATAACCACTGCCTGAACTTTTCAATAACTCATCATTGTGTTTTCATTTCAAATTACACCAGTGAATTTCTGTTTCTAAGAAAGTGGTAAAGAAGTGGGGGATAAGAGACAATCCTAACAGTCTTCCAGCAAAACCCAGCACATTAAGGAAGTGCTGAGAAAACCGAGGGGGGGGGAGAGAGAACCAACTCTATATAGAGCAATGCCACATTGCAAAGAAACTCGAAGTTTGCAGCCCCAACATTTGTAAAGGGTTGATTTCCATGAAGAATAAGCCTTTTAAACATGCGCGCGCGCGCACGCGCGCGCACACACACACACACACACACACACACACACACACACACACACGACAATCACACACACCAAACCAGACTGCAAGAAGTAGGCAGGATGTGGCCAAAACACATGAGGCATCCTCGAATATCAAAACAGAAATTAAAAATGTGAGTTGAAGCACAACAGAGATCAGCAAAGGTTCAAACTAGAGAGGGATTCCCTGGGAGACACAGCACTTAAGAGGAAGTTAGCTTCTCCCCACCCCTATTTACACCCCAAGGAAAAGACACCCACCTACACACACCTTGGGGAGTCCCTCTCCAATGAGGCTTTGGGGGGACCTCAAAACCAGGCTAGCACACATTTGCAAACTTAAGTGAGCGGCGTGAAGGCAATGTGAGTCCAGTTGGGGTGCCGGGAAGGGAAGAGGAGGAAAGTGAGAAAGCAGAGGAAGAGAAAGAAGAGATAGCATGAGGAAGAGGAAGAGGAAGAAGACCAGGAAGACGAGGAGAAGGAGGAGAAGAAGAGGTAGCAGAAACAAGAGGAGGAAGAGGAGGAAGGATGCAGAGCCCAGGAGTGGCAAGCCAGTTGCAAGTTCAGCCAGGGGGGACCTTTTGCAATGGATCCAGCCCCCACCCTTGCAGACTCATTGCATGCCTGGAGGTGGAAGAAACACTTTCAGCTCACTTTCAGCTGCGTGACCCCATTCCTAATTGGCCATGGACTGGTATGGGTCTGTGGATCCTAACAATGTATAAGGTTAGGTTTATCCAGATTTCAGGAATGGAAACTTTTTAGAAGCTCTAGCATGTTTTTTTATGTACCCACTCATTTTCAGATAAGGGGAAATTTTTCCAAGGTACTAGGTATTGGGTCACTCGGTTTTCTTGAATCAAGGATTTATTTAATCTAAAAATGCTGTTTACCATCAACCATGATAGGCTGTGGTGGTGTGACTGCTTTAGGTTGATGGGTGTGTGTGTTAAAGGTCAGTCCAGTCATCCTGCTGATAGTTTATGTAACATCTTAGGCAGGGGTGTCAAACTCAAGGCCTGGGGGCCATATCTGGCCCATGGGGTGCTTAGATCTGGCCCTCCAACCTGCCCTGGAAACTGTGAAGGACTGGCCCGTGGTGCTCTGCTAGTGAAAAGGGAGCTCAGGAGGGCCACGCATGCAGCCCTCCTGAGCCCCATTTTTTCTGGCAGAAGGTTGCAGGAGGCCATCACGGCCGAAAACAGAGCCTTGATGAATGACATTGAGCTAGCCATGCACACCCTGGCCATGCCCCCCCATCCCCCTGAGGTCAAACACAACCCTGATGTGGCCCTCAATGAAATTGAGTTTGACACCCTGATCTTAGGTATTGTTCCAGAACTGAATTCATGAGTTCCGATCCACCATTCATTTGAGGATGGTGACTCGAACTCAGCCCCTGATCAGCCCCCAGGAGGGCTAGGAATGCTCTCCAGAACTTTGAGATGAACTGAACCCCATGGTCTGAGATTATCTTCTGTGGGGCACCATGCAAGCAATATATATAGTGCTGAAACATTTTGACTAGGGCTTTGGTGACAGGAATCTTCTGACATGGGGAACTGTCACTACCCAAATGACAGTGTTTCCTGCGCTTTTGGGAAATTCTATGATAAAGTCCATGGAAATCTCTCTCCAGGATGCTGAAGGTTCAGCTATGGGCTGTAAGAGACCAGAAGTTTTCCCTTGCCATCTCTTGGCCACCACAGAAATAGGGCAGCTGGCAACATAACTTTCAATGTCCTTTTTGAGGGATGGCCACCAAAATTGTCTTTATGAATCTGAAGTGCCCTGTCACCTTGGAATCATGGCAGGCTTGCATAAGCTTTAATCTCTGGCTGGCTGGAACATACAACTTTCCCCCCATTCACGACAAGCCATCTTTCATTGAATAGGAGTCCTTATGGTTCAAGAACCACTCATTGTCAGCCAACATCTGTTTAAAAGCCTGGGGGATGGAATTGTCTTGGGGAGCTCCCCTCCCTTGCAACCTAGAAATCACTCCTGCTGCTAATTGTGATGTTGAGTGTAGAGCTTAACTTTGTCTGGTTTATTGCTGTTGTATTGTGGCAGCCTTGACAAAGCATCTGCCAGGAAGTTTTTCCCTCCTGGGATATATTGGAGGGTGAAATTGAAGCATGGAAATATTGGACCAAATGTGCTTGTTTGGGGGAAAACTGCCTCAGAGTTTTCCCCCAGGTTTTTATGGTCAGAATCTTGCTCCCTTCCAGGAAATGGCACCAAGTGAAGAGGGTCCAGTGGACAGCATAGGCTTCTTTTTCCCACACTGCCCATTGCTATTCTGTTAATTTTTTTGAGGTGCATGTGCAGTGCTGCAATTTTCCTTGCTCATTTTCCTGGAGTACGACAACCCAACTGCCACATTGCTGGCATTTGCCTGGATGTGGCAGGCCCAGGTGTTTTACTACTGGCTCAGCAGAAAAAAGTCTCTTTAATCTTTTGAATGTCACTTGGCATTCCATGGTCCCTTTTAAGGGCTGACCAGGTTTTGGCTTGCTCCCTCCCCCCTTTGGTTTTTAATAAATTAATAATAGGCAGCACAATCTGGGTAAAAGTTGGGATGAATTGCTATAGAAATTGGCAAAACTGAGGAAGCTTTGTAGTTGCCTCCAGGTGCGGGGAGGGTCCCATTCGATTACTGCTCGCACCTTTTCTGGCTTCATTTCTCCTCCTTTGTGGGAGATACAGAAGCCTAGATAGTCTATTTTCTTTGTGGAACTCACACTTGGAAAATTTGGCATATAGCTTTGTGGTGTGGAGTTTGTTTAAGACTGTGTGAACAAGCTTCACATGCTCCACCTTGGTTTCGGTGTAAATAAATATGTTGCCAAGGTACACCAAAACTCTGCTGTAGAGGTGCTTATGGAGCATCTTGTTTATCAGCGGCTTGAAAATGGCAGGGTCCCCTTGCAGTCCAAAGGGGAGCACATTAAATTGGAAACACTCCAAGGGACAGTTGAATGCTATTTTCCACTCATCCCCTTCTTTAATTCTGACGTTGTAATAGTCATCATGCAGGTCTAGCTTAGAAAAGATTTTTCCAGCATCTCCTTCATGAGGGGAAGCGGGTACACATTTTC
This sequence comes from Psammodynastes pulverulentus, assembly GCA_025802295.1. NCBI lineage: Eukaryota > Metazoa > Chordata > Lepidosauria > Squamata > Psammodynastidae > Psammodynastes > Psammodynastes pulverulentus. The sequence goes on from JAOYMU010000283.1 coordinate 45,784,301, forward strand.
CATGCACACTGAATTCAGACCCCTATAATCCACGCCTAAGAAAAGAGACCTATCTTTCTTTTCCTGGAACAACACCAGGGTGACTGACCACTTTGAGTCTGGCCCATTATATGAAACCCGGCTAGGTTATTGTCTATGAAAGAGCATAATTCACCCAGCTCCCTAGGAGTCATGGAATGCAGCTTTGGCTTTGGCAACTTAGCCCTAGGAATGATTTTGATTGCATAGTCTGTGGGTTGGGGGGGGGAGTTCATGTAAGCCCACCTCACTGAATACTTTGACTAAGTTTTTGTACTCCCGGAGGATGCCCTGCAGAAGCTCAGCTTTTGAAATGGCGGCTTCTTCCTCTTTCAGCCCATCTCCCTGCTTCTGGCTGCTAAAGCCGAGAGCTGTTCCCCCCCCCCACTGGAACATCAATTTCCCTTTCTTCCAGTTTGCTCAGGGGGTTCCAGCGCTTCAGCCATGTAAGGCCCAAGACAAGGGGCCATTCCATTCCAGGTGACACTATAAAGATTAAAATCTTGGCGTGGCTCCCCATGGCTAGCTCCAGGAGCTCAATGGGAATATGGCTGGGACTCCCCCTGCGAAAGACCCATCCAGCTGGCAAAACACAATTGGGTTCCTTATTTTTTTCAGGCAGTTTCCCAGTTTCCCCACCAGGGTTGGACTTATTAAACATCTGATGCACCCCAGATCTAGTAATGCCCTCAGTTTTACTCTCGTCCCCAAACTGGAGATGAACAGTTCTAAGGCTAACGTGACCAGGTCAACCAGTCCACTTACCAGGGGGTCATCTTTGAGGTTGCTATCAGATGGCCCAGGATCTCCCTCTGATGGGGTCAGAGTTCCCCTTTGGTTTGGGGGGTTGGGTGGAACTCTATGACCTCACTGCTCTTCAGGACCATGCCTTTGGAGGGTGGTGTGGCTTTGGCCAGTTTTCCTGTGGTCAGGCAATTGATTTTCTTTGCCCGGGTTTTTGAATGGCATTCAATGGCTGAGTGATTCTCTTTTCCACATTTGAAACAAGCAGTGGAGTGTGGAATCGCTGCTTGCAGCTTTGCAATTTCACATTTCCTCTCTGGCAGGGATCCCTTCCAGATGCAGCCAGACTGGTACTGGTTCCTCGCCTGGTTGATTTCTGCCTTCTTCGCCAGAATGTACCAATCATGAAAACACTTCATATGCCATGGGAGATGCAGGCATGGTAGAGATCATAGTTCAGCCCATCCTTGAAACAGCTCACAAGAATGTCCTCTGGCCAGTCCATGTGACAGGCCAGGTCTTAGAATTCTTCAGTATATTTGGCCACCAGCTGGCAGTCCTGACCATGCCTCATGTTTTAGAGGCGGTCCCTGGCTTTACAGTTGGCCAAGGACTCCTTAAAACTTTGTCAGAGGACCATCATGAAATGGTTGAAATTCCAGAACTCTGGGGCAATTGTGGAAGGTCATCATCCATCTTGCAGTGGCCCTTTCCAGAGCTAGAATGATGACTTGGACCTGGGCTCCCTGGATTGGGAAGTCTCACTCATACTCTTGCATACAGGTGAGGACGTGAGCTAAGAAGAACCCCAGTTGTTGTTTGAGTTGGGGGGCTCTCCCTCCTCTTTCCCCAAGGTCCTGGCATGGCAGATTGTCAGGTGTGGCAGCTGCTGTGTCCAACCAAGTAGCATTTCCAGATATTCCTGGGGTGAGAGAGTCTGACCTTCCTTCTTCTGTATCCCCTGGTTTCTCTTCTCCTTCATCCAGATGGTCCAGGACACCCTGGGCTCTCAGGTTCTGGAAAGCCTCCAATATGAAGTGCATGACATGCTTCTTGAGGCTACCCCCTTGGTCTGGGGGTCATTGTCATCAGGTCATTGTCATCCAGGTCATTGTCATCAGACAGGGCTTCCAGCTTGCACCTCCAGCCCTGTTGTCAATTGCCTCAAGTGAGGGTGAGTCCTTTGGTTCTCCCTTCCCACTGGTCCTTCTTCCCCATGCCAACGGACCATCTTGGCTTCACAGGGTCCTCCAGGGCAGCTGGTTTTTCTGCCCAAACTTCAGAGGCTGCATCTACCTGGGCTATGGTGGAGGTTTCCTCCCAGCATTCTCCTTCTCTGTGGTCACTGCTCTGGTCAGACATAATTTGCAGGATCTCCTCGGTAGAGCGAAGCTTCTCCAGGTTTGCCATTTTTGCAGATCCTGCCTAATGTAAGGTCTTGCCTCTCCTACCTCCTTAAGAAATCAGAACTCTTGAAACTGGTAGCATTTCAAAAGGAACTTTTATTGAGAAATAGTGATAGCAAGGAGAGTAAGGCAGGATCTGAAGTTCCCGCTCAAAGCCATTAGGTTAAAAATTGTAAAAAAAACCTCCCCTCTGTCTAGTCCAAGGTGAGCCAATCCACAGGTGCAAAGTTGCTGTGAGAACCTCAAGCTGAGAAAGTGATAAGAAGTTGTTCTCAGGCACCACTTGTTGGTTCCTCTGAGGCTGAGACAAAACAGATGGCCCCAGGCTTATACTTCCCACCTCCCATTCTCAAGAAGGTACATCAAAGTAAAGGAAAGACCAGAAGCAGGAAATGGTTATAAAACGGCACCCAAGCCCCCTCTCACCAGAAAGGCAGCATCCCAATAGGGATCTATGTGGATCTGATACAATGGTAGCTTGACCATCTATGTCTAGAAACTCATATGTAAGATTTTTTCTCTGTCAACTAAAAGATACTGAAAGGACCCCAGAACTATATTATATAGATTTATTGTAACAAAGTTAATAAAGGCTTTATGAAAGGATTCCAGAGATTGCTGTGCTCAAAATGCAAGCTCTATTTATACTGAAATCAGTGTTCAAAGATTTGAATTCCTCTTTTTCCTGCCTACACATGGAATGGGCTAGAAGCCATTTCCTTTGGGGCATAAGCAGTTATTTCCACCTGTCTCTTATTTTGCTGTTGGACTTATCTGCTGTCAGGGTTGCGATCATGTCAAAACTTGTTCTCGCAGAATAATTTGTATCCTGGCTAGAGCTTGCAATACACATTCCTAGTAGGGTACAGAACATCAGGAACAGCATGCTTATAGCGATTAAAATATGTCAAAACACCATTCTATGAACTGCACAACATTTTTGTAGATTCCCAGCACGCATGTATTTATTGTTGGCAAAAAGGAATGATTGGTGCACAGAGTGAGAAAAGACTTATCAAAGCTGAGCACCAGCAGGTTAATCTACAAGGATAATTTTGCCCTTTTGTTATTTGTTACATTTAATTCTGTATATTTATATACATGAATACAAAACTGACAGTTCAAGAGGGTTATAAAGAGTCTAAAATGAGGAATGGAAGAAAAAATACAACTAAATTGCTTTTAAGAAGTGACTGTGAAAGCACAGTCACTTCTTAAAGCCAACTTTAAGAACTTTTATCCTCTGTGCACCAACAAAGAATCATATGATAATAAGTCATGCTAAAACAAATATGAGAAATGTAAAAAATAAATAAAATAAATAATTTGCTATTAAAGTACAGTTATTCTGAACATCCATTAGACAGCTACAGTAATTTCTTTATTTTATATACGTATCATATAACAATCATGTAATAGAAAAATGAGCCTGTTGGAAGCATTGTGATTCTTATGACACTCTTTGGCATAGGGCAAACCTAGTGTCTGAATAAAAAATGGTTTCTAAATGCACATTCTTTCATGCCCTTCCCTAATCAGTAAGATGCATACAGAAGGTCCTAGTATGACCTGCAGTTAGCTGACTTTGCCTGAAAACACTAACCAGGACCAGATTAGATTAATCTCTAGATGGGAGGCAAGGCAATCAATGAATCCTTGGGCTGCAGGCTAAACTAGAAAGTTGAGGAAACATCCTAGAAAAGAGTGTGGTGAACTACATCTGAACTATTGCCAAGAAGACTAAGTGGGCATCTGTAGGTAGCTTTTATCTGTAGGAATAAAGTTTGCCTGAGTTTTGAAAAAGAAACAAAAGAGCCTGAATTATAAAAAGTTTCAATTTACAATTACTATATCACTACTTAAAGATTCAAAATGCATTTTTCAAAACCCCATAAAACAAATAAAAATGGGAAGGTTGAAAGGATCATATTTGGTAGGGAGGAGAAAGAAATAATGCTTCATATTATTTGGCTCTGAATCAGATCATTAGTTGAACAGCTCAATATTATTCACACTTTCAAATGTTGAAAAATCCTACCTGGAGATGCTAAAAACTGAACCAACAATCTTCCACTTGCAAATAAAGTATTCTGTCAATGAGCAATCATTTTTCTTCAAGGAAAGTTCTGTAGGAATCTTCTTACCTATGGGGTTTAGGAACCCAAATATGTGATCTTGGAAATGAAAAGCCATAAGTTCCTGAATTAGATCTTAAAGTTATATGGCAAAACTAAGGCAAATATTTGTAAAATGCAGTATATTTGTTGCACAATATGTTGGTTGAGGCTTGTTTGTTCTTTTCTGATTTGCTGAAGCTGGTATAATAGGCCAGATATAAATCAATACTTATTTTCTCTACTTTGAACCTTTTCCAAGATTGCTGGGCTCCATTGTGCTTCAACTCACATTTTTCACTTTTCTTTCGATATTCAAGGATGCCTCGTGTGTTTTGGCCACATCCTGCCTACTTCTTGCAGTCTGGTTTAGTTTGTGTGATTGCTGTGTTACACTGCATGGAAAGCAAGCCTTGGCAAACTTTGGGGGCTGCGCACTTCAAGTTTCTTTGCAATGTGGCATTGCTCTATATAGAGTTGCCCCCCCTCCCTCCCCCTCTCTCTGTTTTCTCAGCACTTCCTTAATGTGCTGAGTTTTGCTGGAAGACTGTTAGGATTGTCTGTTTTCCCCCACTCTCTTCCCACTTTCTTAGAAATAGAAATTCACTGGTTAATTTGGAAGGGAAACAAAATGATGAGCCATTGAAAAGTTCAGGCAATGGTCAGTCATGCCTCTTTCTGCTTCCCTGGGTCTCTGATTGGGGGTTTCCTTTGGAGCAGAAGCAAAGAGCCTCTTCAAGTGAAGGTTTCTCTATGTCTTCTGACTTTCCCCCTGGAGCAAAAGAAAGCCTTCTAGTAAAGTCTTTCCTATGTGACATCCTGATCAGTGGTGGGATTCAAATTTTTTATTTATTAAAACAGTTTTACAAATTTTAACAAATTTTTGCCCCCCCCAACCCACCTTACCGCCC
>JAOYMU010000283.1:46044754-46055123 GCA_025802295.1 Psammodynastes pulverulentus
TGACTTAAATCTGAGTATTTCTCTTGAAAAAAATCTTTCATTTCTTGCATATCTTTTTTTGTCTGAATTTGAAATTCTAACATCACATCAGATATAGATTTAGAGTCCTTTTGCATATTCAATTTGACAGGAACAATCACATCCTCCTCCATAGCAAGAGGCTTTAAACATCTGTAAGCCATTTTCCTTTTCAGAGAAAGAACAAAGGGAACCAAACAGTCCCCCCAAAAGAGAAAAAAAGGAGCTGTTTGTATTTATAATCAAGTTATTAAAAAGAAAAAAACCTTAAAGGTCTAGATCAAAAAGCCATAAAGAAAAAAAAATGTTTAAAAAGTTTTAAAGCAGTTCCTCTTAATAGACTCAGCGGAGAGTCTGGAATACACAAAAGCAAACAGATCACTTTCACTTCCTTTCTCTGCTTCCGTTTAAAACGCCATTTTACCGGATTAAAAATATTTAAAAAGAAAAAATATAAAGAAATAGAAGAAAAAAAATTCTTTTTAAAGGAAGTGAAGGTATATGGTTTCTATTTTTTAAAAGGACATCTCCAGGCTGGTCTACCTGTGTCTTTTACCTTGCGTTAATCATTCCTCGGCAGGGACAGTCGTGTCTTCTTGTTCTGCTGGGCAGACATATTCCCTTCTCCGGAGCTATCAGATTGCATGGGGAGCTCTCTTCCGCAGCCCCGGGCAAGCTCCAGGAAGCCGCCAGAGAGCTCTACCCTAGATCTGTCGACTCCAGCAGGCTTCTTTGCCCGAAGCCTGCATTCAGTGCCGCTTGGGACAGCTGATTGACACTGTCCCTTCGCGGCAACGGAGAAGCAGGAACGGACCTTCAAAGAAGCGTCGTCGAAGAGCAACATTGCCGCCGGAAGTCCACTTCTCTCTCTCTATAGCAATGACTGCATCTCAAAAGTACTCTGTTAAAATATTGAAGTTTGCAGAGGATACAACGATTGATCTCATTCAAGATAATGATGAATCTGCATTCAGATGGGAGGTTGAACAACTATCCGTGTGGTGCAGCCGGAACAATCTTGAATTGAACACACTCCAAACTGTAAAAATGACGGTAGATTTCAGGAGAAACTCTCCTGTACTACCACCTCTTACAATACTAGACAACACAGTATCAACAGTACAGATTTTCAAGTTTCTAGGTTCTCAAGACTTAAAATGGACACCTAACATCAAAAACGTCATTAAAAAAAAAGCACAACATAAAATGTTCCTCCTGCACCAATTCAGAAAGCTCAGACTGCCCAAAGAGCTGCTGATTCAGTTCTACAGAGGAATTATTGAGTCTGTTTTCTGCACCTCTATAACTGTCTGGTTTGGCACTGCAACCAAACAGGACATACACAGACTTCAATGGATAAGTATGACTGCAAAAAAAAACCCACTATTGCTACCAACCTGCCTTCCATTGCGGACCTGTATATTGCATGAGCCAGAAAGAGGGCTGTGAAAATATTTACAGACCCCTCACATCCTGGACATAAACTGTTTCAACTTACCATGACATACTGAGAAGTCACAGACAATGTTTGATAAAGAGCTTGTGTGTTTTGTTTTCCAGATAACTGAGTTTCATTATTTTATTTATTTATATTTCACATTTCTAGAATGCCCATCTCCCTCAAAGAGGGACTCTAGCCAGTGTACAATACAATATCAGCAGATAAACAGTATATAAAATTAAAGTTAAAATATGAATGTTAATTTAAAATTAACATTTAAAAAAACAAAACATCTCCAAGAAGGCAACTTAGCCAAGACTAAATCAATTTAATAACTCCAGTGGGAGGGCAATCATGGCACTAACCAACTCTATGAGTTCATAATCCTTTGCTACCCCCTCCCACAAGGCCACAAAGCCATGCTTTGACTCCTTTTCAAAGACCTGGAGAGTGGGGACCCGCCCCACCTGTGGGAGAAGGATATTCCCTTGGATGGAAGCAATGGCAAAAAAGGTTTTTTTCTTAAATCCCACCAGTCGGAATTCTTTAACTGACAGAGTCTGCAACATACCTTCTCTGCCTGATTGGGTGAATGGGCTGATGAGGCGAAACCAATTCATAGGTACCTGGCCGCATGCCATGTAAGGCTTTACAGATCATGACCAACACCTTGAACTAAACCCAGAAGTAAACTTATAGCTCATGGAGCAAGGGTCCTTTCTTTATCTATGGAGATTCTCAGTCATCCAGGTCATGGTTGCCCCAAACATGCTTTTTCAGGAGGCAACTGGAGAATGAAGGTGAAAAGGCACCTTTGGATCCCTTCTTTGAGCACCTGATGTGGCTCGTGTGGTTGCCTGTTTTTGCCTGGGCATAAGGACACAGTAAGAGTTTGAAAATAAAACACTGCTTTTGACAAGCAAGATCTAGAGCACTTAACACAGTTCTTGAAAATAAAGTGTTTGGGATAATAAAGCCATTAATGGTCTTCCAGCAGTTCATGAAAGTCAGTTATTCTTCTGGGTTTTAAAAAGGACCCTGACTGGAAACATCATTTAAATAGTTCTAGAAAACAAGGTCCTTTTCTAGCTAACAATTTCCTGTATGTATATGCTGTGTAAATCAACATTTATCACTTAGTGTAATAAAGCATAGTGTGATATGTTTTATATATAGCATTCTAGATTTGCTTTCTGGAAAACAAGGTGTAGTTTTGGTTCATTTCAGGCAGGGTATCTCTTTTTTTTTTTTACAATACAATTTACTGAAATTTTAATGGATCTGACAAAAAGTCCATTTTATTCTTGCATCTTCTCAATCGTTTCTTCCTTGTATTTTCCTTTCTCTTTTCCAATCTGGCAAGACTTCGCTTTGCATTCCAAGATCTTTTTGCGATCCTTGTCTAGCTTTAATCTTGTGATCACCACCTTACTAGGGTGAATGCCCACATGTACAGTTGTGCCATTAGCTTTCTCAAGCTGTACATGCTCAATGTAAATAACATACTTCTTTCTAAATACCTGGACTACCTTGCCAATCTGCTGCTCTTTATAATGGTCCCAAACAACTTGAACTTCATCATCTTTTATATCACTTCATCATCTTTTATATCACACATCTTTTATATCACAGAATAAATTGCCAACCTTAGTAGCAACACTCATGTCTATGTTTAAACATACTGTAGATATACAACTTCATTTGCCTGCAGTATTGGAAACCCACAAAAAGAATTAGAACACTCTTGCCCTTTTGTCTACAGAGGTCAGTAAGTCAAGCCACAATCTATTTAGCAAAACTGTATTTGATTTCCTACAAGTTAGTTTAAATGGTGTGCTAAGAACCAATCTGTTTACTATGAAATGAGTAAAAATATTTGAGATATAAAATGATGTTTTAACTATAGAACTAAATGGATCAACATAGTCAAATACAATAAAGAAGCAACACTTATGGCTCATTTGGTTTACTAATTGTCATTATAGGTTTCACTTTAGTAGATGGGTATAAAAGTCAAATTCTCCAATTATATTAAGTAAGAGCCATCTCCAGGAACCCAGCATTCATCAAAGTGATTAAAGTAATGTTATACATCATGACACAAGGTCCGTCACTTTCATGCATGCATATGATGTCACAAGAAGAAATAAATTTGCATCATGAGTGTGCAAAGCTAATTAATTAGGAAAAACATTGGAATATCTGTTACATTATCTGCAATACGTTTACTTTCTTAGTGCAAATCCCCTTTAATATAATAATTGCCACTGTTCCACAGTTTACATGAAGGAGGTCAATGCTTTTATTGATGCAGCATTTATAAGGAGAAAAATTGATTAAAATCCATTAGCTTCTGGCTTCCAGATCAACAGTGAGAATTGTGACATACAGCGATCCTAATAATATTGGTAAAAGCTCTGTGGCAGTGAGTAATTTTTTTCTTCCTAGCATTTTTTGCACAAATGCAAGATCCACTTTTTTTTAGATCAATCGTTGATCCATTAGTTGTGACAGGAATTGACCGATCAGCTTCTTGATGGAGAATAATAGCTATAATCCACACACTGTTCTCCATGAAGCATGGGCTAGAATCATGACTATTATACATGATGACAAAAGCATGGGGTGAAGGACACATCCAAGCAAGGCAAGAAACTCTGTTGGGGTGATTGCTCAAGAAGGATAGACATCTGGTTTTTTTACTTTTCAGGATCAATTCTATTTCTTTCAGCTATGTAGCATAGGGTTAAAACTTTCCTTATGTGTCTTTGTCTGGAGGAAATATTCTTCCCTATCACACTAGTATGATTTAGCTTTGAGATAGAATCCTATTATGAAGCTTGACAGTGGTCAGGGCCAGCATCACTGCTTATTCCAGCCCTGGAAAGAAATAGGAGGTGAGACTTTCAGTGTGTCCATACTTGCATAGTATATGAGGTATTTTAGGATAGAAGTTCATGCTCCTTCATAGTAGTTTAAATGTGCCAGAAGGTGAAAAGTCCTCCTGCCCTTATCTATGATCAGCTAAATTCTGGATTCAAATCTGGGACCTCCTTCAAGTAAGTGTCACCTCTGCCTGCTTCAGCTTGGCACCTCACAGGCATCCTTATCAAAGGCTGGAAAGGGGGAAGGATATAGGGACAATAAAGCTGTTTGGATATACGATGGGAAATCAGGAGGGGGGAATGACAGGTAATAAAGACCAGAGCAGCCAGATCTAGTTTGTACCAGCATGCCAAGGCCAGGCACCCTGAGAAAATATGCGGATTACCCCCAAACATCTCAGTGTTCTCAAAACATTTTGGCAAGCTCCAGTTGGCTGGAAAAGAACTGGTGATGGGGAAAGGGATGGGCTTTAGGTGAACCTTTTTGCATCTTTTGAGCATGGGAATATTCATAGCTGGCTTGACTTTACTGCAACCAATATCTTTACTAAAAGAACACTTTGCTTTAACCAAATGGGTTTGAGGGTCTTTCCTTCCTAAGGGATCAGATTGGGACAGGTCTGACAGTAAGCTCTAAGTTATTTTACCAGCTTAGACTCCTGCTCCCCATAGATGAGTGGAACTGCCAACTGGAAAATCCATATTGTAGTTAAGTGCCGTTTCTTCCCTTTTTTGTTTATCTTTAATATAAATATAGAAAATGGATGAAAACTTGTACCTCATTCCCAACATGTTTCTGATGTAAGTTGAATTCTTCCTTCTCAACTTTTTGGTTTGCTCAGTGAACTATTAGAAACTGGTTGACTATGATTGACTCAGAAACCATTTTGATGTAGTCCTCTTACCCATGACTGACTAAAACTCCCACTGTCTCAGGAAAAATTGACTAAAATAAGGGTTCTTGTAGTTCAGCACTATCTGCAACATCACAGATTCCCCATCTTTTACTTCCTTCCTTTGTCCTTTTTGGCAAATGATTGCTTCCTCATTCAGCATATCTCAAATAGGACATGTACATTCCCTCTGAAAGTTTCTGCCAAGTGAACTATTGGGCAGGGAGGGCTGTTTAATTTGTACTTCTCCCTCTTTGCACTCAAAAAGAATGCTTGTGAGCAATGTTTTCCTTTGGTTTGTTTTTTATGTTTTTATGGCTGGTTGATTACAGGGTTTTTTATTTGTTAGGCTGGCTCAACAACAAAACCTTTCTTTACCACCACCACTCCTAATCTGGCAGGTAATTCCAGCCCTGGAATTTTATCTTCAGTTTGTAAGATTAAATAGAAATAAGTTACATCTATAAACGTATGAAAACACTCAGTCACAAAGAATGAGTCACATAGTTCCTTTATTTGTTTGTTTTTAATGTAGACTATCTCTTAGTGGAACTGGCATGTCTGGAATGGCAAAGCAAAGCCAGCAAAACTCAAAGGAATTGCAATATATTCGAATGTGTCTGTCATTCAATGCCTAATGGGATTTTACAGACACATCTCATTGATAGCTAACAATGATTCACAAACCTGTCTACATGTATCCTAAACAAGAGAACCATGATGTGGAAATGTTAGTTTGTTTTAAAGAAACTCGGTTCTTAAGAGTTATCTAAAGTGAGAAAGATTGGCAGTTGGGGAAGAGTGGCTTAGCCCATGCAATAGTTGGCACCATAACTGAAAGCAACCCCAACCCAACTAGCAGCCTGCATCTGCTAAATACCAAGCAAGTGATTCACAGATAATACAGTCTGATGCTGCTGAAAGTCTGTATTATTTGTAATATTAGCATATGGCATGAAGAAAACAAATCCTTAGGAGCCTCACTGAACCAAACAAACTAACCTGGACATTTTGCATTGAAAATATCCAGGGCATCTACTTGAAAGATACTTTGCCTTCTGATCAAAGAATGGGTGGTAGTGAGTGCCCCAAAGTGTAGAACCTTTGAAATATTTTGAAAGAGATATATTTGGATTCTATTTATAAATTATTTTCTTAACTGATTTGTTTGACAGTTTTTTGGGGGGGAGGTGGGGTTATTCTTGAATGTGTACATCCTTGGAAAACCCCTTTAATTTCACTACCCCATAAAAAATAAGAAAATGCCATATTGAACTACATACATTAATTAAAGAGAGATTTGCATCTACCATTCATTTTTTCTCATCCACTGAAAAAGGAAGTTTTTAAACAGTTTATTCTTAGTTACTGCTGAATTCCTTTGGCAACTTTCTCATTAAGTAATCAGTCTGTAATCCCTGGAGGTACTTAGAAGCCCTCCTAGTTCTGTCATTCACATTTGCTTCTTGGCCTTAGTTGGTCAGCCCTTGAATGATTTCAACAGGCCTATCACTTTCTCCTTCCATTTCTCAGCCCAATCTGCTTGAGAAAGATTGTAAAACCTGTTAAATATATTCTTCTGATTATTCATTTTCGAACATGGATTTTGGGGGGGTCACTTGAAGGAAACAATGCCCCATTTATTGAGAGCCTATCCAGATTTCCTGTAGCAAAAATATAACCTATCTATCTAAGATCAGCTAAGTGTTTTGATCCACCGGCAGCCTGTGGAACTGGCGGCAGAGTCGGATAATGAGGAGGCTGGGAAGGAACAATGGTCAGTCCTGGAGTCTGGGTAAGGCTCTGCGTCAGACAGAGATGGGGCGAGGGCCATCTGGGAGTTATGTGCCAACTCCAGAGCCTCCAGAATCTGACATCAGTGAGGCAGAGGAACAGGGGGAGCCTGTTCCCAGTGCGCGCATGCGCAGAGCTGCCAAAGGCAAGAACAGTTAAGACAAAGGGGTCATTCGGGAGTAAGGCTTGGAGATGATTGGCCTCTCCCATAAGACATAAAGGAGGAGGAAAGGGACATGAGCCTTTTCAGGAAGCAACTTTGTTCATTCTGGTCAGTTTAAACTCTGAAGCTCCATGTTGATTTGGTGCTCCATTTGGCCTTGCACAGCTAATTGGCAATTAGGTCATTGGCAGCATGGGAGATAAAGGTGGGTGCTTAGCAACCTTATCCTGAAAGACTGCGTTAGACTTCTGTCGGACTATTTACAAATTGTTTGGGATTCATTATGGGCTGAACATAATTCACAGCTGTTGAAATAAAAAGAGGGGTTTGGGGACTAAGTGTGTGCTTGTTACTGTCTCAGGAAGCCTTGGTCAGAACACTAAGCACCACTGCCTCCTTGGCACCATCCAGGATGTTGAACACCAACTTCCAAAATTCCCAGCCTTCGTGCTTTGGGGTATTTTTCTGGCTTGGAATTCTGGGTATTGTCACACATCATATCTATGGGTCACTAGATTGGGAAAGCTGAGATAAAGCCACTACAAGAACATATGGTTATTCTAAGAACAATCCTTACAAACCCAGCGGGAATACACAGATTGCAATTTGTCTAGTTCAGGTTGTCAAATGGATTATTCCGGACTTTTGTCTTCAACTTCACATCATTACATTTGGTTTCTTTTTCTTTTTTATTTTTTTATGCCAACACAAGTCAATTGTTCCCTCTTACCAGCCGAAAAGGTCACAAAACAGACAGTTCCTTTCTGATTACTCTAAATAATTTTTTTAAAAGTCCAATTCAAAAGAGGGGAAATAATTATTTGCCAGCTGTCAAGCTCAAAGAAAAAGGGTACTCTGTTTCCCTTTTTCCGGCTGCAGTTGGGTGGATCACTATGGTAATGATTAAGAGCAGCAAGGGTTAATCATGAGCTTGATAACAAAGGTTTTCTTTGCACTGCTTAAAAAAAAGACAATATAAGGGGTACAGTTCTGATCTCACTCTCTTACAGTTGTGCATAAGGGAAGCCAGTAAAGAATTAACTCTGAGTAACAATTCTACTCTAGTCCTGTAATACATTACATACATTTGTACAGTATAAGTATACTGAAATTTTTAACTTTAGAGTGAAGGACAGCAGAAATGAAATATGGCACTTTTGGCAGTCTATTCAGTATGCTGAATAGCATCATTTGAGGAACAGAAATTGAACAATCGGGGTTTTTTTTCAATTGAATAGCTGGTTCAGAAGGACTTGGGGAGCCACAGGGTCAGGCCTACACATTTACTTCTAGGGATTCACAAGCAGCAGAACTCTATGGGCTTTCATTTTGTTGGAAAGGTGCCATGGGGAACATAGTGGGTGTAATTGTATCACATTTGTTGGCACCTCCAGGAATTTCAACTTCTTTCTGTGCTAAATTGATATTAGGATCATTTTCCCCCCAGATTTCCAGCATTTCCCACCTTAAGACTGAAAACAAGACTGCTGACCTTCAGCCATCATGCCATGCAGACAACACCAAATGGGCAGGAATAATCCACACACCAGAAGATAGGTTCAAGATGCAGAAGGATCTTGACTTATACACTGGGCTCTTTCTAACAAAATGAAATTCAGGGGAGAAAAAAAGTAAGATTCCACACTTCGACAAGAAATAAGAAATACCAAATGTACAGGTATAGAATAGGTGGCTCAAAAGTAGTAACTGTGAGAGGTATCTTGTAGTCCTAGTTTTAACAGCCACTTTAATATAAGCCAGTAGTATGTTGCAGTCACAAAAAACCCTAGGCTGCATTAACAGAGGGATAGAATCAAGATCACATGAAGTGTTAGTACCACTTTATAAATGCCTTGGTAAGACCACACTTGGAATATTGCATTCAGTTTTGATCTCCATGATGTAAAATGAGGCTCTAGGAAGAGTGAAGAGAAGAGCAACAAAGATAATGAGGGGACTGTGGGCTAAAACTTACAAAGATTGTTTGCAGGAATTGGATACGTCTAGTTTAATTAACAGAAGGACTGGGGTGCTATGCTCCAATACCTAAGGGGCTGCCAGAAAGAAGAAGGGGCCAACCGATTCTCCAAAGCACCTGAAGCAATAGATGAAAACTAATCAAGGAGAAGACCAATCAAGAAATACGGAGAAATTTTCTGACAGTTAGAACAATTAATCAGTGGAATGGCTTGCCTTCAGAAGTTGTAGGTGCACCTTCTTATCAGGTATAAATATGTATGTATGTGCATTGAGGTTTTGTAAATACGATAGACTGTTGTTTCCCTGTGGCTGTTTTTTTTAAACTTGTCTCCAGTCCTCCATTCCTTCTTCCAAGGCTCTTTGCTGAAGGATCTGGCCCTTCTGGGGCTGGGAAGACACCCGGCCGTGCTTGTGGATCCCCAGCACTGAGGCGACCCCTCCAGGAAAAGCCGGCTCCCCTGGCTCTTCTCAGGCTGATGCCAACCGGTTCTCACGGGCCCCTTCCCACCCCTGGAGTTTATGCCATGGGCACCCCAGAGTTACGATGCTGAAAGCCAGTTTTATTTTATTGCTTTCAGTGCTAAAAGATTTTTCAACAGAAAAAAAAGTAAAATATTCTTCAATCTCTAAAAAAAAAAAAAGGTGCTCCATCACTGGAGGTTTTTAGGAACAGATTGGACAACCACTTGTCTGAAATAGCATAAGGTCTCCTGCTTGAGCAGTAGTTGGATTAGAAGACCTCCAAGGTCCCTTACAACTCTATTATTTTGTTAACAAATATGATGTAAAGCTTTGTGGATCGTGTCATGACATAATCCTCAAATCCATTAGACTGTTGGTACTTTTTTTTAATGTTTAACATTTTTATTGGGTTATAAAATAAAATCAGATACAAAATAGAAAAATAAATAGGAAAATATTGGGGAAGAAGAGGGGAAAGAGAAGTGAGGAAAGATAAGAAAAAAAGAAAAAGAAACTTTGACTTCCAACTCTCTCTGTTGCAGTAAAATAAGGCATTCACATCAAATCACAACTTTTTGTTTTTTCATAATAATATGAACAAACCATTTCTCTAAAGATCTATTAATCTAATCTGTAAAATTCAAAATCAAAGTTTCATTCTCTTCCACTTCAAGCACAAAGTTCAGAAGCGGTTACCTAGACCAGTGTTTCCCAACCTTAGTCATTTTAAGAT
>JAOYMU010000283.1:46171229-46182866 GCA_025802295.1 Psammodynastes pulverulentus
CACTGTATAGATGATGTGTACCCCGCCCCGAGTCCCTTAGGGGAGAGGGAGCGGGTAATAAATGTGATATGATGATGGAGATAATAATTCCCGGTGAGCACCCACATAAAATAATGTGTTTCATCATTTCAATTATTTCTCCACTGCATAGATACGGTCTCTGTTCAAAGTGGTTCTTTTGATATCTCCCTTCTGTTAAGGCTGTTGGAAAAGCACTGAATCTGGCTAAAGCTCTTCTAAAGTTTTGGACTGTCATCCAACTAAAATATCTAGCTGGTTTGAGAAGGTGTGCAGAGCGGCTGAAGAAGGTATTTTGGGGGTAAAGCTGGAAAGCTACTGCTTGTAGCTCTAAATCAATGGACTGCTGTTTGAGATCAGCCATTGAGCATTCATATCCCATCAGACCAATGGTTGGCCATAAAAAGCCATAAAGTTGCAGTTTGGCAGGTATTGCCTGGCACCGGAAGACTGAAAGCTGTCAATCTTACTTAAAGGTGCCAAGCCAGCTGAAAAACTGAAGAGCTTAAGCCAATAAGAGAAGATTAAAATCCAGGCAGAAGTTTCTATTTTAAGTAGGCCAGGTTGTTTTTTTCCACAGTGCAGCAAGAATACTGTCTTTTTCTACTATTAATGGAGCCCCACCTTATTGAGAGAGAGTAAAGGTAGGTATTTTTTTCCGTGAAATTAAACCTGGGATGAAAAGTTATTCCGATATTCCTCGTTGGAACTCCTTGCTAAACAGCACGTTTGATCCTCATGCAAGGTTTCGTTCTTTTCTGTGCTCATGCCCCATCTGTCAAGATGGCACCATGCCCGATTTACAGATGGTTCTCTTAATTTCAGAGGTCCAGAGGTGCTGGGAAAAAAGATGGGTTTATATAACAATGTTAATGCCACCTTTTCTCTCTCTCTTCCTCCTTTCCGCACTGACAGCTTAAACAAATTGGCACTATTGTAACACGTACGATGTCTTCAAAAAAAAAATCATAGGGATCAGAGATGGAAATAAGCTTAAGGGGAAATCATTGAACTTATTTACTGAGCTGCATTATCGCTCCTATCTCCTGCAATATGAGTATCACTGGGTAAAAAAGAACGATGGCTGAATTCCAGGCATATGTGGTTGCCAATAACCATGCTAGGTTTTAAGTATGCATGGGGCAACCTCAGAGACCATACGGGATGTCAGAAAGTATTATACCAAAATTCGCCCCTTCTATTGGCTCTGTATGACAGTGTTTATCATTAGTGAGAATTGAGTGGGGAAGGGACTCATAAAAGAATGTCCCTAATGTGGGTCAATTCTGGGATGTAATAGAGCCCGCATAAGCTGTTCTCTAAAAATATTTCTTTGACAACCACCTAGGGTTGACTGTGTCAAGTCTCCAGAGTGGTTTTCATAGCAGTTGGGAAAACTTCATTGAAAAATAGTGAAGTTCAACAAGTTTGGTACGGTATAACCGAAAGTGTGCTCCTAGGTGAGTTCTTTAAATTCTGAGTGGTCTCTGATGAATGTGTCACAAAAAAACAAGGTGTCATCTACTGCGATGTCATTCCCATTTATGCATTTTTCAAAATAGTTCATTCTGTATCCTCATTGCTGCTTTTTCTAGCATCTTCTGGTCTATCCTTCTAGCACCAAGTAATGGCATCTCAGGCGTTTTAGAGTTTTGATTTTTTTTAGATTATTTTAATAATTAAATTTGAATAAGTTTAGTATTGATGTCCAGTACATGCTAGATTTTCCTATTACCTCTACTTTTTTTTAATCATTGGCTGATATTGTGCTTTCATTTTTGTAAATCTGTAAGAATTCATTGTTGCCCAATGTTGATCTCAAAATGTCTGTTCAAATATTTATGCCCGTAACATTGTTCATAAAAAAAAACAATCTCAAAAAGCTATTTCCAGACCCAGATAGGATGTAGTTGCTCAATATTCTTTCCATATTTCTAATGTGATTCTTATCATTGGGTTACTTATTGTTGATAGCCTGGCCCCTAGGGGCCTCAGTGGCGGTTGGGTTTGGGCGCTGGGGGCAGAGAGAAAGCCCCGCAGACGTCCGGCGCCGCTGGAAGCTGGAAGTCGAGTCGATATTTAGATTATTTTTATGCATGACGTTACTTCCACAAATAATGCTAAAATAATAACAGAGTTTCTAAAATGGCTATCTAGAAATTTGGAATTCAAAGTTATTAGCACACTGATGGACCTTAGCTCTTCTGTCTCTTCTTTCCACCAGTAGCTTCTTGACAGGTGCCTCGATTTGGTTAGGGTCCATAGATTAAACTGAATGCAGATAAGAAAGAGGGGGGTATAAGATGGGTGGTTGTCAGCTTAAGAAATTAAAAGGCAACCTCTGTATGGCTGGGTGTATAACAAGTGGGTAGAACAGGTGAGGGTTGTACCTGTTTCCAATGTATCATTAGAGGCATGGGTGTCCTCCACGGCAAGGAAAGTCTTGAGCTGCTTCACTGAAGTTGTGCAGTATTCAGATCTGAGGTAGTAAAGTGCTTCAGAACCGTGATGGACATTTTCTTTGGACCTGCCAGCAGCTCCATAAAGAAGTCTTACCTTTTCTTAGATTTATCACAATAGCCATACAGATTCAGGAAAAGAATTGTCTGAATTCAGAAGGCATTTATGGTTTCTCATACCAAGAGAAGTCGTTAAAGGAATTCTTGGGGAATGTCTTCAAAATTGTACCTTAACTAGGTTCTCTATTAGTAGAAAAATTCTCCTCTGCCTTCTTTACTGGCTTGGCAGAACTTCTGACGGCCACCACCACAGTCAGATGATCACATTTTGGGGATTCAGCAATCAGCCTGCCTTTACAGTGTTTTGCAGCATCCTACAGTCACATGCCACAGTTTGCAATGTTTTTGCCAAAAAAGCATTTATTTCCAGTTTTCAGCAAAAACTGAAATAATTAAGTACAGATAGCCCTCGAGTTAAGACCACAATTGAGCCCAAAATTTATGTTACTAAGTGAAACAGTTGTTAAGTGAGTTTGCCCCATTTTATGATTTTTCTTGCCACAGTTGTTAAGTGAACAATCAAATTTGTTAAGTTAGTAATACGATTCTTAAGAGAATCTGGCTTCCCCATTGATTTAGCTTGTCAGAAGGTTTCAAAAGCTGATGACATGATCCCAGGACACTGCAACCATAATAAATACGCAGCAGTTGCCATCATGAAGAATAGTCATAAGTCACTTTTTTTAGTGCTATTGTACCTTTGAACAGTCACTAAATGAACTGTTGTAAGTTGAGGATTACCTGTATTTGCTTTACACCTGCTGAAAAATATATATGTTAAAATTGGGTCAGTTATGTGTTGATCAATTTTATGGCTGTCACGACCTACGAGTGTAATTGGCCAGCTTTATTACTGTTGTAAATTGAGGGCTACCTAAATTTTTTGGTTGGCCTACTGAACTCACAGAATTGTACTCGAAGCATGTTCTTGACTTCTGCTGATATTGAGATTCAAGATGCCTTTATAAAACCAGCAAGTCTTCCTCTTCAGAACCATTTTTAAAGCTCCAAAATGAGCAGAATGCACATGCTGGCTTGAGCTTGGTAAGGTGTCAGTGGAGGATCTGTTTTTCTCCCTAGAGTTGTCAGTGCAGAAATCTAAGCTGTGTGGCGCTCTATTCATCCTCTTATTCATTGCTGATGTAGTGCATAGAGATTTTGCTGAAAAGCATGATTGGACTTACTGGATTGATCTTTCTACTATAGATCCATCCCTTTAGCATTTCAAGTGTAAAAAGTGTGAATAATTCATGATTGCTATTTTGCTCTGCATGCTGCAGAAGATGTAAATGTAATTAGCTTTTAGGATGTAGGTACAAATTCTGGTGTGGAAGACATGATTTGAAAGGGAATATGGAATGTGGCTTTCTTTTTCATATGTAGCATTGAAATGTTTGTCCATTTATTTAGCTTGTGGACGGGGCATCCTCAGCAGAGCTGAAAAATGTCCGTATTATGCAACATTCATAAAAACGGAATGGGACTTCAACTTCATGCTGGGAGCTGCCACCTTGACGCTTTTGGCCTCCACTTGTGGATACCGCTGATTGTGACTTAAAAGTACATGCATCGGAACATCTGTTATGAGTTTCATTCTAACTTATGTCATCTTTTGTGTATAGATTGACTTTGAAGATGTGATTGCCGAACCTGCAGGAACCCACAGTTTCGATGGGATCTGGAAGGCCAGTTTCACCACCTTCACTGTGACAAAATACTGGTTTTATCGCTTATTGTCTGCAATCTTTGGCATCCCCATGGCTCTTATCTGGGGCATTTATTTTGCCATTTTGTCATTCTTCCACATCTGGGCCGTGGTGCCTTGTATCAGAAGCTACCTAATTGAGATCCAGTGCATTGGCCGAGTTTATTCTATCTTTATCCATACCTTCTGTGACCCATTCTATGAGGCTGTTGGCAAAATGCTGAGCTCTATCAGAGCAACAGTACGAAAGGAAGCATAAATGACATTTCAAGGAGCTGAAGAATGAGGTTTCCCCCCCCACTTCCTTCATAGTTTGATGCCAGTCTCAAGGCTGCCATAAATTAATAAAGTGACCGGCACTTAACAGCATCACTCAAAAAAACAACCAACTTGAATGCAGCAAATAATTCCTTTTTAACGTTCTTTGCTACTTAATCCTTCCTGGATTTATGCTATTTACTCTTTTCAGGAGGAAAGTCAATTTGCATTAAACAAACACAAATTAAATAGCTGCTCGACGATTTTACCTGCTTGTTGTTTTGCTGACCTTTGATGAATTGACTTCTGTTCTGCTTACCCCTTCCATTCATTTGTTGCAAATTAAACTCACATTGATTATAATGCAGAACTGCAAATACTCTTTCCAGCACTATCACACTGCTCTTCATTTTACTGTGAGTAAAAGAAGTATAAAAGCTACTGCAGCATAATGCACATGGCAACAAGCTGGCAGATGTCAACAGAATGTTCCTTTTATAGATGTATTGTCAGATGACTGTAGCGCTTTACTGTAGTGACCATATCTAATTGCCACACACAGATTTAAAGAAATGACTACTGTAACATATGTGCTGAGAAAAGGAAATCAAGTGCCTTTAAAAAGACAAAGCTTTCAATTCAAATAACTGGGCATGTTGACAAAAAGCTACTAGTACTAGTCTTATCTTGTAGTCCCCATGAGAGAGTATTTGGATTATAAATATATAATATATGTCACTAAGAGAAATGTAAGGGATGGCCTTAGTGCTTTTCTTTAACCAAATAATTTATGAAACTCTGATGACACTTGCATGTGAAGCTTCATGCAAAGAATGGGCCCTTTTCCTTGAAATCTTCTTAACTAGAAATGGCAGGATCTGAACAAACAGCTCTTTAGAAATACAACACAATTTTATCTCCGAACAAAGACTTCTAAACATTTCAATATATAAATCAAAAGTCAAGGTAGGAATATGGTTGGATTTATTTTCTTGAAAATGCTTCCATCAAGAAAATCATTATGGCGTGCACATACTGAAAATTAAATTATCCCTAGATTAAAATAACAAGGACACTATTGTGTTTAATTTTTAGCATCATTCTTAAGAACAGATGTTCTAATTAATTTAAATAAAACTTACTACATATGATCTAATTGTTCTCTTAAAAGTAGATAGCAAGGTATGTACAAATTATGTTGAATCATGCCAACTATAACTGGGTTTTAAGAGTGATTTGGCTGTTTTCTATGAGAGACATTTTTAAGAATCTTTAAAACAAAGTCATTAAATCGAAGCAAATTCCCAAGTCCGCTAGTCCTGTTTACACATTGCTAACTTTTCCCTAATCATCCATACAAGTGGTTTGGCCACTATGTTATGGTTCACCTTCCTCCCTCCCCCTTCTCAACTGAGCTATACATAATTCAAGGAGCCTTCCAGGTGCATAAAACTGTATGAAAGATACAGAAGTAAAGCATTTATAGAGTTATTTAATATCATGTTGCAGAATCTTTATTGTCACTATAGAGACAATGAAGTGAGAGAACAGCTTCATTGGTTTTGCATGAATGTGCTGCTTTCCTATTAAACAGGATGAGCTTTCTTAAATATAAACCGAGGAATTTCAAAGTGTGTTCTGCTTTTGTTAGAAACTAGTTACAAGGATGGCTTGCTTGGATCTTGAGTATTTAGAATAGGTTCCAGGTACAGCCCTAGCATAATTAATAATAATGCCCTGGCTAGTTTTTTTTTAAAAAACTGTCTGATTGTTTCAACCTGTCTATTTTTTCAGTGCAAGCCTAAGCATATTCAGGTAACAGGTAACAGATAATCAGAGTTAGCAGGGACCTTGTAGGTCATCTAATCCAACTCCCGCTCAAGCAAGAGACCCTACACCATTTCTGACAAATGGCAGTCCAATCTCTTCTTGAGAGATTGGTCTCCATCAACTGAGGCAAGTGCTGATCCCAAACATGTTGCTTATGTGAACTGGAGTTCATATGGCACCCCTCTTCTCCTACACCAACCTAAAGTTTTGGGATGCTACCAGTTCGCACTGATTCTAGAGAACCGGTAGTGATAGTGAGCAATTGGCTCTGCCCCTGCCCTTTCCTGTACTTTATTTCCTTGTTTGTGAGCTCAGCTGATTTGTGCGGCAGAACGGATTGCTGTGCCTCAGCTTTTTTACTCACCAGCGCCGAATAAAAGGTCAGTTTTGAATTGGTGGTTTATGAATGTTGTGCACAGCTCACTCTCATAGAACCAGTAGTAAGAAAGGATGAATCCCACCACTGCCTGTATAATAAAAATAAACATCCACTCACATCTCCTCAACACCTCATCCTGCTACATGACAGGACCAATCCTGAAGGGGACATCTTCATGGTAATCAGGGGTGTGATTCAACCAGTGTAACAACCGGTTTGGTGAGTGCATGTGCGGGGCTACTGAGAAAACCAACATCTGCGCCTCTCAGCTGATTAGCGTGGCAATACGCTCTGCCACGCCAACCAGCTGAGAGGATAAAAAGCAGCAAAGAGCAGAGGCAGGCGGGCGGGCCCAGCAACAGGTCATCGGAGTGAACTGGTTCACTCCCAGCTGATCATCAGAGCTATCACTATGCCCAAACCGGTCCAAACTGGTAGAATCCCACCCCTGATGGTAATTGAAACTAACATTATACCAAAATTGCTTGGATGGTCTGTAAATGCCTTGCTTTTTGCTAATATAGGTTTTACTAAGAGTAACCTTGGTGTCCTTCATTAAATTGCATTTCTACTACATTAGATAATTAGTTGATAGACTTATCCTTCATGTCCACATGCATTGATACAGGATCATAGCAGCTCATTATTTTGAATAAAGGATGAGCATTTTATTGACAGTAGGCAATTGTTGCAGTAGATACAGGTGTAGAATCGTTTTTCTTTTATTACTATCCTATGCTAATAATATATTTATCTCCCAACTAAATTTTGTGGGGAGTGGAATAATCTTTCTCAAACTAGTACACTCCACATGTTTTGAACTCTATTTCCCATAAATTCCATCCCCTAGAATGCTGGTTATGAATTATGGAAACTGAAGTCCAGGAGTTGAGGACATTAAGCTATGGAATGCTGGTATGGAATATAGAAGTAGTGTTTATTCATATATTTTGCTCAAAAATTGTTAATATAAAATGTATTCATTTCATGGCAGAGAAAAAGGATGTGGTTGAATATGTAGTCCAGACCATTGAGATGAGCTTGAAATAACATGAAGTAATGAGAAGGTAGTTATATACAGTTTGCTCAATAAATGTAAAATTGCAATAATTCTATTGGCCAAGAAATTAGTAGAGGAGCCCTGGTAGTGCAGTGGTTAAAATATCAGTATTGCAAGCAAACTCTGTGCACAGCCTAGAGTTCGATCCTGATGGGGCTCAAGGTTGACTCAGCCTTCCATCTTTCTGAAGTCAGTAAAATGAGGACCCAGATTGTTGGGGCTAATATGCTGGCAATATAAACTGTGCAGAGAGTGCTGTAAAGCACTCTGGTGCAGTATATAAGTGCAATTGCTACAAGTGATGTAGAATATTACCCATAAATATCAGTTTTACTTGGGAGCAAATCCCTATAAAATTTCAATCAGCTTTCAGTACTGTAACTCTAAACACTAGAAGTAGACATTTTATAAAAGTGCTTTTGTGTGTGTTTTGAACACCAGTTTTTGAAATATAAATAATTTTATATATTTTCCTTTTGCATTTAAAACATACACTGGTCTGACATAATTTTTATAATGTACATAAATAAGATATATTATTTAGATATATATCTATATCTATATAAGTTGTAATACAGCAACAACACACTTTTTGTGAGAATGTAAACATATTTTAGTTTTATATAATTAAAAAAAACACTTTGAAATATATTGCCTAGAATGGTATATTCAGAAAGTGCATCCCAAAGCAAATAACATTATTGATCCAAGATATTCACATACGCTTACAAGATGTAACTGCCATTTTTTAATTGTGCATGTTCAATAACCATGGTTACAATCTGCACAATAAAAGCTGTTTTAATATAAACACTGGTCTGAATCATTCTTCTCTTTAAAAATAAGTTCTAGCTATTAGTACAAGATTTTGGATAGTTCAAGAAACTATAGTCTGTTCACTGCAGCTTCCATATGGTAATTTGTCAAAGTATGAATATCTATGCAGATTGATCGGGTTCACACTTCGATGTAGAATGGCCAAGTTCACATATTACACTAAGCCAAGGTCTATTTAGCTATGCGTTACTCAATAAGCTATACTAATCTGCTAAAATCAACCAGTCCACATCATGACTTAAGGCAGTGGCTCAATTTCCCAATTTTGGGGAGCTGGTCAGTACATCTGAAATTTAGAAAACGTGAAATGCTCCTTCTTGGATAATGATTGCTGTATTCAAAAAAGTCTGCTTGACTTCTGTAATACTCTTGTTCCACAGAGCACTTGAAGGAATCTGGACCCATTCAGTTGGGTTTCAGACTGGAGTTCAATATAGAGACAGTATTGGTTGCCCTTGTTAAGCTGTGGCAGAATAGAAGTAGTGCATACATTTTTGTGTTCCTTGATCTTCAGCAGCTTTCAATACTACCAACCATGATATCTTTCTGGAACGGTTGGTTTGGGTTACAGGTCGTTATCTTACAGTGATTTTCATTCCTCTATGGCCAGTTGCAATTGGCATTGACGGGAAAGATGATGTCAAGTCTGCAGTCTTTCATCTATGGCATGGGTGTTAAACGTGCCACATCACGTGATGCATCGTGACTTTTTTCCTTTCACAGAGTTGGGGTGGGTGTGGCTTGCACGTGATGCATCCAGTCTGCAGGCCGCCAGTTTGACACACCTGATCTATGGGATGTATTAGGGCTCAATGTTCTCCTCCCTCCTGTTGACCATATACATGAAATTGTAGAGTGAGGTCATCGGTTTGTTTGGATTCCTCTGTCATCAATATGCAAAGGATACCCCCAAATACATCTTAACCCTAGGCTGCCCAGGTGATATTGTGAACATCCTGATTTAGCATCTGAAAGTTGTATGGGTCTGGATGGGAAAAAACAAACATGGACTCTATTTTGACAACACCGTGGCTCTGTTTGGCCCTTCCATTTGGCCAGCCCATCTCTGCTTTTGGCTAGAGTTGGGCAACCCAATTTAAAAATGGTAGGCAATCTGGGGGTTGTCCATGACTCACAGATCCTGCTTGAAGAGAACATGGCAACTGTGGCTAGATGAGCCTTTGCATAAGTCCCTTTAGTGCACCAATTATCCCCTTTCCTACAGCAGGAGGCCCTTCTGACAGTCACTCATGACTGATTTAGTCAAGTTACAAATGGACTACTATAATACACTCTATATAGGTTATATGCAGTACAATTCAGTGAGCCATGTGCAGATCTGTACATTAGGGAAACAAAACAACCACTTCATAAATGCATGGCACAACACAGGAGAACAAACCCATCAGGACAAGATTCAGCAGTCCATCTGCCTTTGAAAGACACAGGCCACTCAGCAAAGTCCACATTTTGGACAGAGAGGATTGCTGGTTTGAACAAGGGGTCAAAGAGGTATATCTATGTCAAGACTGAACAGCCGTCTCTCAACAGAGCGGGAGGGATATGACATCATCTATCTCCAGTCTACAACACAGTCCTTTCATCAGTTCCAAGAAGGCTTCACACCCATTTGCATGACTCAGGTGACCCTGAAGATATAGATAAACCTTCAGGTGACCTCAACGACGCTCTAAAAGAAAGCAAATGACCAGCTGTCTGCAAGGAGTATCAATCCTTCCAATTCCCCACCATCTAGCCAGAGTTGAAGAAGCTTCTTGGATGAGAAGCAAAATGTCTTCAAAGAAAAAACCAGAAAGTCCACTTGCCTCCTGAAAAAAAATCACCTTTGGGTTAATAATGGAACATTTGTTGAGTTTTACTATTGAATTCGGGCTACACCAGCTTGTTGATTATCCATGCTTGCCTGCATCATAGTTAGATCATTTTATGGTGTTTTATGTGAGGTTATCCCGGAGGAATATTCCTAAGAGTCAGTCAATCCAAATTATGGCGAGATTGTATCTAACTCATGGACAATATTGGTCTCCGCACATGCTGAAAGAATCTGCTCTAGTTTCTAATTGCTCTTTGGATATAGTTCAAGAGTTTGGTTTGAACTTACAAGAGCCTAGGTCAGGGGTCGGCAACCTAAAGCATTCAAAGAGCCACAAAGGTCCTAACCATAAGCCCCCCATTCAATTCTGGAGCCGACCAGAAATCCGTTTCCCCCACCATAGAGTCTCCTCCTAGCAGGGCATCCTTTTTCCTCTTCTTGTCCTAACCAAATGCCCTATCAATTGTGGAACCGACCAGCGACAGGGAGCCAAAGCAGAGGAATGAAAGAGCCACATGCGGCTCCAGAGCCGCAGGTTGCTGACCTAGGTAGCTTCAAGCTGGACTACAGGTGACCTTTGACTTCCATCCACAGTTGGGATCAGAATTTCCATTACTAAGGTGGTTGCACCTTATGTTACAACCCACAGGGGTTTTTTGGCCCCAGTTGTTCAGCAAGTCACTGCAAATGTTAAATGAATCATACGGTCCTGAAGCAATTCCAGTTTCCCTCATTGAGTTGATTTGGCAGAAACTGGCTGGGAAGGTAGAAAATTTTGATCACTGAGATGTCTAAGGTGATTCTCAGCCATCCAGGTCATGGTTTTCCCAAAGGTGCTTTTTTTTCAAGAGGCAACTGGACTTTCTGATTTTTCTTTTGAAGATGTTTTGCTTCTCATCCAAGAAGCTTCTCCAGCTGCAAGTGTTGCAAATACAGGCAGAGTCCAAATTTTAATCACATGACCGTGGAGATGCTGTGATGGTTGTAAGTGCGAGTCACTTTTTTCCATGCCATCGTAACTTCAAACGTTTGCTAAACAACCATTTGTAAGGTTGTAAGTCTAGGATGGGGGTTGGCAACCTTAAACACTCAAAGAGCCATTTGGACCCATTTCCCACAAAAAAGAAAACACCGGGAGCCACAAAACCCTTCCTGTGCCTGACTATTTCCTGAGCGGCCACAAAACTAGCATATATA
>JAOYMU010000283.1:46198533-46210941 GCA_025802295.1 Psammodynastes pulverulentus
AAACATTTATAATGATTAAAATCTCAATTCTTCTATTTCCAATTTGTAATTTAAACAATGCATATCTATATCTAAATATAAAAAGTGAATAAAAAGAATAAAGAAATGAAAAACTATTAAAAATAAGCAATGAGAAAGAAAAACAGTGTTAAAAATATTAAAAATAAACAATAAAAACAGATACACTTATATGCTTAACCATATCTGAATCTAAATTGCTTATCCAACTACATACACTATCATTTTTTATTACCAACTATAAAAACATTTTATAAACGTACTCCCTCAGCTTCCATACTTAGATAAATATGCCATACCTCAGCCATAAACTCTTATTCTTGTATTTATATATACTCTATCCATTTAGTATGAAAATGAGCTTCATCTTAACAAACATCTCTCCAAATCTAAGTTACTTATTCAAATACACTAATAGTTTAAGTTGCTTATTCAGACACATGCATAATAATTTTTAAAAGTCTAAATCCTCTATAAAACATTTAATAAAAATTCTCACTCAGTTTCTAAACATTTATAGTAACTGAGATCTCAATTCTTCTATTTCCAATTTGTAATTTAGGCAATATATATCTATATCTATATATAAAAAATTAATAGACTACACTATTGTATACCTAATGTATACCTAATAAAGAACAATTGATATCTAAGTTCTCACTTTATCCAGTATGAAAATGATTTCGCAAATAATTAGGAAAACATTGAATAGCAACTATGATTAGATTTTAAAAAATGATTAACATCCTAACCAACACATCTTGAGATCTAGGTTGCATATTCGGATACAAGCATAATAATTAGTACCATCTATAAGACATTTTAAAAACATTCTCCCTCAATTTTTGTACTTAAATAAAGCTAATTTTCCCACCTTCCCATTAATACTAATTAATCAAAATTCTATTCCAATTTTAACATACCATCTTTAATTAAATCTAGCCTAATCCAACTGAACCGAAACATTATACACCCTTTAAATATACTTTAAACCTTAATCCCTATTCTATTTGATAAGATTTTTCCCATCTTCGTAATACCAGTTTGTTGACCTTTCTCCATCTGTAAAATTATAAGTATTAAAACCCAATTTATTAATTTATTAATTTCTTATCTAATATACTTAACTGCATCCAATTCACTTTCAGTACTTAAATTTTCTGTTAAGTGTCTAGGAGCAGTCCATATAAATATCCATTCAAATTATTTTAATAGGCTCTTCAAACTTGGCAAGAATCTTCTGGCATTCACTTTGAAATTTGTTCTTTAGTCTTGCCCCTCTCACAGTTTCTGCATAGGTACTTGTGGCTTCCATCAGGGCCAGGGCTTGCTTTTGAGTTTGCTCATTTTGCTGACGTTTATTAGGTGCTCTAATTTGAATCTGTTCTTTCACTGCTGCTTATTTCTCCAGTAACTCTCTGTGATCCATCACCAAAGCCAGTTGTAAATCTTTCTCTTGTTGAAATGTGACTGCAACAGATCCTCTTTTAGGATCTAGCTGTTTTACTTTATTTCCTGCTCACAAAGATCCTACTTTCAAGAATTAGAATAAAAATCTCTTGCTTTTGCAACTGTATTAAGACGATGTCTTGTTCCATCAAAATTCACAAAAATACCAACTGGTACTTCCCATCTAAATTGTATCTGTCTTGATTTCAGAACATCTGCCAAAAATACATAATCCTTTTTAGCTCTTAACATCTGTGGTGGTATCTCCTTGAAAACTGATAGGTCCTGTCCCTTAATTCTGAATTTTTGTTTGAAAGAGGCTTGCAGTATATCATTTCTGAGTCTTCTTGTTACAAAATAAATGACCACATCTCTTGGCAATTTTCTTTGTCTGGCAAACCATGGATTTACTCTGTAAATACGATCCATTTGCCACAAAAAAATCACTCTTATCATGGCCGGTAAGTTGTGACAAGGCCTCTGCAAACATCTCTACCAAATTCTTCTTAGGATTCTCTGGCAAGTCTCTAAATCTGACAGCAAATTTCATCAGCTTGTATTGGGTTAATATCATATCAGCATCCGTTTTCTCCTGAAACTGGTCCACCTCCTCCAAAAAATTTTGGGTCTGATGTAAATCATCTGCTCTTTCTTGAATTTGAGATACATGTCCTACCATAACTTTAAGAGCCTCAGATATAACTTGTCTGATGTTATCATATTTCTTTTGAAAAAATTCTTTCATATTCTCCATTTCTTTTCTCATTACTTCTTGAAACATTTCTAATGTGATAGGTGGAGATTGTGACTTACTTTGTGTGTCAGTCAGTGTCAATGCAGCAGATTTTGAGGTTTGTGCAGGAGAGTTCCCTGCACTCCTTGTAGTAAGAAGTCCTGCATTCTTAGAAGCCATTTTATAAAAAAAGAAAGGAATCAACTCAACCAGATCAGTTAAAAAGAAAAAAGAAAAAAGAATTTTTTTTATAACACTTAAAATCCAATTTTTAAACCTCTTCAAAGTATAAAGTCCAGGAGAAAAAGAAAAAACTTTTAAAACAGTCCAAAGTGGTTCAGCAGTGGCAGGCAGGCTTCAATCCACAGCACAATACACACTCTGCATTCACTTTCACTTTCCTGTGTTAAGCATCCAATGCCATCTTGCCCCCTTTATTCAAAGCCTGTTAGTTATAAAAACGAAAAAAAAATCTTGTAAAAGGAAATTGAAGATATAGTTTATAAGTACTTGCTATAATGCATCCTCCTGTCCGGTCTGCCTGTTTTTTATTTCAGTTGTGATCAATCGGCAACAGGGGTGGTCGCAACTTCTAAGTCTGCAAAGGCAGATGTATTCCTTCCTTCGGAGATGCCATTTCCTAGGGGGCTCACTCTTTCCGAACCCTGGAAAAAAGCCCAGGGGTCCCAGAGGGCTCTACCACGGATCCGGCGCTCTATCAGGCTTCTTCTCCCAAAGCCTGCAGTTACCGCTAAAAACAGCTGATTTTTGCTGTTTATTAGCGGTTTACGAAGAAATGGAACAGACGCTTAAAGGGAAAGCATCTTCAAAGCTGACGATGGCACCGGAAGCTCACCTCTACTTTGTTAAAAGAAAAAATAAAATGTTATTTTTGAAAAGAAAAGCTCTTTTTGTAAGCGTATTTTTTATTTTCTTGAAGAGCTGGGGGTAGCGTAATATCTCTGAAATGTAGGAAAAATAGAAATTAAAAGTAAAAATTAATAATAATAATAATAATAATAATAATAAAAAGTATGGGGCATGCACTTGTCTGCTTATGCTAAGAGGCTGCTGGGCTTCTGCCCTCATCAGGCAGAACTCATTTTTACTTCTCGAGAGTTTAATTTTCACATCCATACCGTTAATCAAGAGTTTGTCTTGGAAAAAGAGATCCCTATGCAGTGGTCCTAGCAGATCCTATTTACGACTTCTCGCTGTGTGACTGGCTCTTGATCTGAAACCTGAGTTTCCGGCATCTGTCAGCAAGGTACTCTCCATGAGACAAGCATCATCCTTGTAAAAACTTCCAGCTGAAAACTGGGTACGCAGGCATCTCCGCCGTAGTTCAGAATAAGTTCAATAAAAGCTCTGTATGCAAAGCAATGGTGACTCTGTGTAATCACCTGGTCACCTAATATAACATCCACCTGATTGAACAGGGCTGCTATGGGATAGTTGACGAGACTCACTCTTGCCCCATCGTTGATGTCTCTGCCATCTGCCTTCACCACCTTGCAGCTTATATACAGCAGGGTATTGTTTAAATCTGTGTAATGATTGCCATGTCCTGTTATAAAAAAATCCAAAGGGGCATTTGGTGTCAGCGCGGATAAAGGGGGGATCTCGATGTACATGCTGTTTTCAATGCTGGTTTGCGTAGGGGCCAATTGAAAAAGATCTAACTCTGATTTGACACATTCCTCAGAAGACTCGTGGATAAAAGCCATTTTATCTTAGGTTAGAAAATAATCTGTTTGTCACAGCGCTTCCTTCTTTGTGTACACTTTCCCTTTGTATGGCGTACTTTTTTTTAGCAAGCAGCCTTTTTTTAGGAGGCATCGGGGGTCCAACAGGTGGTTTCTTCCTGATTACGGTCATATCGGAACCCTCCTGACCTCCACCGTGATACAAGCTGTCCTGACACATCTCTGGCAATGTTAGTAGCTGCCACTTTCACGTGCGCTTTAATTATTTCTAGGCCCCTCCTCAGTAATGGCATTGCTTTTTGAACAGTCCCCCTATACCAGTACCATACCTAACAGGGGACCCTCGAAACCCTGGTAGACCGTTTCCAGCCTGTGCCCTGTAGTAGTCCACATAGGCTTGAGGACTCCCACACTTCTTTATCATGACCATCCTTTGCTTTTCAGAGGCCTGAAATGAAGCTTAACTCCCTTACCATGGTTAAAAGCAATGTTTTCATTCTAGTCAGTTTTGATTTCTAAGTAATAGTGTCAATATGTTTGTTGACATTTACATAATGGGGTCTCTCAAAGGTTTTCATGATTATTTCATTGTCCTTACCCTGCACTGGTAAGCACTGTAATAATGGCACATAGAAGTCCCCCACTATCTGCAGACATACAATATCGGTATAAATATACAGTGAGAGAGGTCCACGTTAAATTTGTCAGAAGACAAACGCGAGATCAAATATTGAGAAAACAAAGGGTGGGGGCGCTGATATATAGGGGCAAGGAGGTCACCATTCTGAAGCAGATTCCCAGACAGGTATGGGAATTAAGAAGAAAATACTATTTTTTATCCAATAAATTGTACCTTAAAGGAGTTGGCTTCAGGTGGTTGATGCCGGAAGGATTGATGATTTTCTGGGAGGGCACCAAGAAGAAAATTAATACTGTGGCGGAGGCTAGGGCCTATTTGGACGAACATAAGGCCCTCCTGGAGGGTGAAGAGGCAGGAACTGAGGAAGGGGAAGTAATAGACCCTCAAGGAGCAGGAGTCGGCGGGGCCATGGCGGTCCGGGGCGAGGGGCGAGCCGAGGCTAGAGTCCTGAGGTCCAAAACTAAGAAATGATGAGAGGGGATGAATCTAATGTTTGGTATTTGTTTTTTTTATGATATCTCTTAATACGGAATGTAATAATTACTCTGGGCAAAGACTTGGTATTTTTCTTTTTTAATCTGGTTCTTAATAATGGTATTTTAAAAAAAGGGGAGGTACTGCTGTGAGGTAAAACCTTTGAGAATATTTTTATCTGAATGGATAATTTAAAATTCTACTTATTGTAAGCATTAATTTTGTGTATTTTTGACCAATAAAACTTTTTTTATATGAACAATGTAGTCATTGTCCCTTGCCCCCATCCCCTGCGTTTCTCCTATTCCCCTACAAAATAGAAGGACCAAATCAGGATAAGGTTGGACATAGGCAAAATGGGGAAATGCAAACAAAAAATAAACACTGGTTTTGGCCTGCTTCTCTATACTTCATTGTTTTCAGCAATTTACTGAATTAGAGACAGACTAAGGAAAAACTGCTAGAAGGTGTTTTTTTTCATTTTTCATTTCCACATTTCTTTCTCAGGTAATGTTGAAATCTGTCCCCTCAATTTTATGTATGATAAGGGAATAGTGATAATATACTTGCTTAATATCCATCATGGCCACATTGACCCTGGCTTCCTAAATTCCCTTCAAATTTTTCTGCAGCTTATTTGCTTAGATGAAGTATTGATTCCTTATGGACTTTGGCATTCAGATCTGACTGCATTCTGCCCAGAACCTTTCTTCAACCCTTAAGCTGCCTTGTTTTAAGCTGGCAAGCCAAGGTCAGACAAGAGAAGCCTTTGTTTCATCTTCTCTCCTCCTATTCAAGGGCTTCTTCTCTTTGCCAGCATAGCTTGGCTTCATTCTAAGAGCATCTGCCTGTGATTAAAGACAGATCAAGTTAGGACAGACTGCTGGCTCACTGGCCTTTGAGTTTTAATTTGTGTTATTGATATTGACTTTGGATCTTGCCACGGAGGATCTTCTGGGGAACCTGTTCCTATGGTAACAAACAGTGTGCATTGTAATAAAGCACATTACTGATGAAATAAATAATAATTATGGGTCTTGCTTTCTTTAAAAATATTTTGTTCTATTCATTCATAGAATCAACGGACAAGAGTCTTAACAAGGGCTTAAATGTTACACATTTCAAAGTTGGAAATACAAGTGTAGATATGGAAAGGATACCTTTGTTTCCTCTGCCTCCAGACTATGTTAGAGCTTGCTTCTTTGTAAGTAGAACAATTTTCATTAGCTCAGAACTCAGGATTCCCACAGAGGCAAAGAAATCCACCGCAGATGATTCTCATTTACAACGTTCACTTAGTGACCATTCAAAGTTACAACAGCACTAAAAAGCTGTTTTTCACACTTATGACATGTTCAGCATCCCCATCATCATGTGATCAAAATTCAAACACTTGGCAACTGATTCATATTTATGACAGTTGCAGTGTTCCTTCTGACAAGCAAAGTCAATGGGGAAGCTAGATTCACTTAACAACCATGTTACTAACTTAACAACTGCAGTGATTCACGTAACTGTAGCAAGAAAGATTGTAAAGTGGGGCAAAACTCACTTAACAACTGTCTCACTCAGCAACAGAAATTTTGGGCTGAATTGTGGTAGCAAGTCATAGAGTACATGTATAGGAAGGGGCAGAATGTGAGTTCAGCCATCATACAGACCCAAAAAGGAAGGGTCTAAGAAATCTGTCTGTAAACGTTTTACAGCAACAGTTCATTCTCCATCTTTACTATTTTGGTTTTATAGAAGTTATCAACATAAAAGTGACAAGATTTGCACTTGGATAGGAAACAGAAAGGATTCATATTTCAGTCATGGACTCTGTTCAAAGAGAGGACTAGAATCACTCTTAGATATTATTTTTAACCATCCTTCCTTTACCTAAACATATAAACAAAGGTTGTTATTCATGGAGAATCTCCACATGTGTCGGAATCCATACTACACAGAGTGTACTGCTTGTAATGATATCTATCTTCAGTTATGGGTCTTTCACATTCTATTTTTATACTGTGGATTTGTTGGTTGTTATATTTATTGTATAATGTTGTAATAGATATCAATGATTACAGCTCTCATATTCACTCTGGTTTTGGTATGGGGAGCTGAGTTAAAATTAAATCTGTCTGAACTAATTACATGTTTGTTCTCTTTTACCCTTTTTTCTACAATTAAAGGAAATGGCTAGTCTTTTCTGTTCTTTTTGTAATAGCTTTCAAAAGGGGCACACCTGACTTTTTAGTTAGCACTGGGCCACAGCCAAATTATTTATTGCTGGGGGGGAGTAATAAATGTAATTTAATTGAAATTAAATTCTGACAAGATATTTTAGTACCATTTGAAAAGAAAGAGACGGAGACAACCAGAAGCAAGATGGATGAACTCATTATTGTATAGCGGTAATGGGTACACCATTTGAAGATCTGATGGACCTGAATAGGGGCAAATACTCATGGAGAAAATCTATTATGTGCTGCTAAAGTTGACTCTTTATGACACATTGTCCATCAATTAAGTAAATTTAAGGAGTGCCCTGGAGAACTTATGCTGGGATCTCAACTGGTGTACCCATGTACCGTTCATTTTCATTTTTAGTTAATGCATAGAGCTGCCCACCCATTTTTTCTTCTTCTCTTCTGGCAACTGTTGTCCAGGCACAAGAGACAATTGCTCATTGCAGCTCCACCCTTTAATTTAGTTTTGAGCTTCTTATGTGGCCATTTCTCAACTATCTTCTAACCAGATATAATGAAAAGCAGGTATTTTACAATCAATCACTTCACTGTCAAGTTGGGAATTCACCTAGGTTACCTTCTTGGTGGTTATTCCCTAAGTATGCAATTCCTTCTGAAAAAACATCAGGCTAGTTTCCACTAAGAGATCCTGGCAGGTAAGAATCTTTCTATTTAATCAGAATTTAGTTGTGTTAGTTGGTTTGACAGTTCAGTTGGAAGGTAGGCTGCTTTTGCTGAATTTAATGTAGTGTTTTTATGTTACATTAAATTGTCTCTGCTAGAGATTTTATTTACAGCATTGATCATTAGGCATTAGGCATCCCAAATACCATTTGTTGACAGAAAGAGAAGATCCCAAAAAATGAAATTTACAGTACCTTGAGTATATTCCTCTACTATCAAACATAATTATGTATCAAAGTCCATTTCTTCCAACATTCTGGACCATCTTCATATCTTCTCTTCCAGATGGTCCATGCCAAATGCAGTGGGTTTTACTAATGCAGCTTCTACCCTTTCCTCAATGATTGCAGTAGTAGCGTTGTTGGCATGACATGTGACTATTTTACATCTGTTCATGTGAATTGTTATATTGGCTTAATTAGCTCATGACTTTGCTTTAGGCCCTGCTTTGTTTATATTGTTGGAGTAAAATTACCAACTGGCTCTGGCATAGATTCTTATTTTATTCTCAGACAAATGTCGAATATGTTATCACTAGGGGTGAGGTTCACATTTCTTTACAATAAAAATCTAAGAATCAATTAGCGGTCAAATGTGGCTGAACTATTGTAGAACCCCTTTGTTGTATAAAGGAAAAAGTTTGGTCATGGGGAATAATTTTGTGCTTGTTGCACAATTACAACACATGGCTTCAACAACGAAATAGAAATCTGTGTGTTTTAAAACTCTGCAATATAAGCCAAGAAAGCTGGGGGGGATTCCTGAAAATGCCACTTGTCTCTTTTGTGTGGTAACTATGGAACCAAAGCATATCTCCACAATGGACCTTTTGTAGATGGTATCTGTTGAGTGACCATGGACTTGGTGGGCATGGGAACTGAACAGAAGCCACCTTCCTAACAACCTTTCTCTCAGCTCATGAATGATGCACTATGGCAAAACATTTTTCAGGAAGCTCCAGCTTCTCTGCCTGGGTTACAACACCTGTTTGCAAAGTCAAAAATGAAGATTCATTAGACTAGCAAATCTCAGGGGATGGGGAAAATAGGTATAATTTTAACAACTTTTAGAAATCATTTATCCCCCAAAAGACACAGAATGTTTGCCTCTGAGTGAGAATCTTTTTGTCTCATTTACAGCATCCCATTTGTTTTTCACTGCAGTCCCAAGATCATTACATTGACAGGGAGCTCTCCTTCACTAGCCCTCCACCACACTAAACTCAAAACCTGGAGATACAACACAGCAGGAAATGGTTAATCTTGGATTTAAAGAAATGAGCTGCAAGGCTTGCTGTGATCATCAGCTAAGTTACTTGTGTTTCATCAGTTTACTGGTCTTGCCAATGTCTGTCACTGCCTGCCAAGGAATATGCCTCCTTCTTTTGTGCTGTAAAAAAAGCAATTGTAACTTCATCCTCTATTCATCAGCAAGGAATGACAGTTTTCATGGACCTGTGTGGTGGATGCTAATTTCTAGGAGTGGCTGCTGGTTATGCTTTAAAGGAGGCTACTTCTACAAAAGCCAGAAGAAATAAAGAAAATTTTGAAACAAACACAATATCTATAATTTAGCAGCCAGTGTTGGCAAACCATTGGCATAGAGATATGGATATAGGTATAGAACAACTCTATAGAATGGGACAGAGGAAACAAAAGATATCAATATAGATTTAATGACCATGTATTTCTATGCATGTTTAATGTTTATAAAACAATTTCTCTAAATTCATTTATTTTTTCCCCAGGTAAGTAAAAATAAGATTGCATTCTGAAACTTCAGCAATATAAACTTTGGCTTCTTAAAGTAGTCACAAAAGTGTCTAGTTCTAAAGGTTTAAATTAATAACTTGGAAAATAATCGTTCCATTCTATTCTTCATTGGTTAAAGTAATTTCAACTACTAGGCCCAGTTTTGAGCACCGGATTCCAACAAATGAACACATAAAATTAAAGAAAATGGAGGAATGGAAATTACGTCCTTTGAGTGAGAGATTGATGTAATGGTCATGCTTACTCTTGAGAAAAGGCAGCCGAAAGAAGGCATGATTGCACTCTTCAGATACTTGAAAAGATGCCACAAAGGCGATCAAGGGGTTTGTTCTCTGGTGTTCCAAAGTACAAGACAACACTTAATGGCTTTCAGTAAAGGGAAGGATGATCCTGCTTGAATGCTAGAAATATGTCTTAAGCACACAAGATGTTTGATAGTGGAATTAAAGGCGTTCTGAGCTGAGCTCCTCTCCATTGTATTCAGCTGGAGGCTGGAAGGCGTTTGGGGAAACTTTAATTTGGATTCTTGCATTTAAGCAAGGAGTTGATACTCAGAGAGCAGCCTTTTAGGCTATGTCCTCTGGGATTCCTTTTGTTTTTGTTTTTGTTTTGTTTCTATCACAGTAACCAGGGCTTCTTGACTGCTACCTGACTGCTACAATGATCCTGGATTGGCTCTTAATAACTTGTTCCTGCTCCCTGTGGGCATGGAAGCTTTAATTAATTGTCTCCTTATTACAAAACAGTTTATTAGAGTAATTATGCTTCCTAAAACTGCCACCGAGATATTCTGGCTATAAAATAAACACTGAACCAGGTGAAATAATTAATTTGGGATGATATAGAGAAAGTAAGCTGGAAAGTGCCTGAGTTTATACAAGACTGGAAGAAAGAATAAGAAAGCTTTCTCTGAGCGTCTGTCTTCTCGATGATCTCAGAATTCAAGCTATGATTAATAACAGTATTTTCAGCTATGAAGATAAATGCAACACCATTCATTTAAATGGACTTTCTTTGCACCATGGAAGATGAACATCAGGCAGTCAAGACAAACAACTGAAGTCAAAATGAAGTCAATAAGAATTCTATAAAAAGCATGGCTAAAGTAATTATTCAGAAAGCATGACACCAAGACAGGGTAGGAGCATTTATAGTGCTACTTTTGTTAGATCCACAAATCAGAGCGTGAGTAATATAGAAGTACAAATAAAACAAAACAATGGATTATTATTTAAGCTCACTGAAGAAGAAAGAAGTGTGAGCAACTTCAAAAGCCACTAAAATATCACTTACAGTTACAATGGATGAGTGGAGCATATAATAGAGACAAATAAATCACAGCTTCAGAACGGATTACAGACAAAGCAATATTTGATGATGATGCTAAATTTAAATATATCAATTCTAATTGCTAATTATCTGAAGGACCATTTTATAACATGTTGGAAAAACATAAATTATCTAAAGGACTATAACATGTTGGAAAAACTGTCTAGTCTTAATATAAATTGTAATGGAATTCATGGCAAAATGAAATAAGATTGTATATTATTCCATATCATGTTATAGAGACATATTTTCTGATATTATTTGTTTATGTGCTTCTAACTTATCAAGGCTTTAAGAAAAATCTTAAGATTTATTTCTGGTAATATTTTTGATTGGAATCTTTCTCACACACATGCATATGCAGTGTTTGCAAAAAAGCAAGCTTAAGTTAACAATTATTTTTCACAATCCAATATTTTGTACTCATACAATATGCAGAACCATAATCACTGTGGTTACATTTGGGGTTGGCTAGTCTATGGTTCAGTGCACCATGTGAACAATTTTACTGAAAAAATTGGCATAAATATCTCAGTGAAAAACTCCTTCTTTTTTATTATTTGTCCTCTTTGAAAATTAATTTAAAAGCAAATTTATTGTAGCATTTCTTGAACTTCAGAGAACAGTGACTAGAGACCCATTGGTTGGTCTTAAGATTGCCTATTATGAATGGCATCCTGGAAGGGCAACATAGGGCTGTGATGGCTAACCTTTTGGGCATCGAGTGCCCAAAGTGCATGCATCACCAAAATGCAATGCATGTGTCCCCACACATGTGTGCGCATCCCCTGCATATTTGCCCCACCCCCTTGCATGTGCCCCTGGGCATGCGCCCTCCACATGCGCCCCACTTCCACGCATGCGTAGCAGAGACCCAAAGATCAGCTTGCCGGTGGGAGACGTGCACTCATGCATGGCTGAGCCAGGCCGACGGCTTGTGTGCCCAGAGAGAGGGCTCTGCAAGCCACCTCTGGCACGGGTGCCATAGGTTCGCCATCACGGACCTAGGGAAATGCAGCTCTGCAGCTTTTCAAGTGACATCATCTGCCAGAATGCCAGGTAACTAATGGAATTTCCTTGACCCGACAAGCATCAAAGTTCACTCGGTGTCTCCTATGAACATGTTCAGTGTATTTCACTGCCAGTAAATTAAGCATAACAGTCCTCTTTGAGGGAGATGGGCAGTACAGGAATGTGAAAAATAAAAATAAATAAACTTACTTCCAAATAGTTATATAAGAGCCTTGGTGGCGCAGAGGATAGGATGCAGTAATTGCAGACTTCTGCTAACCGCCAGCTGCCTGTAATTAGGCAGATCGAATCTCTCCAGGCTCAAGGTTGACTCAGCCTTCCATCCTTCCGAGGTGGG
>JAOYMU010000283.1:46271141-46283745 GCA_025802295.1 Psammodynastes pulverulentus
GTTTGATTGTGCCCCGCCCCGAGTCCCTTAGGGGAGAGGGAGCGGGCTATAAATTTAAATAAACTTAAACTTAAACTATTCAAATATATTTCAATTCAGCAGCCATAAACTTGAGTCAAAAAAAGGCAGCATAATGAGAAATGAGAGTTTAAGTCCAAAACAGCTACAGGGGACCATGTTGCAGAAGTGTGGGGTAGTTGCAACCATCATTTTGATGAAGCATTCCTCCATGAAAGCTGCCATAATATCTTGCTAGTTTGTAAGGTCTGCACCACAAACTTAGTTCCCACAGCCACATATGTTAACATGGGAAGCCCAGCCAGTGCAATGTCCCTTAACTTTTATGATGGTGGGGTGGGGACTGCAACTATTATTTGACCTTTAAAGTCACAGAAGAGGGAAGTCTTGTTGGCCAAATCTTCTCTACAGGTATCCACACAGCTACACAAAGAGCAGTGAAATCCAACTTCCTGAAGAGAAACCGCCTTCCTTCTGCCTTAAGAAATCTGTCACTTGAGTGAAGTTGCTTAGTAATCCTTGTAGTTCGTCGCCGGCCGCCTCCCTCAGGACAATGGAGGGTTGGCTAACAATAGCTGAACGAAGCTCTTTTCCTCCTGCGCCTTTGTCTCTGCGCTCTGTAACTCCTGGGAAAGTATAAGCTTTTCTTCTTCCACTCCGCCGAGCGTTTTCGTTCCCGCTCTGCCTCCAAAGACGCTTCCTTCGCTGGCAGGAGGAGGAAATCACCTGAAGCCGGCTGCGTGCGTGGGAAGAGAAGAGGAAAAGTGGGGCAATATTGGCGGGAACGGGAAGCGACCCTTGGCGCCTCAATTGCTTTTGGCGACGAAGGGGGAGAGTGGATTCTCCGTCTGTTGTAGTTGGCCCCGGCGAACGGAAAGACGCGTCGCCCTTTGCCATCGTTCCCGCACCCGGCACACAACACACACATATATATACTCGCAAACAAGCACACAACCCCACTCGTGCTCTAGTGAGTCACAAGCAGGTCAGGAGGACCGCACGGGAAGGGAGGGGCGCAAAGCCTTCGGAGCCGCCGCAAGAGCTGCGAGCCGCCACAAGAGCGTGAGAGGAGCTCGCTCAAGCCCTGTCACAGCCAGTGAGAGAGGCTCCCTCACAGGCGGCGCCGGAGGCGTCTCGGCGTCCTTCCTCCAGGTGGTTCAGCTGCAGAAGGGAAAGGGGAAGCGTGTGGCTCCCGCAGTCCGGGCCGTTTATGGGACAGTGAGTGAGGAAGCCAGATGCAAAGGACCCGGCCGCTGAACAGCTGTGCCCTCGCCTTCAACAGGGAAGGTATGTAATCCTAAGGATCCCCGCGGGCTGCATACGCTACGGAGAGGAAAGGGATCCAAGCACAAAACCGCCGATGCAATGCACCAGCCATTAGCTCTGGAGCTTTGCACGGCTCGACCCTGTGCTGTGTTGTGCCAGAAGTATCTCTTGCGTAGACGTGATTAGTTGGACCGTAGTCCTGAGCTCATCTCCGTAAACCGGCTAGTTTTTGTAGTACTGTAGGGGGTTGCTTTTGAAAGAATGCTTGATGGACCGGTTAACCTTTACCCCCCTCCTTTCGATTGCAGGTGGTTTGAAATAATGGTAGGAAAGGGGAGTGCCCCTGAGCATGTGCTGACTTCATTCCTGCTTACGGTATTTGGTTCAAGTGTACAACCTAGATCGGGGCGTGACTTGTTAGGGCGTGCTGTTTCTTAATGTTTCGTTTGACAGACTCGCTATTAAATGCATAAAATATTTTAGCCCCAGAAATTAAAACGGTGATTATGCTCGCACAGACCACATATCAGTCACTCGCCTATTTAACCTAGTATGTGATGCAAACCCATCAGCGTTCGCTTGTGCAAGTAGGAGTGAGTTAC
Source organism: Psammodynastes pulverulentus (assembly GCA_025802295.1). Taxonomy (NCBI): domain Eukaryota; kingdom Metazoa; phylum Chordata; class Lepidosauria; order Squamata; family Psammodynastidae; genus Psammodynastes; species Psammodynastes pulverulentus. The sequence continues at coordinate 46,273,028 of JAOYMU010000283.1, forward strand.
CTGGTTAAGGTATCCTGCGAATCCAGCCATCGAATCATTTAGTGAGTTTAATATATGACTATCAAAGGTAGCGGAATTTCATTTCGAACGGTCGCTGCTGTTGATTTGAGTGAGTGCTTGATGATGCGTGGCAGTTGGCTGTTGAGGTAATGAGCGGCTGGATTTTTTTGGGCGACGGTGCTGCTGCTTTTGGAGATGTGCCTGGACGCAGCAGGGCTCAGCCCTAAACGTGCTTTTTTTGGTGTGTGTTATTTGCCAGGGATCATTCCCGGAACATGGGAAGTGGTAATAACATAAAAAGGAATCGGTCTATAAGCGGGTACAAAGTGGTTTTCCTCTCCACTGAGTAAGCTACCAGTTCTCGTGTTTTTAAGAGGTGGAGCTTTTAAATCAGAAGACGTTCGAATAACTTCTGTTCCCGAGCTTCGCAGATCTGGGTGACGTTCTTTTCCAGGAACACACCTTACTCGCCTTTTCGCCCAGGGTAAACGAAAATGTGCACGCATGCGCACTAAGCTTCGAGGTACTCTCCACGCGAGGAGGCCTGGATTTAGCTGCAGGTGTAGAAAAAGGTCGAGAGGGCAACCCTGGAGGATAAAATGAGGGTCGATCCTGGAGCAAATGGTGCGTTAAAAATCGCTTCTGAGAATATAGAGCAGTAGTTCTTCAACTGACCCAGTTATCCATTTTCCTGGTCTCGAATAATGTCATTACTCCCGCTTCCCCCCTCCCAGACATACTTTGCTGTTTTACAAACTGGATCCTGGACTCATAAGCAATTACACATTGCTCCATTATCCTCAGAATATGCCCAATTTACCTTCTTGTTTAATCACTCCCAATTTAAGAACTGATAGGGAGAACGCCACCTATTCTTGTTTCTGACGATCGCAGGGTTTAAGACAGTAATCCTGAACTATTCCGCACTGTATCGTGGGCTTGGGAGAGGCGGCTGGCCTGCCTGCTACCTTAAATACGAGGCGGTGCTTTGATTCCTTATGAGTTGGCGCGAGGGAGAATATTTCCGACGGATCCTATCTGTTTTCCAGATGAAGAGTGGGGAGGGTGGGAAGGACAGAGCTTGTAAAGCAAAGAGAATAAGGAAGAACATAATTCTCTTTTTTATTGAAATAGGATCCTGGATGATTCAGGAATGACTGTATCCTAAAGAGGGGGGAAGAAAAGGGGTAGAAGCGGTAGGAGGAAGCTTGAAAACGAGGGTTGCTTACAAAGAACTTAGGCGGCTGGCAGTCTGAGTCAGCTTGCTGGTAGCGGTGGTTGCAGCAATAGCGGCCAAAAAGCCATGCGAAGATTTTAGGGGCTGGCCGAAGGGGATAGTCCTTTCAATACAGACCGTTTTAGGCAATGTTGACCGGAGAGGGTGACTTCTTTGGGTGCTTTGCAGGTGAGCTTGTCTGGCTGCCAGAATTTCCTGTCTTCTCGCAGGTTCTTAGAAATGTGCTTAAAGATAACCGGTGTGTATGTTGGTCCTACTGCTAATCTGGTAGGTGCAGAAACAATAATGTTTGGGATTGAAACCAACTCTTTTTTTTTTTTTAAGGAGAGGGGCTTCAGACTTACAACACTTCTGAGGACATCTAAATTTATGCCAGTTTGGTAAAACTTGGAGAATATTTTACACCTGATTTGCTAAAAGGAGAGCTATGAAATGCAGTTCAATAATTTGCCACCATAAAAGTCTGCAAAAGAATTAGGATTAGTGTAGTCAGTAGAATTTAAGTTTCAGCAAAACATCTTTTTAGCAAATTATTGTAGCAAACCTGATGATTAAATAAAAAGTCCCTTCAAAAACTTTGGAATGCATATGATAAAATGGCAAGTAACAATGTCATAATATATTAGAATTTATTCTCATCTTCCTCAACTTCATGTCCCCCAATTGTATTAGATTGCAATTTTCTGCACTGGCTGAGGATGGCATGGAACATTAATTTGGGGGTGCTAGTTTAGGAAATGATATTATATTGTATTTTCTTGTGTACAAACTGCTTCTGCAATGGAAATGCCCCTTGGTCTTAATTTTGCACAATCTTGTGTTTCTGAATTACTGATTCCTCTCTCAGCACATTCATTCAGTCTGTGAAAAGCAAACATCTACCAGTATGATAACTATTGAACTCTTATTTGAAAAGTTTGTCTGCTAAGTAATAGGGCCTTTCAGTTTTATTTGGACAGTTCATTTCGGTTTTCCTGAAATCAGGGCCTCCAGATTGCACTTTCATAACCTATGCACTCGAGTTACTGACTGGAAAGGTTCACAGTTCCAGTTGTAACCCATTGGAAGGTCACATTTTGAGGAAGCTGTTCTTAAAACTGTTAGAATTGTACAGTACTGTTCAAACTTAAAGGGTGGACAGCACAAATAAATTGGTTTCATTAACAAATATTGGAAATTCTGAATAGGACACAGTGGTTCACAGATATCCAGAGGATATCCAGAGGATATGAGTTAAATTACTATTTTCTGATGCTAACATATATTTGGTTTAAGATTTATTATGAGTGCTTTCATGTTACTTTAATTGCTTGTTCCTAAATCTGCAGGCAACAACTTACAAAAGTATAATACAATAATCTAAAATTATCCAAAGTTATCAGTATATGCAAAATAAATATAATTAAGTATAGTAATGTCATAAAACTAGTATCAGATGTCATCAAATGATAAAAATTCATCACACATGAGGTGCCTCTATTCATTCTAATCTCAGTCTTCAAATGCATGTTGAAAAGGCCATTCTTTTAAAAGCTTCCTTGGTATTATAAGACTAGGGATAGAAATCTTATACCTGGTATGAAACATCTCACAACAGGGAAGCACCTTGCAAGGAATGGGAACTCTTGGCCAGCATCTATGGAGGCATATCTTGGGCAGTCTGATACCATTTGGAGGAAGCCATCTCAGATAGCTAGGCTTTGTGATTTTGTAATGTATTTCATTGGATACATTTGATTGGTGTCTTCCTGTTAAATTGGCATTAAGAAATACTGAAATCAGAATGAAATATTCCATTCAGCAGCTTATAGAAAATTTGTTCCCTGAATTTCATGGTTTGTATTGTGAATGAGTGACTCCAGTGGAAAATTTATTTTTCATTTTTGAATAGCTAATCCTGAGAAGAATATATTGCATGGTATATACTGTATGGTGGTCCTCAATTTATGACTGTTTAATGGTGGTTCAAAGTTACAATGGCCCTGGAAAAAGTGATTTATGATCTGTACTTGCACTTAATGGCTCCATGGTTACATGATCACAATTTGGCTGCTTGGCAATTGGGTCTCATTTATGACCAGTGGCAGTGTCCTGCAATAACATGATTGTGAATTATGACAATTTTTGTCAATTTCCGGCAAATATTGTCACTGGGGAAGTTGTATTTGCTTAAAGACTATGTGATTTGATTAATGACCTCTGCAAAAATTGTCATAAAATTGGTTCTGACTCAGTTTATGACTGCAACAACATCCATCCCTAATTGTGGTTGTAAGTTGAAGACTACCTGTAGACAGAAATAGTAAATACAGATTTGGGGAAAAAAATAAGGCATCCCTAAGTCCAGACTTCCATAAATCCTAATACAAAACCAGTTTTTCTTTGGAGTATCTTCCCAACACACCAGTAAAGACCATCATGGACTGGAAGAAGTTGCATGCCTTTGATTTAGGAAACACCAGCTTAGTGAAAATTGCCTTATGCAGTTATACCGTATGACTATGAATGCATTCTGTCAGCAAAATATGGGATGATTACATACTTTGATGACATGATCAGTTTGTCAGAATGTAGTAATGTCAAATTTCTATAGTCAGTTGGAATGTTTTTTAAGTACAGTTAAACCTCATTTTTAAGGATAAAGTGGGGGAAAGAATGTCTATTATACATGAAAGTGTAGTGATTTGGAAAGCACATCATCTTAGTGGTATATATCAATGATGACATTGTACAATGCAAATTAATTATTTAACTTTGGGTAATGAAGTCTTTGCCTAACTTACACATAGTAAATCAAGGCTTCTAGGATGAGAGGATAAACATAGTTGGCCAACCATCCCTGAAAGATCTCTGGTTGGGGAATGACATTTATTGGTCAGTTGGCATGACTGGAATCTTTAGCTTCCCAAATTTCCTGAAAAAGTGTAAAGGAGGACACAGGTGAAGGAGGAGAAGCTTTCATGTTGGCAGGACTATAATTACCTCTTTACTTTGATTAACCTCTTTAAACTTCCAGGGAAGCTTGAACCAAGAAGCTAAGCAATTGTGAGGCTTATTGGTGACAACCTAATTATCTACTGTCCTTTTGATGGAGAAGGTTAAATTAAAATTGGCCATATGGCATGTAAGATATTAGTTGCTTAGGAAGACAACAGCTAGGCACTAGAAATGTTAAAAGCAAGAAAGACGGACTGAGTGGTGCATGAAGCCCAGAAGTGAAGAAAGAATGGTGTCTTTGCATAATGATGTTTTTACACAGATGACATCAGTGTAAATCTCAGAAGACTGATCCATTGCATGTGAAGTTCATTTATTTATTTTATTAAATTTGTATGCTGCCTAACTCACTATCAAGCAACTCGGGGTGGCTTACCATATCATAAAAGCAATGTAGACAATTAAAATAAAAACAGTAAACATCAAGTCTTAAAATTGAAAGACTGGAACAGTAAATTACTATAAATAAAGGATCAATGCATAAACAGGATGGAAGTGGAATTTTACCTAATTTACTACCAGAGCTACCTCCAGAAACCAGTTTGCAGAACCAAGTTTTTAAGCCCTTATGGAAGTCTTAAGACCCAGTAACATTCTTGAAAAAAATATGGTTGATGGTTATGATCAGTAGACAGCATCTTCTAAGAATTGGGATTTAGAAAGAGAAGAAATTATAATGGCCACTTCTACCCAAGCAGCCTTTTTGAGGTTGTCACATGACTACTCCAGAAATTTCCACCTAATCCAAACATGGATCCGCTGGTACAGAGTTTAGTGTTCCAATGAGGCAGCACACAACTAATAGTAATTTGGGGCATCAGGAAGGGATGAACTTGAGAGATGATTGCAACCAAGATTTCTAACAGTTCAATGAGCATGGATACTAGGGGTTTCTGAGACTTGTAGTTCATGAAAAATTGGAATTTCATAGATTTCCCACCTCTGTTGTATAGTTATTAATTGAAGGTTGACCAGTGTAACAAATTCTGTATATAATTAGTTCTGTATAGTGTTAAGTGTAGTTTTTGTAGAATATGTTATTCATTGTTATGGCTGGCAACAACTGTATTACATTGAACTACAAGTATCCCATAGGCCTCTTACTGGTTTTTGAGATCAAATCCATGCTACCTATTTTTTTAAAGTCTTGTGCACCACATTATTTCTCCTGTGTGATTGCGATGGCATCCAGGATTGGGTTAGCTCTTGTACTTCCTAGGTCTAGACAGAGTAGTTGAAACTGAGGACACACCCCCGACTCCATCTTCCCCAGTTTCGCTCTGTCTAGCCTAGGACAGACACCATAAGCTGGATCCTCTTGGATTCAGGCTTTATTGAGTTATAAGAACATTGAGTTTTAACGTAAAGAAAATGGACAACAACTAGATCGTCGGATTATACACCAAAGACAGGCAGCGCGAAGGGCTTCCCACCCGATCCCGCCGCCCAGCAAGAATTAAGTAACCTGAGGCACCGAACGCGGGTTGCGCCTGCCAGTAGCAGCCCGCATGGTGACAGATGAACAGGGATTTAAACTAACGAGCAAGAAAGCGACGTGAAGGGCGAATTCAAGCTCTTGGACACCGGACGCGGGCTGCGCCTGCCGGTAGCAGCCGCAAGGTGACAGTTGGCCAAAAGGATTGAACGACATACCGCGCCAAGAGGGATGCGGTCCAAGGAAACGTGAGGGGCAGATTCAAGCCCCTGGACACCTAACGCGGGCTGCACCTGCCAGTAGCAGCCTGCAAGGTTACAGATAGACATGGTCTTCCGTTGGGGAGGCCTGCGCAATCGTGGCGCCAGGTAGGGCCGCGAATTATGAGGATCCTTGGTCCGTTAGCCAGCGGAATAAGGGAGAGCGGAGCGCTGCGGCCGCCATGTTCTCCAAGGCTGGTAGTCACTCAGCACGGCGGCCATTTTTTATAAGGGCTGACATCACGGTATGCCATCTTGGTTGGGGCAATTGGCTGCGGACGCCATTTTTGAGAAGTGCGGCAGCCATTTTGAGTAGGTGGCGGCTGCCATTTTGTTGAGGCATTGCGGTCGCCATTTTAAGCCCTTCCTCACTGAAACTCGGGCGGTCGCCATTTTGTAGGCATTCCGAGAGCGTTTCTTTCACCGAGAGGTTGTGGATTCGTTTTGGAGCTACGAGAGAGCGATTGTTAAGAATAAAGAACTTTATTCAACAAAGGCCTCCTATTTCTGTCGGCTGACAATTGGTGGAAACAGTGAGTGGCTGAAGTGTTATAAACAAAGGTTTAAAAGACTAATTATCACCAAGATAATTGCTATGGAGGCCTCTAGCCCTGAATCTTCAACCGGCAAGGCCAAGTTCACGAAGGCCTCTAAAGATAAGGTGGCCAAGCTAAAGGCCAAAGCCATTTCACAAGGCAGGGCCTCTAAGGTCCAGGAAAAGGCTGAGCTTAGGCTCCATCGTGCAGTAGAAAGGCAGGCCGAGAGAGGGGCCAGGGAGGCAGAAAGAGCAGGCCTACTGGTAACAGTGGACCAGAGGCCTACCACTGAGATCAGACCAATTCTGCTGGATTCCTTGACAGAACCAGTCAGGTCTGACAATCAGGAACAACATCAGGCTGCCCCTACCACTTCTTTAACTGGCTCTGGGCCTTCCCCAACCACAGCTGCTGGCCTATCTCCGAATGTATCCATCCCTCCCTCCGTGGGTTGGCCTGCTATGCCTGTTCCTGCAGGCCCATCTACCTCAACTGCTCCAGCACCTCCATTCCCCTCCATGGATGTTCAATGGTGGTTCGCCGATGCCATGAGGCGGGCATATGAGGCAGGCCGGCAAGACACTGTGGCTACTCTACAGACTACAGTCGCTCCTCCTCCCCCGCAACAGGAAGAACGATCTGGCCTTTCGGCACCACCTTCGGCCTCTGTCTCTCTCACCAGAGGTCAAGAGATAGATTCTAGCCCAGAGGAGGAGGAGGAAGAGGAAGGTGAAATTGATGGGGAGTTGTCTGACGAAGAAGGTGTTCAGGATTAGCAGCCACAGTTCAAGGCCTTTTCAAGCCCCACATGTTCAAGGCGCTATTGGCCAAAGCCAAAGCGGTCACGGGGCTTGGACTGAATACCAAAGATGTCACTGGACGTGCCGAAGACCTGTCCAGCGTCCTGTTCGCGGAGGCCACAGAATCAGTGGAGGTCATCCCTACCTCCAAGCTGTTCCAGCAGCTCATTAACAAGCAGCTGGAAATGCCCGGGTCTTATGCCAGCCCCACCACATACGACAAACGTTTCTTTAATATGTCGGACTTGGAGATATTGGCTACCCTGGAGGTGGATGAGCCAGTTGTGGCCCTGACCACCCCATCAGCGCCTTTAACAGAAGCGGAGGATGCCTTGAAACCAGAGGAGAGGCGAGCAGAGGTCACACTCCGTAAAGCCCACCAGGCTGCAGCCTGGGCGGTCAGGGCGGCGTCGGCCGCTTCTTTTTTCAATAGGGCAACGCTCCTGTGGTTGAAGGAGCTTCAGGGCAAGGTGCCAGCCCAAGACATAAGGGTCCATCAGGACTTCAATAAGATCATCGCAGCGACGGAATTCTCCACTGACGCCACCTTTCATGCGGCCAAATTCGGGGCCAGGGCCGTGGCCTCATCGGTGGCAGCACGGCGTCTTATGTGGCTGCGGCACTGGCAGGCCGACGCCAAGAAAAAATGGCGATTGGCGTCGGCCCCGTGCAGGCCCGGGAAGCTCTTCGGGGAGGTCCTGGACCCCGTCCTGATAGAAACAAAAGACAAGAAGAAGAGGCTTCCTGCGCTGACAAGGAGGGGAGATCGTGCCTTTTCTCCACACTTCCGTGCCTACTCTGCCAGACCTTCCTTCACCAGTGTGTTGCAGAACAGGTCTTATCGCTCCTACAACAGGCAGGAGTTTACCCAAGGGCAAGGATTCCGAAATCGGAGTAGACCGCAACCACCAGCCAAGCGGTCCTTTTGAGGTGCTGGGGTCCAGCCCTACCGTTGGTTCCACTGACTCGAAGCTGCAGGCCCCCCATCGGCGGCAGACTGGGGCTATTCGCCGACCGGTGGGAGGAGACCTCCACGGACACCTGGATGAGGAGCACCATCCAGTCGGGGCTCCAGCTGGAGTTCATCGCGCCTCCTCCCTGGCATTTCCGGGTATGCCCCCTTCCGAGTATCCCGGAAGATACTCATGGCAGAAGCGATCCATCATCTGCTAGAGATCCGGGCGGTGGAGCCGGTTCCTCCAGCGGAGGTAGGAAAAGGCTTCTACTCGACACTCTTTGTCATTCCCAAGGTGTCGGGCGGCTGGAGAGCCATCTTGAACCTGAGGGATCTGAACAGGTTTGTCAGATACCGCAGGTTCAAGATGCACTCTCTGACCTCCATTCTGAAGGGGATCAGAGAGGGCGATTTCCTAGCCTCTATAGATTTGACAGAGGCATATCTTCATATACCGATACACCCAGAACACCGTGCCTTTCTGAGATTCAGCTATCAGGGTTTACACCTCCAAAACCAGGCCTTACCATTCGGCCTTGCATCAGCACCCAGGACATTCACCAAGGTCCTGGCGGCTTTGACGGCTTCACTAAGGTCAGTTCCCATAAGAATTCAATGCTACCTGGACGACATTTTAATCCAGTCATTCTCTGTCATCCAGGCACGCAAAGATTTACAAGTCACTATCCGGATGCTCCAAGACCATGGTTTTTCGATAAACCACCAGAAGAGCCACCTAGAGCCGTCTACGCGCCTCCTGCATTTGGGAGCGGTGATAGACACGGTGGGGGGCTGCATTTACTTATCGCCCGACAGAATCCAGGACATCCGGACTTCGGTGGACCTAGTCCGCAGGGCCAGAAAGATTCCATTGAGGTCCTTATCGCAGCTATTAGGCAAGATCATCTCTTGCATAGGCATTGTTCCCTGGACCAGATTCCATGTCAGGGAACTTCAATGGTTTCTACTGCCTTTTCAGAGATCGGGCAGGGCAACCTCCAACAGCCGTGTCCTTCTTCCTTCACCGGTGCGGGCGTCTCTCCATTGGTGGAGTTCTTCAAACGTATCGGCCGGGTCTCTTCACCGAACCAGTCTGCCTCACCATAACGACGGATGCCAGCCTGTCCGGCTGGGGGGCCCATTGCCAGATGGAGATGGCCCAAGGAACTTGGTCAGTGGAGGAAGGAGCGTTCAACATCAACATACTGGAGCTCAGGGCCATCCGCCTCGCTCTTCGGGCCTTTCAGATGTCCGTGGAAGGCAAACATCTACTTATATTGATGGACAATGTGGCCACCAAGGCCCATGTCAACAGACAAGGAGGCACCCGCTCCCGAGCCCTCATGGAGGAGGCCAAGATTTTGTGTCGTTGGGGAGAGAGGCATCTGCGTTCGATCACAGCAGACCACATCTCCGGATCCAAGAATGTTCAAGCGGACTGGCTAAGCCGCTCGGCTGTGGACGAGGCGGAGTGGCAGCTAGATCCGGAGTTGTTTCACCAGCTATCGATCCGGTTTGGTACCCCGGAGGTGGACCTCTTCGCGACTCATTTGAACTTGCAACTGCCTCGATATTTCTCCCGCTATCCCTCCCCGGGGGTGAAGGGATAGATGCGCTCCGTTGCCCCTGGCCTCGGACTCTGTTGTACGCTTTCCCTCCAATACCGCTAATCCCGGCGTTCATCAGAAGGTTGTTACAACAGCAGGCGACGGTAATTTTGGTGGCCCTTTTTGGCCCAGGCGTCCCTGGCTGGCCGATCTAGTCAGCCTTTCAATAGCCAGGCCGTGGAGGATGCCCAAGGAGTCCGTTCGTCTGAGTCAGGGCCCTCTGATTCATCCCGATCCACAGTGGCTCCACCTGACGGGGTGGAAATTGAGCACAGTAGCCTGAGGCGGGAGGACTTACCAGAGAAAGTCATTAACACTATCTTGGCGGCTCGTAGGCCGTCTACGAGGCGTATATATAACGCTACCTGGAAGACATTCCGATCCTGGTGTGCGAATGCAGGGTTAGATAGTAACAACGTTTCGGTGGCACAGCTTCTTACCTTCTTTCAAGACGGTTTCGCTAAGGGCCTGGCCCCTAATACCCTTCGACGGCAGGTGGCAGCGCTATCATCCGTGCTGCATTGCAGAGGCTTCGAGTCATTGGCACATCTCCCTCTGATTAAAAGTTTTCTTAAGGGGGCGACTAACCTTAGGCCTCCGACCATTCATAGGTTCCCTTCCTGGGACCTGGCCAGGGTCCTGGCTGCCATGACATCAAGTCCCTTTGAGCCACTTAGGAAGGTGTCTCTGCAGCTGTTATCCTACAAAGTGGCTTTCTTGGTGGCAGTAACATCGGCACGCCGCATTTCAGAACTAGCAGCCTTATTGGTTCGAAGCGACCTCTGCATATTCCACCCGGACAGGGTAGTATTGAGACTGGATCCCACCTTCCTACCCAAGGTGAACTCCTGGTTTCACAGAGCGCAGGAGTTGGTGCTTCCCAACTTTTGC